>JAOUQW010000047.1:6602227-6620341 GCA_028565825.1 Olivaichthys viedmensis | reverse complement strand
ATTCTTCGCATATCCCAGCATGTTGGTAAGCTGGGGTCAGAGCGCAGGGTCAGCCATGATACAGCACCCCTGGAGCATGCTCAAGGGCCCAACAGTGGCAGCTAGGCGAAGCTGAGGTTTGAACCTATGACCTTCTGATCAGTAGCCCAGTGCCCTAACCACTGAGCACTTTCCATGAATGCCATTCCTGGAAGAGTTCCATATTTCCATGAATGGTGTTGCAGGTCTTTTATTAGTGTCTAGAATAATAAAAAATTACAGCAGAGGGCAGAGCCTTTTTCTAGAAAGCCTCCCAACTATAGAATAGTTAAATATAGAAATACATATAGAATAGTGTTCAGGACACAGTCTCAATCTTAAGTCTTGGCTAAAAAACCTACTTGTTTAGTCAGGCATTTTGCTAACAGCTTGTCTCTTAGATAAAGGGGCAGATGTGGGGGTTCATGGGCACAGAAAGTTATGGTAAACTGGGTGTTGGTGCTGTCGCCCAGCCTCTCTCGTGTGTTCATTCAGGTTTGTTGGTGGTGGAGTGGCAGGATGCTGATGTCCCATGGTGCCTGTGTACCTTCTGGCTCTCCCTTTTAGTTATGCTGTCATAACTGCACTGCATATGTACTTCCCAAGAACTGCTGCCATGACTATAAGCTGTTGCAGTCCACCTAAATCTGTCTTATGCTCATATTAGGACTCCTGTCCGCAATATGGTCATACCAAACATTCTGTATATTTTCAACACATTTCATACTGTTTGCCTTTTCCTGTATGACTGTTTTACTGCTATTATCATAATCCCAGTATCCATGGTTGCCCATAAAAGGATTGGTTCCCTTTTATGTCTGTTTTTTCTCAAGTTTACCATAACTCTCTATGTCCATTAACCCCCACATCTGTACCTTTATCTAATAGGCAACCTGTTAGCAAAATTCTCGACTAGACAAGTAAGTTTTCAGTCAATACTTAAAGATTGAAACTGTGTCCGAGTCCTGAACACTAACAAGAAGGCTATGCTATAGAAATAGCAGCTTTTTAGAAAAATTATACTCATACTGAACATCCTGTACATTTTCAACGCATTTTGTACTGTTGGTTTTACTGCTATTATCAAATTGTTAGTATCCATTGTTGCCCAGAAGAGGATGGGTTCCCCTTTAAGTCTGATTCTTCTCAAGGTTTCTTCCTTATTCCATCTGAGGGAGTTTTTCTTTGCCATCATTGTCTCTGGCTTGCTCATTAGGGATTGAGATCTAGACCCAGATTTCCGTAAAGCTGCTCTGTGACAATGTCTGTTGTTAAGTCAGTTAGTAACTATCATCACATCCCCTGACATACAGCGGAAGGGGACTCCAATTATAGATATGTTTTGGTGTCACTGGGTATAGGATAGTATAGGATATAGAGGAGAAGAGCAAATTACAAGGGTAAGCCAAACTATTATTATTCGTAGCATGAATAATAGCTAATGTATAATTTTCATTATGAAAATTTTGTATGAACATGTGTCACGCACAAAGCCCCCCAGCTATGGAATAGTCTTCCTGTTAATGTTGGAGACTCAGACACAGTCTCAAACTAAGTCTAGGCTGAAAACCTACTTGTTTAGTCAGGCATTGTGTTAAATAGCTCTCCACATAAAGGTACAGATCTGGGGTTTCATGGGCATAGAGTTTTGGTAAACTGAGATGTTTTAATGCTGTCACCCCCACTCTCTCACGCGTAGAATGACGCTGATGTCTCGGGGTGCCCTCATGCCTATGTTACCTTCTGGCTTTCCCTTTTAGTTATTCTGTCATAGCTAGGCCTGCCGGAGTCCAGCTTGCACTCTGATCACATCTGCGCATCCTTTTAAGCTGCTGTATGCTCTTATTATACCTAATAATCTGTTCTCTCTGTCTGTTGAGCTGTACGTGCACTCCTGCTGCCTGATGTGATGCCGGTGCTATATCCTGACACAAGTCTCCTGTTGTGGCTCGTCTCGCCATCCGGACATAGTCTGGTTCCTCTCAAGGTTTCTTCCTCAGGGAGCTTTCCTTGCCACTGTCACCTCTGGCTTGTTCATTAGGTATCTAGATCTACATTTGGATTTCTATAAAGCTGGTCTGTGACTATGTCTATTGTAAAAAGCGCTATACAAATAAAATTGTATTGAACTGATGCTACTTCTTTCGTTAATTATTGGAAAAGTAGTAATGAAATACAATATTTTCAACATTACACTGCATAAATAAACCAAATGGTGTGACTTTACTGCAAGATGTTATTAGATTTCATGTGGAAGTTCAATCACAATAAAGCAGGACAGACCAAAATCATTATTTTAAAGAGGGGTTCATACATTTTGGGAGTTTTTTTCATTCATTTAAACTCTACTTTTAGGTCACCGTATAATTTAAATCTTCGCAGTAAATCTACAATAAGAATTTGTTTATATATTTGTGATTTTACTGCTTTGAAAAAGGTAGTAAGACATAAATTGATCTTTATTTTTGGGGAAAAATCCAGAAGCTAATAAGAAAAAAGTCACAGATGGAAAATATGAACCACTACGCTATTGTCTGACAAGTGTGATCTTTATTGTACAGAATTTCCACACATTCATCCAACTTTGCAATGTCTATTCATTGACTATTTATAAGACATTACACCAGTGAAAAACTGATTAAATCAAATCCACTAAACAAGTGGCACTGTTTTGCATATTGTAATAATAGAACATAGATTTACCACCAATGTGAACTGAAGAGGCTAAAGAAGCATCAAAAGAAATCTGTTACAAGAACTAACAATATTTGCACTGTACACATTTGTGCTTGCTTTTATCTCCTTTCTACAACTCTGTCTCTGTGTATTGCAGCTCATCTCTGGGTATTATAAACTAAAAAAGATTGGGCATGGGGAACCTCTACCTGTCTGAAAAGATACAGCTGTGGTGTGATTACAGATGAAAAATGAAAAGGGAGGAGAGATCCTTACAAAACCTACTCAAGCCATCTCTGAAAATATCTAATTGGCCCCCTCCAACTGACACTTGGCTGCCTCCCCATTCCACATCCTCAGAGGATGCTAACACTCTCAGTCAGTCCCTGCATGCAAGCGTCATCTGTGCCCTCCTGCTCGTCATCAGAGGCACGTGGCGCAGGTACCAGGTGAGCTGGGTAAGGCAGTGTGTGCTCCTGAGCAAACCTCTGCCAGCGAGCGTCATCACTCTCGTGGGTTATGTAACGTTCACCTAGCTTTGATTCCAGCTCTCGCAGGTCCAGCCATGTCTGATAGTCCTAAGATGACAGAATGAGAAATAAATAGAGCGACTGAGAGGCAAATAAAAGTGGGAGAGAAAGGTGGATGTGGAAGGACTGCTACTAATCTAGATCAAATTGGTCTGTATGGAGTGCTTTGTCTTTGTTGTTCTCTGTAAATGTATTTTGTAATAAAACCTTCTGTTTCCTCATTGATTACTTTTCTGCTTTGTGAATAATTATTCCCTGCCATTTCAAATTTATTTATCTGTTTTCCTATATTTAATTGAAAAAGGGAACATTGGTCATTCAAAACAAAAATGTTTCATTAATTATGAAAGTTAGTTTCAGAATATTTTCAGGACAATGATGACTTTTGCTTTCAGATAAATGTTGATTCCAATAATCCTTCACCTCCTGTGCTAGCACTGTGCATGTGTCTAATGTTACCTGTAAATAGGCATGACTCAGACTCTTGTCCACACTATAGCGCTTTCTCATCTTCACTTGGAGCAGGTTATTGATGAGATCGATAGCTATGGAGAAATAGAGAGATGACACATACTTTTTACATAGAATTTAAAGCTTGAGACAGAATATAGATCTCTGTGGAAATGGCATGAGATTTCAACTGTTTTTAGTAGTTCTGATTTCCTTTCTCATTGTGCAATTATGTTGTACAATTTTAACAGCCAAGTACTCCTCAACTTTCAATGTTTTAATAATATAGACCTTATAATATCCATTATAAGCAATGTGTTCTAATAAGTACAGAAACCATTTAGGTGGATAAACCATTGAAATGAATTGCTGTTTTGTTTTTTCATTTATTTTAGCACCCTTAAGGCATCAGATTGGTACTACTGTACCTTCTGGAGAGATTTGTTTCCAGGGGTTGGGTGGATACATGAAAGCGGCATTGTGGATCTGGTCATTGATATCTTCGTCCTCGTTAAAGGGGAAGGTCCCACTCAAGCTGACATACATAATGACTCCAACAGACCACATGTCCAGAGAACGGTTGTACCCCTGGTTCAGCAACACCTCTGGAGCTAGGTAAGCTGGTGTTCCCACAACAGAGCGCCGGAAAGACTTCTCCCCAATGATCCGGGCAAAACCAAAATCACACAGCTTCACCTGGAAAGAAGGAGTTACAGAGAAACGCATGTAGTGGGGTGGAAGAATAGAAAAGACAATATAATATTGTTATACCAATATTAAAGAATAAAATCTAAATCCTATACTATAAGATAAATAACCAGATACCTGTACTGTCTTTTGGAATTGCTCTAAATACCATAATGGTCAAGAAAAGTGGTGTTTGAAGGTGTTCCATTTTCCATAACACCTTTTAAAAAGTGTTATTTTAGCAATAGCTAAGCCACAAATTATGGGTTCTCTATTCATTCTGCTGCTGTAACCTATTGTTTCCCCAAACAAGTAGCTTTTCATTTAGAAACAGCCAACAAGTGCTCGGCCTATTTGGGAACTTTAAAAAATGTCAAGAGTGTGCAAAGCTTCATCAGGAATACTGTTAAGAATTTAAAATATAAAATAGTTTTGATTTGTTTAACACATTTATTGGTTACTGCATAATTCCATATGTGTTATGGAAGCCCCCTTAAAATGTGTTTGGCCCAAATAGTCAAAACATTAACACAGTGAAGTGACAATGGTAAAAAAAAGTTTCATGAATGGTACAGTCCAGCCAGGACGCATCATTCATGAGCGAATCAGCAGCAGATTCCAAGAACGCAACAAGCAGAGAGAAGATGCAGCTGATAAAAAAAAAAAACTCAAATTCTAAATAGCTTTCAAAACATCTTTGATATACATTACCGTTTAAAAGTTTGGAATCGCTGTTCAAAAGTTTGGAATCAATGCTTTCAGTAATATTAACTCAATTTTGTTTCAGATCCATCTATAAAATGATTGTAATATGATTCTAGTGTTATGCACTTAGGTTTCAAATCATGATAAGTCCTTTGTCATTGGAACAATACTTCGCACTGGTGTTGTGTTTCTAGGAGGTATATGTAGGGGGAGTGTAATGGGATGAAGGTGAGGGCGATCACGATGATGTGCATTGCAAGATGTGAAAGCGATTAGAAGCCGGGAGAAGCGGAACACGGAAGTGCATTCTGTCTCCTGCCGCGTGACGATCACGGCCAAGGGGGATTCTGGGGATTGTGGTTCTGGCGTTCAGGTGTGGTTGTGACACTATTCAACAACATGTGTGGACCCACATCTCAAAACCTGCACTGTGACATCCAAGCTAATGATTAACCAATCAATGATAAACCCTTCTTGAATCACCTAAACTTGTTTGCAAAGTGAGTAGACAAATATAGGTCCAATCGACCATTTCTGCCATTTTTGTGTCGTATTTATTTGTTGGAGAAAATGTCATTACATTTCGACATAGATTTTGAGTACAATGATGTTCTTGTTTTGTTTTCGTCTTGAAAAAAGGCGAAATATTTATTTTAAGGTGGTTGCATGTTAATGTTCAGTAATATATGATGTCCACACTGTCACGGTTGTAGAAACGGCAGTCAGGATACAAGCACGAACTGTTAAACATTTCATTGAAAAACAGAAACGCAACATGAATTAGAATTAGACAGACATATACACCAGGTGCGTGGGGCTCGCGTGGGACTAACCACCATCTCCAGCACAGCCAGGGAGTGGAGCGCTGACCTCGGCCGCGAAGGTGGACGGCGGCGTGAAGACCTCGCCCACGCAGACATGCAATGGCGCTGGCCTCCGGCCGAGCATGGATGACCACGGCGCTAGCCTCCGGCCGTGCATGGACGAACATGGTTCTCGCCTCTGGCGATGCATGGACGACCACGCTGCTGGCCTCTGGCGGTGCATGGATGACCACGCCGCTGGCTTCTGGCGGTGCATGGACGGGAGGCAGAGGGACGTCACCATTCCCGAAGCCCGGGGGTAGAGTGATGATGTCCTCTTTCGCATCAGAGAACTGGGCATCTGGGAACTGGGAAACACCTTCTGCGGCGTTCTGGACTGGGTGCTATGTCATTTCACCTCAGAAAGTGTCATGACACAACCTAATGTCACCAAAAATAGGTGTTATGTCAACTTGACATCAAAGTTGACAAAAGCATGTTTAAGCAGTTTATGACAACTGACGGCTATTGGAATAAAAGTTTATAAATGTTTATGTCGGTTTATGTCAGTTGTCTTGGGCTTATGTAGGTGTCATGTAGCCTTCAGAAAGTTGCCCTACAGTAGAGTGTTACCTAATGTTTTATATAGCATACATAAAACCGTATAATACCTGGCATAAGCCTGTATAAATGCCTATAAGTAGTTATCGTCACGATCACTGAGTCGTAAGCTCGATCAGTTGGTGGTGCGTCATCCGCCATAAGTGTTTGTTTATATGTTTGTCTAGTTCCGCCCTGTGTGATTGTGTCAAGTGTATCCACCTGTTTTCTGTTTGACTCTTCAGTGCTGGTTAATGTCCATGTCATGCCATGTTTCATGTTGCATGTTGTGTGTAGTTAAATCAGTGTTTAATAAATATGTCATTGTATGGTTCGCGTCTGTGTCGTATGCCAGCCTGGCAGCGTGACAGATTAAACAACCTCAAAGCAGACACAGCGAGCCGCTTCACTCCGCGGAGGAGTTCCAGGAAGAGGCAGTCAGCCTAGAGGAGTGGCGGATTCGGCGCAGTGAAAGCCCGCTACACCGGCGATCCAGCAGCAGCCACCGCCGGCCCCCCATTGTGCTTCCACGCCGATTTCCCCGGCGCCTGATCACACCGCTGAGACTGCAGCATCTGCTGCCAGCCACCCCCTTGGTCGTGCTTCTACGCCGATTTCCCGGAGAGAGATGAGAACAGCCCTGCAGCACCTCGGAGCCAGCTGCATAAGCCGCTAGGCTCCGACCCAGCCTGGCTCATGAGCCGCTCAGAAGCGGAGGAGGAAATCCCCCTGGAAATTGGGCTGAGGCCGTCGAGGCCGTCCTAGACACCGTAGGAGGCGTGTCCGAGTTCCCTGACACTGCAGGAGGCGTATCCAACTTCCCTGACGCCGCAGGAAGCGTTTCCAAGTTCCTTGACACCGCAGGAGGCGTGGTCGAGTTCCCTGATGCTGCAGGAGGTGTGGCAGAGTTCCCTGATGCCACAGAGGCATGGTCAAATTCCCTCATGCCGCAGGAGGCGTGGCCAAATTCCCTGATGCCGCAGGAGGTGTGCCCTCAGCCCCTACCGCCGTAGTTGGCGTACCCCAGGTCCCTACCGCCGTAGTAGGTGTGCCTCAGTTCTTTGACACCACAGAAGGCGTGTTCCAGTTCCCTGACACCGCAGAGGATATCATCGCTCTGCCCCTGGGCTTTGGGGACGACGAACCGCTGTGTCCTGTCCCAGCGGAGCACGTCATCGCTCCACTCCCTGGTTGCACTGGGGGTAGTCAGTCCCCAGCGCAAGACTGGCCTCAGTGCCATCACCCTATGGGCCCAGGGCCTCCCCTTGGATGCTTGTGTTGGTGCTGTGGTCGCTAAGCCATGGGACCAATCAGCTGGTGGCGCGTGCCGGTCGTCAACCGGTTAGCTGTCAACCGTCAACCGTTGGGCCGCCATGAGCCATGTGTTTGTGTATATGTTTGTCTAGTGCCGCCCTGTGTGATTGTGTCAAGTGTATCCACCTGTGTACTGTCTGATTCCCCTTGATTAATGGTAGCTTAAGTATCCCTGTGTTTGAGTCTTCAGTGTTGGTTAATGTCCATGTCATGCTGTGTTTCGTGTTGCATGTTGTGTGTAGTTAAATCAGTGTTTAATAAATATGTCAATGTACAATTCACATCTGTGTCGTATGCCAGCCTGGCAGCGTGACAGTTATAGTTACATGCATTACACTTTATAAAACATGAGTTTATAACTTGTTTATAATTTTAGGTTATGCATTGCAATATCTGTTCATAAGAACATTGTAGACACAGGCTCTGGTATACTGTTTGTACTGCAAGTTATAAGTAAGGAATAAAACACGACAGGTCGGTGTGGGGAGTAGACAGGTCTGATGTGCTGGCATGTGACTATGAAAAAGCTGAAAGAGCATACAGACAGGAATGTGAGCCAGAAGGACGCTCCTACACCAGTTAGGAAAATATACTGGTATGACATGAATACACATAATCAGATTTAATTGTCTTGTTTGGTATCATTTTACAGCATATGTCATGTTGAACAATGTGGTGATTTCAACAATACATATAGGTTCAGGCACAGAAGCTTTCAATTTGGTTCCATAGGTTCTCAGCCCCCCATGGGGTGAGATCCCCTCACACATACACAGCCTCATCACCTCTGGATGCGCTGCTTGGGATAAGCCTTTTGTTCACTGGCCACGCACATTCCTGTCTAATCAGGGGTCATCTGCTTGCCCCCAAAAAGGGAGCAAATCCCAGTCATTTTACTAGTGTTATCTCATCCTGTTGTAAAACAGTAACAGCGCAAAGTTAAATTAATCGGTACAAGGCTGAATATACGTAGAGTCCGTCCCCTGAGACCAAATACTGTAAGAATTCGGTACAAGTCTGTAACGCGTAAGCCCACCTGTTTTCCGTCATTGGTTAAAGGTGGCAGTGGGGAAACGTTAATTAAAATCAAATAACACTAGCGAATAAACCTAATTTTTCCTACACTATAAACAGTCATTCCCTCACCGGCCTCTTTCTTTTTAAGTAAATAACACCAGAGTCTCCTTCTATAAATGTTAAATAAACATTCTCCTTACAGAAAGCTTTACTACAGCAATGATTATATGTTTTTCTTTGTTGAATAACAATACTTTTTTTAATCTGTTAGGCTTAAATTATCGATATGCAAATGAGTTGTTACTATAGAAACATATTAGAACATGCAGATTAATATGTACTTGTGATTTGCCACACGATAACCACCAACATCCAGGATTGTGGTGAAGTCCTGAGGACTATCCTAAATGCTCATTTTTACACCCTTACATAATCAAGGTCTCGCGCACAATATGACCGCACCTCTATGATGTCACCAAAAGTGCGGCTGGGCTTAGGACGTCATTTGAGATAAGATCGTCCTAGCTAATAATCGAAAAAAGTTTTGGATCGGAGACCACTGTTGTGTCTGAATTGATGCAAGCTTCACCAAAGGCTGCATTGAGGGCTCAGTAACGGCGCTTGTAAGCACCCATATGTACCCCAAGGCCCTTGCAGCCTTGCAGACTTCTCAAACGAGGGCTGCAAGACTGCAAATGCACCATTTGGGACAGTGCATTTGTTTATTTTACGTGGTCAGTAATTAAATCCTGATTGACATATTATTAAACTAATCAGTAACAAGCGGTCAGTGCTAACAGCAGATGTGACAGCAGCAGTTTCTGTTTTAGGTTTTTTAAATTTAAATTATTTTGTTTATTGATTTTTTATTTGCTGTTTTGTTTTTAACTTGTTGGGGCTTTTTTGTTGCTGTATTGCTTTTTTCTTAGTAATTTATTTGCACTTCAAGTCCACTGTACCATAGACTGTATACATACAATCTTTGAGGAGAACCTTGCATAACTGTAGCATGCTGTAACGTGTGTAGCACGGGAGACGAGGCAGGACGCAAGTGCGTATATTCGGTGTGTTTATTTACATTAGGGGTAATCCATAAATCATCGTCATAATCCGTAGCAGGAGTCAGGTAACAGGCAGACAGGCGTAGAAAAGGCAAATCCATGTTCGTAGTCAGGGCACAGGCGCAGGTCGATAACAGGAAGTCAAAAAACAATGAAGAGATCAAACAAACAAACAAAGACACGGGAAGAAACCAGACACTGGAACACGAGACGGAAAAACAGAAACTAGACTTCGACGAACGCTCAGACTGACGGCATAAGAGCATGACAAGACTTTGCGATCTTAAACTAAAACCAGCAGGTATTTAAACACAAATGGTAAATGGATAATTTATATTAATTAAAGTATGTCCAATCGGAAACCTGACATAGACAGACACACGGAAGTGCGCGGCTCACCGGGAACTGCGGCGCACGCACTCTAAGCGGGAGTCCGCGGCGAGTGATATCGTGACACTGGCGGTTCTGGTGGCCCAGCGTGGACCAAGATGTGAGATCCTTTGTGGCGGCCTGTCAGGTCTGTGCCCGAAACGAAGACCCCAGGTCTCGGCCCGTGGGTTTGCTTTATTCACTGCCAGTCCCCATCGCACCCCTGGTCTCACTTGTCCCTCGACTTTGTTACGAGGTTGCGCGTGTTCTAAGGCAACAAGGTCATCCTGGTGGTGGTTGACCGTTTCTCTAAAGACTGTAAATTCATCCCATTGCCCAAACTCCCATCCGCCAAAGAGACTGCTGAATTAGTCCTTCAGCATGTGGTCAGGATCCACGGCCTGCCCACCGATCTGGTTTCAGACTGGGGTCCCCAGTTTGCCTTTCTTGTGTAGCCTGTTAGCTCCGGCCATTGGATCCTCCTTCCCCGCGTCTGATCACTGGATCCCCGGCTTATACAATTAGGTGGCTCCTTGACTCCCGCCAAGTTCGAGGCAGGACCCAGTACCTCGTCGACTGGGAGGGATACGTCCGGAAAAGCGCTCTTGGGTTCTGGCTCACCACATCCTGGACCCCGAGCTTATTAGGACCTTTCGGCGCGATCGCACTGCTGGCTTGCGCACGTCTGGAGCCGTTCCTAAGGAGAGGGGTACTGTAACAACTTGGGCTGCTGTGTCAGCTTTGGCCAGCAGAGGGAATCGTGGGCACGCTCTCTGCTCCAGGCCGGCCCGCTGAGGAATCTCCCAGCGTCCTTTCAGTTAATCAGCAGCAACCGGCAACAGCTAAGTGGAGGGTATATATACCACGCTGTCCCTCCACTCAGCGCTCAGTCTTGAGTTCTCACTGCGAGTACTTACTTGACGAAGCCAGTAATTGGTATTTCCAAGAATCTTTTCCCTGACCTGTCCTCGGTGGTTGGTCCCATTATCTTCGGGAGGGCATCGAATCTTTTTCCCCGTTTCCCTCGACGCTTGAGAAAGCTATTCTCCTAAGAGAATTAGTTGTTCTTTTTTCTCCCAAGCCCTTAGTTTATGGTGTCGTGCTGCAGTAGCGTGTCGGGTTTCCACAACCGACATGACCGGTTTGAGCCCCCTTTCAGGCGATTATTTGTTAGTGCTATTTTCGAGCTTGGCCTGTATTTGGGTCCGTTCTCTGGCTTCTCCCATTTAATTCTGACTTGTAGTTCGTGGTGGGAACTCAGGGTTCTGGTTTTCCGGGGTCGGTCTCCGGCTCCCCCATTACAAATGTATTCTTGTAAAATTAATTCTGTGTAAGGAGCCAATTAATTGTCTGTGTGTGTGTGTGTGTGTGTGTGTGTGTGTGTGTGTCCACGCACGTTTGACAACTGGGGTCTTACGAATTTGCATGGAAAGAAGAAATGTGTTTAGTTACATTGCCAGACCCATTATAAATATTTAAAAAATTAATTCCCTAAAAAGTATGCAGCACACCTTTTGAACAAATCTATTTAGGAAAATATTGCACATTTTAATGGCTTTATGTATGTTTAATGTTTATGTTTAAGTTAATTAAGTTGATATTACACAAATGAAGTGAAGTTGAAGTTAAATTTAATCAATAATACTGCTTGACAAAAAATTTGTTGACCTATTGAATCATTTTTTACAGTGTACTTGATAGTCACATTGATAATTATTTTCATAATGCTTCTGTAATACCAAGGAGACTACAATAACAATGGCAGATAAATACATTTTCAGAATTTCTAATACTTACACCTTGTCCCAAGCTGCATGCGAACATACTCAATAGTAGATCAGTACACCAATGGTGTCATTACTATTTAAACATACTATTCATGGCATAGTATGCGGTTTGGGACGCAACCTTGAAGCCTCCTTGAATGTCTATTGGCGCAGCACAACCCCCGCTAAGAAACGTTCTTCTGCAAGTAGCTTGCTATAGCATTTTTCTACTAGAGAGGGCTTAAATTCCAAAATTATAATTATTAGTTATATGGGAGTTTGTAAAAAGGTGGACAAAAACTGTATCATAATTGACATATGAAATATTAGAAAAACAAAACTATTTTGAAAATGAACAGACATAATTTAAAAATGCATTACATGCAAAGAAAAACCTAGTGCCCAAAATCCACACTCATTATGTATCATCGGTTCTCTGGAAGTTAACAAAGTACCTGAGAAACAAGCAAGTCCACTGGCTTTTTTTCAGGACAGAGGGAGGCCTGAACAGCCAAGAAGAACTCATTATCGTCCCCTTTACCACAGCACTCAAGCTGAAATAGTAACAGAGAAAGAATAAAGAGATTTTGAAATCATACTGTGAACTGCATATCTCCAAATATCAAGCGCTATATACGAATGTAAACAAATTTAATTTGAGCTGAGCTGGACTGTTATTGGAGGGATAGCCTATGTGACTCACTGTGCCATGGAAGGCCAGAAGAACCTTTGAGGCAACCTGTCTGGTGGGCGTTTCTACTGGATCCACAGATTTCATATAGGCAGCATCATAAAAGTTGATAAGCTCAGTGGAGATCTGTATAGAGAATAAAGTAGCTCATATGATGAAATAAAGAATGCAAGGGTATGAGGTATGTGGGGGTCAGTGAGGTAAGCTGTGTGAACTGTGTTGTACCGTGTCCCTGTTGATGAAGCCCCATATTGCTGCTGCCATCTCGCAGGCAAACAATATCACTAAACATGTAAAAAACTGGGAAAGGCAGAGGGTAGGGGAGATAGAAGATAGATCATTAGTGGTAGAACATAAAATAGCTGAATTAACATCCATGTCTGATGAGCGTTGCTAAAAGAAGCAATTGGCAACACAACATATTATACAGTCACAAACAGACAATGTTGCATATTATTGATATAGTATTGTAGTCACCGCCAATCAACATAATTAGCAGTTTCACTTAAAGATCTTGTAAAGATTATTTGTGGTGTTATATCGAATACACTTACCAAAAAGGAAATTTAATGCATATTGTTGGCACCAAGTGAGTACAGATTGGTCAGCACAAGATACAAATGTCCTAGATTAGCCATGTGTACTTTAACTGGAGGTGGGTTACAATTAATATATTAATTGTATTGACACCCTGGCACGAGTGCATTATTTTTTAGTGCAGATTAACATTGTTACATTTTCAGCTATCCTGTTGTTTTTTCATCAAGGAGTTCCACAATGTAGTGACATGGCATTATGTATGTTTAACTTGTTTTAAATAGTTAGATTTTACACAAGTTAATTAAGTTGATATTACACAAATAAAGTGAAGTTGAAGTAAAATTTAATAAATAATACTGCTTGTAATAATGTTGCCAATGTCACGCGCACGCTTTAGTAATGTAGTAATACTCACTGTTCCAAGAAGGCACTTAGACTCTTGAATAGCACCATAACAACCAAGGAAGCCAACAAACATCATCACCGCTCCAACAGCTATCAGGACATACACACCTACAAGAATGACAAAATGTGAAAGAGACATAAACCAACCTAATCTCATGAGAAATTCTCATAAAAAATGTATCTCTTTTTTGTTTCCCTTAATGAAAATCTAAAGACACATAGGTTCCATTTATGCTCCCTCGATTTGCTTGTGTTTTTTGTGCCAATACCTCTTATATTTTCTGAAACATTTTAATTTCTTTAAAATCATGGTAGATTTATAAAATTCCAAAAGTTGCACTCCCTTTTTGTCATTTATTGTAATTTTTCTCTTTCCTCATATGGATTTTCAGATATGTTTTGTATATTAGGATAAACAGAGTAGAACTAAAAAAAATTGCTTTTTTGCAATACGACACAAATACTCTACATGAAAAACATTGGCACAAAGCGCTATCAAAAGCAACAAGGTAAAAAAATGAAATATTAACCCCAAAAGCAGACATTGGCAGAGACGTGCATTTCCTTAAAATTCCCAGCAAATATGACAGTACAAGATTGCGTTGCAAAGAAGATATTTACTGTGTTAAAGCTGCCCTCTTGTTACTGTATACAGGATACCTATTCCATTCCACTAGAATACTCCACTCTTCCTCATACTGCCTATATGATTTAACTAATTAAACTGTACTGTAAACTATAAAACTGTACAGCAGCTTTCCAAAAACCTGGCTTTTTCAAGCCAACTTTAAGTTTGTCTTCAAACCTCCTTTTTTTAAGTTTCAATTGTTTTCACCCAGATGGATAGATAGCTAGATAGATAGATGTGTGCAAGTGACTAACACTCCTTGTGCAAGATATTCTTTCAAAGCGTGACAGAGCTCAAAAGTTTTCATCTTTCTATGTTTCTATGAATTATCCCGTAGTATCATTAAATGTGGTGTAATGTTGTAAAATGCGGTACAGATCTGTCATAAAATGTAATAAAATGTATGCATGTGCAACAATGGTGCAAAAGGGTGTCTCCTAGGCCTTAAGAATATACAATGCTGTAATTGTTGTGTCCTTGCTGGATTATTTCCCAAGATGGCACTGCATTTTTGTTTGACACCTTCATTCTACAATTAGAATGTTGTTTTAGAATATTGTGTAGAAGAGATTTGATCTATAAGTAGCCTGCTTTCACACTAGCAAGCAACAAAGTGACAGCAACCATTCATTTCCCATGTAGGTTCGTGAAACCGTCGCAATTTTGGCAACAGACACGAGTGAAATTTGTTTTTCCCAATTGTGATTTCCCAAAATGATTGGCTCTAGTAAATTCCTCTGACCAATCCTATGGAGCAGGCCGCCTGATGTCCCCCTATTTCTCTACTCTAACAACTTTGATTCCTACCTTCCCTTAGGTCCAATTAAATAGTGTTTTAATGTGCAAAAATGAAAGAAAAGCATATCTGCAGTCTCATATTTTTCTGTGATTACTAAAATAAATTTTAAACAAATGTAACAATGATGTGTATAAATTATATAGTAGTTGGTATACCCAAACTGGCACCCCTATAAATAATTTTCCTGTTCTTAGCAACCCAAAATGGCATTCTGTCATGGATCTGTGACCAGATTGCTGGAACACAAGTTGTATGTGAAGGCAGAGAAATGTGAATTCCATCTAACCACTGTCTCCTTCCTAGGATACATCTCCCGAGGGTGTGTGCATGGAGTCGCATAAAGTGCAAGCAAATCCACCAAAGGAGATCCACCAAAGCTCCACCTGATGGCCTTCTTCTCCAAGAAGCTAACGTTGGCCGAGAGAAATTATAACGTTGGTAACCGGGAACTCCTTGCCATCAAACTGGCCTTGGAGGAGTGGAGACACAGGTTGGAAGGTGCCTTCCAGCCATTTGTCATGTACACGGATCATCGGAACCTTGAATACATCAGGAGGGCTCAACGCCTCAGCCAAGTGGGCTCTATTCTTTACATGCTTCAATTTTATCCTGTCATATCGACCAGGTTCTAAGAATTCCAAAGTCGATGCCATGTCACGTGTTTATGACCCTGAGCCCACAGACTGTTCACGAGCCCCTATTCTACTGCCCAATCCCATCCTCTAGGACATCAACAGGGAAATTGAGGAAGCAGCAGCTGCTGGTTCAGACCACCGGACAGGCCTGCCAAGAGAATATACTTCCCTGAGAGCTGTAGGGGCCGGCTCATCACCTGGACATACACTTCACTCGCAACTGGACACCCAGGAGTCACATGCACACTACAATTGTTAACCCCTCATTATTTGTGGCCTGAACGCCATGCGGATGTGCAAAGGTGCACCTCTTCCTGTTCTATATGTGCCCAGGCCAAGACCCCTCGCCAGCTCCCATCCGGGACCATGGAACAATTACCCATTCTGCAACGCCCCTGGTCTCATTTCTCTCATGCTCTTTCAGCACCTGGAGAGGGCCATCCGCAGACACAAGACACAGGCCGATCACCACCACAGGGAGGCACCTGAATACCAACCTGGGGAGAGAGTATGGCTGTCAACCAAGAACATCAACCTTCATCTGCCTTCTAGAAAACTGAGTCCTCACCTTCATTGGCCCATTCAAAATCTTACACATCAATTGGGAAACTTACCGTTTACAACTACCGCCATAATACCGCCTATCACTCTCTTTTAATGTCTCCTCCTCTCCTCAGACAGTTGGTGCCAGGCTTTCTGCAGGAAGCTGAACCCTGGACACCCCACCACCAGCCTTCATGGTCGATGGCCCTCTCGGCTACGCCGTAAGGGCCCTCCTGGATTCACGCTATCGAAGGGGTCAGCTCCAGTATTTGGTGGATTGGGAGGGATAAGGTCCAGAGGAGAGATCTTGGGTCTCTGCCCGGGATGTCCTGGAGCCCCTTCTGAAGGAGGAGTTCCATGGCCTGCTCGGCTATGCCGTGAGGACCCACCCATGGTTGCCCTCCTGCCTCTCGCCAGGGCACTTTGTGAGCAGTGCCTGGTCGGGCGGGCTTCGGTCACAAATTCACCCCGGGCAGCGCTCCACTTCCCCTGAGTACTAAACACCTGGAGCTTGTTTCACCTGGACTATTTAACACTTGTGTTGTCTTAAGGGTCAAAAATGACCCATCACTATGTTTAACAGTAGAGAAAACTCCCTAAATGATATTTTTTTAACTATTAAATTTGGTGAATTTTTCTATAGTGACCCTAACATTAGAAAAACATTGCCTTTGTTTATATTTCCATGAAAGCTGTACACCACCAGGGTACAAAGATTTTTTGACCCAGGGACATTTTTGACCCTTAGGACAAGGGGAGTATACAGAATGTTAAGACTACACGAGGGTTAAACCATCACAAAAGAGCTTGTATTTTTTTTATGCTAATTGTACCTTGAATATCTATTTTTATTAAACCACTTGCGTTAATGTCAACTTGCGTGAATGACATCACGTGCAATGTAGGGGTAGAAAACAATACGTAAATGAGGTTTTTGTGTATGCTAATTGTTCTTGATAGCCGCGGCAAGTTCGGATCTCAAAGAGACTCCCAGAGGAGTAAAATGAAACTCAGTATAATGGTGATTAAAGGTGGTGAGACGTGTCGAAAAACTGTAAATCTGAAATACCGATATGAATGTAAAGTAAAATTGCATAGACATTAATGTGCATTTTGTTAATAAGGTACATGTAAATGAAAACCTTTTCAAAGGCTCTTTAAATGCTATCGGCATCGAAGGTGCGAACGTGCGGGGAATATCAAATATGAAACCAATTTCACAGCTGCAAAAATAAGTCGTCATTTTGAGAAACTTTCTGAGACACTAATGTGTAATTTAGATAAACTCTCAATATTAAGACTTAGTAAATGGTATAATTTTTTTCCCAGCGGTCTTTAACTAACTAACATGGCGACAACAGTTACGTTTTAATGCTTAACCATAAATGATTAGTTCATGGCTAATGAAATAAAATAATCCAAAATATTTTTTAAATCTGTTGTGTTTTTAACATATCTTTATAAACATTAATTTGCATGCTCTTGGGCTGTAAGGGAATAGACAAGTACTCTAGTGGACCTTTCATATCGAGCTTTGAGTTGGTTTATTTTATTTTTCCTTAGAACCAAATTTTGTGGGGATGTTTATTCATTCAGTAAACGCATACTTCTCTGTCCATTCGTCATTAAAAATTCTGTTGTGTGATTACTCTTGTTTTGTTTTTTTAACAAGCCATGTCATCACTTCACTAATCAGACCAGAGAGGGTAAATGAAATAAAAAATCTATGAAATTCTTCCCTTTCTGACTCTTTCTAGCCCTGTAGCTCGTCGCTGGTCTGATGAGCTACGTGCAGATAAGTAATTTGCATAAATATGTGATTGGATAAGCCGCAAGAGAGGATCTGCTACAGAAGCCGTGCTGGTTCATGTTTAGAA
>JAOUQW010000047.1:6550988-6567324 GCA_028565825.1 Olivaichthys viedmensis | reverse complement strand
AACATCTAAAATAAAATGTCACCGCATTGCCACCTGACTACAGCCTTTCAGAGGTCATGCCTACTGTCAAGGCTGACATGATGAGTTGAGGCTAGATGGATCCAGAGCCCACAAACCACCTCTTCAGAAGGACTTCAGTAGAACCAAAGATGCCCCCAGATATCAATCTGTTGTAAGTGCTCTGAAGAAGTTATAGGCCCAGTTTTGCAGGCTTGGTATCTCATCTTTTCATCGATAATTTTTTATTTTTTTCTGCCTGACAGCGACACCATTTATACTGGATAAAGTGTAAGATACCAGGTAGCGTCAGACCTGCTGCTTCTCCATCCTGCTTTTCTTGTGGCTGGAAAGATGCAGGCATCGGCCCAGCTGTGCTTGCTGTTGCTAGCATGGTCTTTGGCCTCTTTGGATTTAGCCCAGCTCCACTGCCTGCAAGGCTCTGATGTGGTCTGCATCCATTATAGTGTACAAGCTGCCAAAGCAAAGGGGGGAAAATAGCAAACGAAAAAAATAGGCTACCCTATTAGTAGCACTATAACTTTTCCAAAGTCATCTCCATTCCTTCTCTATACAGATATGTAGCCACTCAAGCAGTAATCCTCAGCATGTTCCTCCTTTTAATGCATTACGGGAAGCACACATCATCTGGCTGCTTTCTGCCAAATTGCGATATGTCCGCTGAGCTTCCTATGCTGATGGGGAAATATAGAGCTACTGTGTATGCCTTATAACTACCACAAGCATTTTGCATTTTACATACATTGAGCCTTTGTAGTCATCATGCGAATCAGTTTCTGTCAGGCTCTGCTAACAGGAGCCATTGTGCTGAACTTGTTGATCCTGTATTATGTAACCCAGGCCCAGAAACAAATGATGGAAAAGCGGCGCATGCAGGGGAAAAGCTTTAAAAAAGCCTTCCAATCAGTGTCTGGTCTGGTGGGTGCAGGTGGCATAGTGGCGGGGGGCATGACAGGGGATAACAAAGTAGGAGGTCAAGAGCATAGTTTGCGAAATCCTCGTATGACTATCATCCTACATGAGTTTGAAGAATTTGAGAATTATGTGGGCAACGTAGCCCACTCCTTCCTACACCACGTGCCAGAACTACCTTTCCTGGTTGTAGCAGACAACCTGCCTTACCCTCCTCTGACACTGCCTGAGAATGCCCGTTTACTGGTGCTGTCCCCTAGCCCAGAAAAGCCTCCTCAAACACATCGTCCAGAATTTCATGTGCAGTCCGAGTTTGTGCTGCTGGTGCCTGATGGCGTGGAATTGGAGCATGGGCGGCAACTTGAGAGGCTTGTCCGAGAGTTGGAGGCCGAGGGAGGTGGACCAGTGCGCCTGGTCGCAGCGCCAGTGCTGACCCGTGCTGCTGTCCAGTGCCTGCAATTGCAAGTGAGCCTCAAGGAATGGACCGCCACATACTCCCTTGGGGCATCTGGGAGCAGTGGCAGTGTGTGCACTGCTCTGTATGGTGATGCCGTAGTCCTCATTCGAACCGAGGACCTTTTCAACCTATCAGTCCCACTTGCGCGCCCCCTGCTGTCTGCACTGTTTATACAGACTGCACTTCGAGGCTGGAAGGTCAAGCTTCTGGAGGGACCTTCATTTGCTTCCAGCCACCGGCCCCTATTCAGCTCGGCACACAACCAGTGGAAGGCGGACTATCATCTCAAGGAGGCTGCCAGCCAGCTAATGAAAAACTTTGGCCTTAAGCGCTTGGTATGGCCTGATGGAAGGGACCAGTGGTTTGGCTGCAGCAAGGAGACAGCACGATGCTTTGGCACAGTGCATGATGACACACCAGAGTACCTTTACTTGGAGCGTTGGACTCCACCCTGCTGCTTGCGCGCCCTCCGAGAAACTACAAAGTATGTCATCAGCATCCTGGAGAGTTCTGGTGTACGCTACTGGTTGGAAGGAGGCAGTCTGTTAGGAGCAACCAGACATCAAGATATCATACCTTGGGACTATGATGTTGATTTGGGTATCTACATGGAGGATGTGCCCAGTTGTGAATACCTAAAGAACCTGGATTCAGGGTCACTGGTGGATGCTAATGGGTATGTATGGGAGCGAGCAGTAGAGGGAGACTTTTACCGTATCCAGTACAGTGAGACCAATCATCTACATGTGGATCTCTGGCCTTTCTACCCCCGGAATGGAGTCATGACCAAGGACACGTGGACTGACCACAAGCAGGATGTGGAGTTTCCTGAGCACTTCCTGCAGCCACTGGTGCCCATGCAATTTGCCGGTCTCACTGCTTATGGACCCAACAACCACCGTGCCTTCCTGGAGCTTAAGTTTGGGGAAGGGGTCATTGAGAACCCTCAGTATCCTAACCCTATCAAGAAAAAGCTGGATAGGAGTTAATTGTAAGGTCATATATTTAAAAAAAAAAAAAAAAAAAAGTTTGCAATTTTTAGAGCCCTCTGCTGCCTGAAAGGCAAATTGCAATTGCAGTGACAACATTGACAAGCCATCTCTTTCCCCCAACCAACTTCACCCCCTTGAAACCACATACCTCTCTTGGGTTGCCGTTTAGGGAAAAAGGCAGAGCTGACCATGAAGAAACTAGCGAGATTTTAGATCTAGACACACACTTAAAAATGCACAGTGACAGTTTTGGAGACTTGTGAAACCAATTTCCGACTTGAACATTTCTGCGTCCTGAACAATTGCCATTACATTAGTGTTGTTATCCTGCTTAAGAAATGTTTGTTTAGAACAACTTCTAATTGTTTCATCGAGTGTCTAACAATCATTTGCCCATAAGAAAGAAATAAACTTGCAACAAATTAGAATGAAAATGATTTTGTCCAAACAGGAGCAGGGTGAGTTACAGGCACATTTTATTGCAACATTGATCAAGTAAGTAAATTGCTGGTTGTGCAAAAGACTTTTAATAAACACACAAAAAAATGGACCCAAAGATGCTTACAAACCCTATATCAAATAACCCTGTATTTTGCAAAAAAATTTGGTTGTCTATATTTTAAGTAGTTTAAAATTAGGTGCAATGGAATGTCATGTGAATCATTACATTGTAATGGGTAGATTAGTCTGTCACACACCAAATGTCTATGTATTAAAATATATTGCTTTAAAACATTTTGAAACACCTTGCAATACTTTCACCTTTGTCCTTTTAAGAACTTCAATTGTATATCAGTTTAAAGGGATGGACTATGAAAATAAAATAATTAGCAGAAAATCAATGTCCCTTAGTTGCAGCTAATTAAAACCTTGCAATTTGTCCGGTTAATAATAATAGGGTGGTGGCAAAGGCTAGTTTTTACATTATACATTACTGCAAAGATGTTTGGCCTCTGAAGTACCATTTACTGCAGTATCACCTTCAGTCTTTTTAATTAAAACATTGCACACAGTTGCCTTGTTGAATACAAATGACAATTAACCACAAAATCATTACAAAAACTTTAATTTAAAATTTAATTAAAAAGAGTCAGTTAGGAGTACATTCTGCATATTCAACAACTATTCTCTTTGGCATCAGCCACAATCACCACCAGCTTGCACATGCACACAGCCATAGTACACAGAGATACAGCCTGTTGGAATTATAAGTCTTTACATCATTGCACTTGTAGATGCCCAAGTGCTACGACACCTTTGAGTTTTTGATTTTGGGCCAAACCATACACACAAAAATCCAGTGATAATTGATGATGCTGAAAAACAAATTAAATCATACACTGAAAGGAGAACACAGACTTTGACCCAAAAAGAAAAAAATGTTTAGACAACACTTTGGTGTATTTGTATATCCCTGAACAGTACTGACTATAGGTAAAGTAAGATGTTCTAAAAGCTGCTATTGTCTCTTAAAAAAACGCGACGTGTAGGAAAATAGCCCAACATAAACAATGAATGAAAGGGACACATGGGGCAAATGAATAATCCAGGCAAATCTGAGATAGTTAAAATGTCATCCAGTTAATGAATGTTCACATCATTCAGCAAACACTACTGCCTATTTAGAGTCAGCCTGTGCTAAAGGAGAGGTCTCAGCTCTCCTGGACTCCTGTGCTTTATAAAAGTTTTAAAAAATGCTGGAAAATGTATTTATTTATTTTAAACTTAATGAGATACAATAATCATATACCTCACTGTCATAATTTCTATAAAGACAAGAGGCCATTTGAAAAAACTAAACAAAACACATTCTTATGTAAAGTAATGAAAGCAAACTTGAAATAAAATAAAAATTATGCAAAACATACAGCTTAATAAAAGGTGAAAGTCACTTGACCTGAAGATACCGCATTCAAAGAAGAAATGATTCTAATACAAGGTTTCATGAAGGTGGTGGGAGTGACTTAGGAGTGATACAGTATATATAAATCTAAAAAAGGATAGGTTTTTTTCTTCATTTATACAAGCTGCTTGTTCAGACACAGATCAAATCACGGTTTTAACTAGAATATACTCAAAAATATAAACGTTCTGTTTAAACCGAGGGGAATTAAATAAATATTAGTTTAAGGATCTATGAGAGGCTTTAAAGAGCAACTCGAGCGAATTTCATGAAAAACGTAGTCTTATTTTGATAATTTCTGATCAAATGTTCCGTTTATAGCACATTTTACAAAAAAGTTGGGGGTTGGCCTTAAATGCGAGTGACGCACCGTGACATCAAGTAGTACTGGGGGCACAGGCTTATTTAATTCCCACGCTGTCAGAACACATCTTTGTACGCTCTAACTAACACGAAGACGCTCCGCAATCCCACACTAGTGAGAGAACACCGAAAATCAGGCCTTGTAAAAGCATTGTTTTAGAGGTAGTGGTGGGGAGTTTACCAGTAGGCCAAAAATGAGAAACCATAGAAAATAATGGGGATTTTAAAAACTGATGAATTTTTCTTAATATATAACTTCTTGCCAAATGCGGTCGTGGGTTCCTTCCAGAAACAGAGCCGTAACCTTTATTTATTGTGCAGATCAAGCTTGTCAATTTACACTGGCTGCGATTTATTTATTTATTGGAGTGCAGAGCTTTTCGGTGGTTTCTCACTATGAGTGAGTAAACATATTGTGCAAATTGCATTGGACAGTCAGATTATTATATCACTGTATACGTGCAAATAAAGTTTATTAGCGTAACAAAATAAGCTTAGTGTGCGCAAAGCCACTTCCGGACGTCAGGTTTAAAAGGAGCAGAATTTATAAAGTCATGATCAGCCCCTGGGAATTAATGGACTTGGTCATTTTGTTTGTTGAATATTTGAGCAGTGAAAATAACCAAAATAGACATCTCTATATAGCTTCTACCGGCAAATAAACAACTGAGCGTCTTTCTGTGGTTGACCCCCTCCCCAGTTATTACGTCAAGGCGTGCAGGGACCGGTGACGCAGATGGTGTTTGAACACAGGGGCGTGACAAGAGGAAAAAAGGCCACCGAAGTTGCTCTTTAAAAACACAACAGGGTGCAAAGTGTTACTTCTTACTAGTTTAACTGCAGCAATAGGATGTATACAGGTCAAAACCCAGGACCAGCCTTTTAAAGACACTAAAAAGAAAAAGGTATAATCTGATGAATATTCACCACAAATAAAGAAAATAAATAAATTTTGACTACAGAACAAGATTATAATGAAACAATCCTTATGGATACAATATCCTGTTTAAAAGTCCTCTCACGGCATCTTTTCATATACAGTACATAGATATACGGGAATTGAAAGATGCATGGGAAATATTTTACTCTCTGCTTTTTCACCCTAGAGTATAGAGTATATTCACAATGAACAAGGTGAAAAAATGTACATTTAGAATCCAACCATGGGCCAATCTACATTACAGACTCTTTTTCAGATGGCCGTGAACTAGCAATTTCCAATTCAGCACATTTTTCAATAAGAGGAGAGTGCTCAGGTTTCAAGGGACGGTCAACTTCTTCCAGTCGCACCTCACTTAGCTCCACTTCCTCCTTTTTACTGGTACGATCGCAAAAGTGCTGCAGCAGCCCCGCCCCAAAAGCATCACCCTCCACATTGATGACTGTGCAGGTGCGATCGCTAAAAGCAGGGACAAGGACAGGGACATATGTTTTATTCCACACAAACATATGCCTCTTTATTCCAAACATGTGATCCCATACAATAGGATTGTATCTCTTTCTTGTAATCACAATCTCACGCCTATTTCACTAATTTTTCCAAAACCTTTTCAGACAGTTTTCCATTTCCCCCACACTTTACTCACACAAGCCAGTCAACAGCCAAGATGAGAGAGAGGTCATTAGTGGGCAATCCCACTGCCTCCAAGATGATAGCCAGCGTCAGCACACCTCCAGCAGGAATCCCTGCAGCCCCTACACTTGATGCTGTGGCAGTCACTCTGAAACAAAAAAGGGACAAATTGGAGAAAACATTAGCCTTGTGCTGATGCATAGCTCATATTACTCAATTACAGTAAAGCATCAGAGTGATTGAAAGATGGATGACTGTACTCACAGTATGGTGATGACCTGGACAAAGTTGAGAGGAATGTCATTTAGCTGGGCAATGAAGACAGCAGCCACACACTGGAAACAGGCGGCTCCGTCCATGTTGACAGTGGCACCAATAGGTAGGATGAAGCGACTGATGTGCTTTGATATACCGTTGTTCTCCTCTACACACTTCATCATCAAAGGAAGTGTTGCAGAACTAAACACATGCAAACATCACTGAGGTGAGGCACTACCAAGCACTTTAGAGCAACGGATCTTACATATCAGTTATTATTCGTCATTTGATCTGTATAGATCTACCTCACTATACATATATACCCTGCCATGCTATTTATCTGGTTAGATGCTAACTACATTTTGTTGTACTAGTACTTGTACTCTGTGCAATGACAAAGATAATAAAGTTTAATCTAATCACTTTAAACAAACAATTACTCTGTGATTAAATCTGCTATAAACTTAATTAAAACTACTACATCTGAATAAAGCTAAATGGCGATATATTGCCTCTAAATTTGAAGACAGAGTTCTAAATGCAACAACCATAGTATTCACTGTGTACTTTATTACTAAACAATGGAATTAAAACCTGACATATGGGATGAAAAAGTTGGTCTAATCTCTAGAAGGATAAATTAATATAACAAAAGGCTGATGTAAACAAAGATCAAAAAACCAACGAAAACAGTTACGAAAAAGCTCCACAATAAACTAAAAAGGCACGGCAAGTTACACCTTAACGTTTGTGCCACTTTAACTATCAAAAGTTGATGGGTGTCTTTGTTAAATGATGGTAAGTACACACAGACGGGTGACAAAGGAAAAACCAACATAAAGTGTCTTAGTAAGGTGTTGGGCCACCACAAACCACCAGAACAGCTTCAAGCATAGATTCTGCAAGTCTCTGGAACTGTACTGGAGGGATGAAACACCATTCTTACAAAAGATATTCCCTCAAGTGGTGTTTTGATGATGGTGGTGGAGAGCTGCTGTCTAACACGTCGGTCCAAAATATCCCATAGGTGTTCAGTTGGGTTGCGATCTGGTGACTGCGAAGGCCATTGCACATGATTTACATAATTTTTTATGCTCATCAAACGATTCAGTGACCGCTCGTGCCCTGTGACCACTCCCATCAGGAAACAAATGTTTCATCATAGGTGAAAGGTGATCAGTCAGAATAACTTTATATTGATTTGCAATAAAAACTTTGTATTGATTTGTCCCCTCTAAGAGGACAAGTGGACCCAAACCATGCCAGTAAAATGCCCTCCACAGCATAACAGAGCCACCGGACCCCCTCACTGTAGGGGTCAAGCATTCAGGCCAGTACCATTCTCTTGGTGTACACCACACATGCACTCGCCCACTTTTTCCCCCACATCTCTATAGACCAGTGCCTATGGTTTTTTCATCACTGAACTCTAAAATGTGCAGTCATCTTTGTAATTAGGGGTTTATGCACTGCAACACTACTATAATTTCCCTCTCTATGTACAGTAGGCGTGTCCAGATGCCTACGCTCCTACATAGCAATGCTATTTTCCAAATGTTTGTCAGACGGCTGCTGCCACAGTTGACATGAGAACTTAAGGAATTACTGGGAGCCCTTTTAACATCAAAGCAATGCGGGCAGAGTCTTTCACTTCAGTTCTTAGATGAATGGAGCTTCTGCTGTCTGCATGCACTCAAGGTCGGGCTCCCCGGCGGAACATCGACTCCACCAGATTATCTCACCAGCAGGCAGACGAAGCCTACGGTGCTGTGAGAGGAAACAAGATAGGCTACGGGACAGGCCAGGCAGAGGAGTCTTGGCTATACACCTGTGGCAGCGGGGGCGTGGCCGAGCGTCGGCGGCTGCCGGAGAGAGGTGTCATAACGAGGTGACAGGTGACCGCGGGAGTGCTCACACCTGTGAATATTAACAGATCTCTATTTCTGTCTCTCCCTGCCTGCAGTAGGAATCGCGTTATCCTGGGAGGAGTTTCTAGAGAGGACCCAGAGACACAGCGATCGAGCGGAGCACTTCCGCATTCCAAACGGCTTCCGTTTATGTTTTGAGGTTTTTGTTTGTTTATTGTTTCCGGCGCTGCAAAGCGTCCCCTGAAAAGGGAAGGAAAATAAACGCCGTGCCCTTAACCCTTGTCTGCCTCACTCTCTCTCTGCGAGTTCGGGACGCAAAGTTTACAACACCCTATATGCCACGGGTCTTCTTCGCGAGCTAGCAGGCCACTCGGCTCACCGATGCTAAAACTTACTGACTGTGCATTGGGACTTTATAAGTGCTTATTGTGGCTGTGGTATATAATTAATACTACTTCTTTTGCAAAGTGCCTCCTAGGGTTATTAGAACTCAGGATGTTTTTGAAGCTTAGCCATGATTGTGCATTTCTGACTAACACTAAGCATCATGCTTGAGAAGTTGCAAAACGATATTTCGTTGTAGTTGTACCTGTACAATGACAATAAATTCCATTACATTCCAGTTGCTAGTCTGGTTTTCCTTACATAATCGCACTAATGTACGAGCATCACAGTCATTGAATGTACACTTTTAACCACAATTTCCAACCCTATTTACTGATGTATTTACCATAAATCTAAATGCATCCATCAATGCCCCAATAATGAGAAAGAACCCTCTTTCAAAGTCACTTAGATGTTTTCATCTTGCCATCTTGATCTAAAATCGAGGCCAACTGGGCCTGCTCAGCATTTTTATACATGCCGCAGAGATTTTTCCTTTAATTTGTCACCCGTCTGTACATGAGTAACAATCGGAATTATTCGCTATACAATAACTAAAATATGAATCATCCTAAAAATATGACAGTTTAAGAAAGGAGGTTGATTTGGGCTAAATGCGTCTTCATCTCATACCTGGACGAGGTTCCAAAAGCAGTGGCCAGAGCAGCAATCAGGCCCATGAGAAAGGTGTAGGGGTTCTTCCGAGTGAACACAAAGTATAGGAGTGGCAGGATGAGCAGGCCATGCACTGCATGGCCAATCACACAGCAGGCAATGTACTTCCCCAAGCTGGCAAATAGCACCCCTACATCCTCCATCTCAACAATCTTAGCTGCCACCAAGAACATGATACCCAGTGGGGCATACCTAAAGAACACCACCTAAATTTAGAATACAATACCTAGACCTAAAGAGTGAAAAGTCAATTCTTGAGAGCATCAAAATAAACATGTGCAAAAATACTGTCCCAAGTGATATAAATACAGATTAGCAATGCCTTTTCACTAAAGTAACAAGAAAACAGGTTTGTTTACTTACCACATGATCCAGGACACCAACACCATAGTAGCCTCATTGAAGGAGTTAAAGAACTTGATTAGAATCTCTCCTTCCTCTCCCAGCTTCCTCAAGGCCACACCAAACACCATAGCAAACACTATTAGGCCCAGAATGTTCATACCATCCACATCTGCACCCACTGGAACCTACACACAGGTACACAACACACATTAACTGCTTGTCCTGCATAGAATTGTTTACATGTGTCATATTTTAAAATAACAGGACTACTGTACCTTTTCCAAAGTGACATTGGTAGTATTCATATCACTTTTCACAAGCTTATAACCAGTAGCATACTATGGAGAAGAGGAAAACATTAGATTACCAATTAAGCTACATAAAGGAAAATGCAGTATTTCTAATCTCTGAAAAAGATTCAGGCCAAACTTAATCACCTAAGAATGAATGTATAGGGATCATTACTCTTAAGACAGTCGTGTTCTACGCAATATTCTAAACTGTTATGCTAACTGTTGGGCCACAATTGTCTGATTAGAGAAAGCCAACAAATGACTGTCTTTTCTTAAATACGGCATGGTTGCTCGACATTCAAGAATTGACATTAAATGTTAATATCCTTAAATATTATTTCTTATCAGCAGGACAAGCTTCATCCCTCTTCTTGTAGTTGAGATCATCAAGCTCACTGACGTTGTTCACAGTATTACTTTCACACAAGGTTATTCCACTGTGTGAAAAAACGGCCAGTAGAAGCACTGCTTACCAGTGCAGCATGATTCAGTTAGCTGTATAGTGTGTTAATTAGATAAGTGTGAAACTCACCGACTGAAAAGCAGCAGCCACCAGATTGGAGGGAAAAATGTTTCTGAAAAGACAGGAAAATTACATGTTAATTAAAAAGACTTGTGCAAGAAGCAGAGAGGTCAACACAGTCCACAAAGGTTGAACCAATTAGAAGTTTTGGTTACCTCAAATACGCTCGTACAACAGTAGCTCATCTGGTTTAGAACTCTTTGGGGCATTTTAAAAGCGGTAAAATAATTCGAATCATCGACACTTTTACCATTAAACCTGTAACATCCATAGACTTACCTCATTGCCAGAGTGTATTCTACCTTCTTAACGCGGATTGGCGCCAGTAAAATCTTTTTCCTTCCAGCGCTCAAAGTTTTTATATATTTCACTATAGCTAGGTAGCTACATCCAACTGAAGACATGTAACAAAATCAAGACAGTTGGCAAAACTGCATGAAAACATACAAAGTTTGGTAAAATGCTAATGTTCAGTGTAGTCTATGCAAACAGGAATTAGCCTGGCACAACTTGCATGAGAGAGCACCTGAAGAGATGCGAGTGTTTGTGGTAGTTCCATAAGGCAAGTTGACTAGCGTTAACATGGCCATTAGTAAAACAAAGTTTAGCCATATTGTAAGACGCAAAACTGCTTATATGAATACAGCTGTCCATATAAATTAAGTACATGTAGCCGTTTTAGACATCTAATTTAAGGCGACAATAACATGCCAGGCACAATTTGAAGCTTCCTATACTGCTCCAGTCCGCTAGCTAGCATTGCTGGGAAATTGAATGCAAATAAATGAGAGCGTGCTAGCTAGCTCCCTCTCTATAAGCAGTAGAAAACCTGGCGTTGTTTACAGAGACCACAGGGTTTAGCGCATGCTCCGATACAAATATGAGCCTCGTTTATAATTTATTACCATGTTTTGTTGTTCAGCATTTGTCATTCATACCACAAAACTGCCATTAGCATGCAAGGAAGTCACCGCACAAGGGTGGACAAATACTCTTTGATAAAGGTGGTGAAATTTATTTATTTTTTTAAAGGTGATTAAGAACTCAGTTGGTCATTAGAAATGTTATTTACATTTAGTCATTTAGCAGACACCTTTATCCAGAGCGATTTACAAAACGTGCAAACAGTTGTCAAGCGCCCAGTGAATCTGTAAGGAATCATAACCTGAGAGACCTAATTTGATGATAATCTAATATTATCTAATAATCTAATATATTGTTAATAATAAAGATTGTTATTTGTGTTACCTTATTTTATTATTTAAGCAAGCGTTTTGGTCTGCCTCATTTATCGTGGGTGCTTTTAGTTACTTCCGTCTCGTTCCGACTTTATCGGCCATTTCAAATCGCAGGAGGTTCTGGGACACGAATGTTAGTTGACAGAGCTTAGTCCTCAAAGAAGAATGAGGGCAGAGACTTGAAAGAAAATATACTGCTGTAAACAAGTTTATTGTTTGAGCAAGTTGACTAAGTTTATGCTTTAAGTTTTAAGCTTTTTATTTAGATTTAATGGAGTGATGTCCCACAGAAGAGCCTTTCATAGGATTGGTATTCTACTGCTGGTTTTCTTTTATATAATCATTAAAATGAATTAAGTCTTGAGCTTTTCTTATCCTTATGGAATATTCAAATATTCAGGACAGTATTCAGCAGAATAATAAAAAAACTAAATAATGGATAGTTGCAGCCCTAATGCGTCAGTGTGTCCTTGGCAGTGCTTTGCTGAAATCTAGCATAGTATGGATTTAACTGAACAGTTTTATTTACTGTTCCTTTTTATTTGAACACAAATCACTTAATCTGTACAACTGTTCTTTCTCCAGATTCAGCCCAGAGTAGGAGATTTGCAGGTTGGGGAATTTTTCCCTCTCTTTCTGTGACTCATGGTTCTTACTCTGTTTATTCAAACAGCTCCCCCAGTTCCATTGCCATTTTTTTTCCATTAGGCTGCAAGCATATGTGGCACTCACCTCTCTTTCTAGAATAAGTTGCTATTATTATTCAGATCAAGGAGTAAGCTTCTCTTGCTTTAATTATAACCTTTGCTAGTATAAGAGAAATGTAAAAGTATATCTTTACATAAAATAATCTACATATTTCAGTCCACAAAACTGACATTAAAAGACCACTTCTTTCTTCTCCTCCAATTCTTTACAATCTGGTTTTCCAAGGTGATCTGGATTATTTATTGCGACATTGCAAATCATTGTGAATCAGGCCTGAATTAAGTGCACATATCTCATTATGCCAACCCAATCTCCAGGGACGGTTCTAGGATTTTTATACATGTATGGTGAAGAAACGACCCCTTACTAATAAGAATTAAATAGAAGCCTACACAATTCTTGCTTGCGAAGCAATATCAAGACAATATCAAGTTAACTAAAGTCACATATGACTTAAAGAAGATTTATAATAAATAAAACGACATAAATGGCAACAGCTCCTTCATCCTGAGTCGCTCTGAACATTTATTCTGTTATTCTTTTTGGTTGCCTTTAAGCTTCGCTGTGCTAATGTTTTAATTATTTGGGTTTGCGATGTTTGCAGGCATAGCTCGGCAAGATCAGATTAATTTTGTCATCTTTTCCGGTTTTCGTGAGATTTTATCATACAAACGCAAAAAGAAAATTGTCAGGAATCGTAGTCATGGCTTTCCAATGTACCCATGTGTAAATAGTAAATAATGAGTAATGTTATAAAATAGGTTAATTAGGTGAAAATACAACTTGCCTTTTATTAAGAAACTGCTCAGCGAAGAGTCCTCCGCCCCTTCAGCCGCCTCAAAAGGGTCTTTCCCGGTAATGTATGAGCTTCTGATTGCACACAAGCCTCCTGATAATTTCCACGATATTGTACTAGGTGCCGTTCCGGTAGACTGCCGAGTCAATAGACCTGGGTTTCCAAAACTGGCTTGGGTACTCAACACTTAACTGAGGTGGCTAACCACATTTCAAGAACCCCAAGAACCCCCCCTGCGATCTCACACAAACTTTGTGGAAATTGTAACAAGCGAGAGCAATTTTGTAGGATTTTATATGAATGAAGTCGTGAGAAAAGCTAATTGACCGCTAACCCCTCACTCAAATCCTAACTATTCATAGCTTATCATACATGTTGGCTCATGCAAATTCTTACAAATGTCCAATAGTGAACCCTTGGTGATTCCACAATGCTGTTTTCACATATATTATTAATTAATTAACTACATAGACACGTCACCTTTAACTACCATGTAGCAGTACAAGGTATGGTGTAAACTGGGCAGTCCTGTCTTTTCAAGGCAGTGCTAAGAGTACTAAGACCACTTGTATGTCGTTGGAATTGCCATACAGTGCCCTCTAGGATTAATGACACCTTTCATGAAAATTAATATATAATAAGAATAACACTTGTAAGAAGTGATATTTTGTGCTTACACATACAGGGACACTGTATAGTTTTATTTCAACACTTTTTTTTCAAACACAAAAAGTTTAAGTAGTGCATTATTTTCTGCTAAACACTGGTTTCAAAACTATCGACACACTTACAATTAATATCTGGTGAAACCGCTCCTGGAGAGAATAACAGCAATAAGTCTCTTCCTGTAATGCCTCACAAGGTTTGAAAACACTTGTAGAGGGATCTTGGATCATTCCTCCATGCAGAACATTTTAAGCTCCTTATTCTTAGGTTTGCTCTATATTCTTAGGTTGTGGACTGCCATTTTCAATTCAGACCACAGTTGCTAATCCGGAGACTGACGTGGACATTGCAAAACATTGGGTGTGGAAAACATCTTGTGGAAAGTTTTATCTACGGCCAAGTCTTAATCTTCTGTCAGTGGCAACCAGGTTTTGTGTCCAATTCCTGGCAAATTTTTCACTGTTCCAGACATGTGAAACTGTTTATTATAGCCTTGATTCTGCTTAATAGTATTTTTAACAACCATCTGTATCTTTTGTATTGAAAGTTCTTTCGTTTTCTCCATGATGATGGATGACGAAAGGACTTTACATGTGTGCAACCTCATATTTATACCAGAGGGGAAAATTATATGGTCAAATGCAAGGACAGAGTTCCTGGGAACTGAGAACAAAAATTATATAAATTTTTTTCGAGGATGCCAATTTGTTTGCATTTATTTTAAATATTCCTTAGGGGTGTCAATAAATGTGTTTTTGAGAGAAAATACTATTATTTAAATATATATATATATATTCCTATCAGAACTATTTTTGTTATAGCAAAGGTAAGTCATTTCTCCTATTGTTTGAGTGTAAAATTTTAATTATTGTGTGTAAATTTTATTTAATACAATCGTTTTTGCAAAAGGGGCCAATAATTCTGGAGGGTACTGTAATTATTCGTTTATGTTGCAAACCTTCCGTGTGAAAAAAATGTCTGTCCTAAATAAATCAGGAGAATACAATATTTTACAGTTGCGAGTACAGATGCACCAATCAAATACCGAGTGTCCGTATCGGCCCTATCTTGGACTGAAACACTGACCTGGATTTGACATTTTCCATTTCGATCCACTGATGCATTTTATATACAGGCCGTGAATACGTGTGATGCAGTAGAGCTCCAATATTGGTATTGTATCGAAATCTGGGATTGGTGCATCCCTAGCCTGGAGTAAGTGCATAGCGTGTAGTGCTCAATTTGAGACACATTGCTGTGTTGTCATAAAAAATTGGCTTGATCAGCACAATACACAAGAATCTCGTCCAAAGCATGGCCAAGAGTCTTTTTAAAGGTAATGAAACTTTCAAATTGCCGCACGTGTTGTTGCCTCACCCGTCAGGGCCAGTCTGTCAGGGACATGCATGCTGAAGGCGGGAGGCAGATCCTCGATCTTGGGTTTCAGATCCTCCATTGCTCCCTGTGTGACTCTGAGCCGCTCCGGAACCCGCATCCTCTCGCTGATCACTGCCATGAAGAGCGGATCTCTTGCCGGAGAGCCATCGACAAAATACACTGGCGCCGCCATCACGGGCCCACGAGCTGGGGAATCTGCAGTGTTAATATAGTACAGCTTGATGCCCGTCATGCCAATTTAATTGAAACATGCTTTTAGCACAACACCAGTATAAACTATGACCAACAAGCAAGTTTAGCGCTTTCAATTAGTTGACATGGATCACAGACTGGGGACTTTTAAACCCATTTAACCGCAACTGTCACAACTCTGACCGAAATGCTGTTTTGAGTTTGCTAACCTCTTTAAGAGTTGTGGCAAGCTGTAAACTAAATTCTAGGTCGTCTTGATTTCGTATGAACATTTTGGTGCAATGTGTAATTGGTCACATGAAAAGGATGTCAGCGGCGCTCTGTAAAACTTATAGTAAAGGTGAAAAACTCTTATTATCTTCGCGTCACTATCGTTTGTGCCATTACCTGCTCTTGACCATTATTGCACTACTCATCATTACTACTCAGAAGAATACAAGTTACTGTGGCTATAGGTTTAAACATTTTTAAACAACTGGCTATAACTAATGCAACTTTCTTTCTTTTCTTTTTTTTTTGAATCTGTAGCTTGACACAATTGTGACCAAAAAAAACTAAGACTTGTATTTTCACTGGCTTTTCCGAAACCCCATGTTGTTGGTCATAGGGCTGTTCAAGCAGAAAACACTTCTCGTACTTGAATAGGAGGGCAGTGGTGGCTCAGTGGTTAGGGCACTGGGCTACTGATCAGAAGGTGGTGGGTTCAAGCCTCAGCTCCACCAAGCTGCCACTGTTGGGCCCTTGAGCAAGGCCCTTAACCCTCCCTGCTCCAGG
>JAOUQW010000047.1:6513849-6529481 GCA_028565825.1 Olivaichthys viedmensis | reverse complement strand
ACATGTAAATCATGTACTATTCCCTGAAATGGTTATCACTATGAAGATGTTATCCTCTAAAGAGGTTTTGTCAAGCACATAAACAGCACTATAAATCCTAAAGAATCAAACATTTGTCAAAACCTCTTTAGAGGATAACATCTTCATAGTGATAACCATTTCAGGGAATAGTACATGATTTACATGTATGTAATAGTTTTCAGCATTTTTCAGCATTGCCTATAATATCACCAATTATACTAAAAACGGAAGTTAAAAGGTGTTAAAGTTATCAGAGATTCCCTCAAATGGAAGAGCGATGAAATGCTCATCTGAATTCTTCTGTTGTAATGTTCACTAACACTTTTGCTTCTGCCCGGATACATGGTAAATGTGGCCATGATGAGGTGCCAAATGGTGCTCTTGAATAAACAAGGGTGCTATTGAGGTAAGACAGAGAGTGTCTGTGTGCCTTTTGCTGGAAGAGAATGCATGGGCGTGAAGGACAGGATGAAAGGAGGGAGGAGGAATAAAGCTGGCTCGCCTCTATGCAGTAGCAGCTGCAGCTGGCGCAGGAAGAGAGGGAACGGGAGAAAGGAAAGAAAGTGAAAGAGGGGGAGGAGAAGAGTGAAGAGAAACCACAGCATTTGTTTGAAGAAGCCTTGGGGCCTGACTGGTCTTGGCCCCTGGGGACTGCAACCGCCATTTGGAGGACCGCACTCCCAGTCCATTCACAAGTCTAGCCCTCTCTCGTTCTCAGTTTAACTCACAGTCCCTAGTTCTCTCTCACTTAGAGCTTTCACAATCGGACCTCTTTGAGAATAAAGCCTTGTAACAGAGGGACTGAGAAGAAGATCTGTATGATATGTAAGGTGAGATATACAACAAGAAATAGAAACAATGGCAAAAAGAGAAATAATTGATAATAGAGTAGAGGAAATGAGAACAGAGTGGGAGATGGAGAGATAAAAGAGCAAGAATTTCAACAGAGACTGAAGTTTACCAGCCAGAGAAAACCAAATAGAAGATGTTCCTAGACTAAGTGAGAGGGTGAGAGAGAACTGTGTGAATTAAGAGCTAGAGTGAGGGGAAATAGGAAGAGGGGAGTCAATGCATGCTGCTGCACATAATTACACTGAGAGGAAAAGCAGAGGAATGGTGAGAGGATCTCTGCAGACAAGCTAATTATAATTATTTTTAGGCTCTGTGCATTATTACTATTATCATTAATAGCACCAATATCACTGTTTCTAGGGGCACAGTGACACACTATCGTTTGACGCTTGTGGACCAGAGGGACTCACCAGCACACACATATGCTCATATACTGTATACACACACACATAAAAACTCAATGGAAGAAATTTTCCCAAGGATTTTGGCAAAGACAGTAAGTGGTCTTGTGTTGGTTTAGGATGTGTTGGGGTCAGTTATGACACAAAATAACAAAAATAAAAATATAAGATGCACGTAAATATCTATGGAAGTAGAACATATATTTACAGTATATATTTGGTCAGATTCTAGAGTATATGTATATGTCTTTACCATCTTCTAGTGTGGTAGCATTGATCTCCGAACTGGATGGACCCGTTCCAGCTCGGTTGAAGGCCTGAACAACCACTCCATACTGAGCAAACTTCTTCAGGTTATCCAGTGTATACACCTCACTGTCTCCCGTTGCCTTCATTTCCACTATGCTGTACTGGCCATTACTGCCAGGCCCATTCTCTCTGTAGCCGATCTGATAGCCACGGATCACTCCGTTCTGGAGCTCCTTCTTAGGAGCCTTGGGAAAGGAACAAAAGCATTATTATCTTTTTGATCTAGCATTATTTTCATCAAGGTTGCAATAGGATTTTTTCCTGAACCGCCAGTGCATGTTTTACATGTAGTCCTATTGGAAGTGGCCGCAAAGCGGGCGGATTTCGGCCGCTTTTTATAAAAGACGCTGGCGCCTGTGTTTTTTTTGTCACAGTGGAGAGCTTCCAAATGTTGAAAAGAGTTCATAGAGTGCTGGTGGAAAAATTTGTCTTAATAGTGAGCAAACATACAGAGATTTACTATACGTATATTGAATCAAAAACATTTCATTGCCAATATTTCAACGTTTCAACATAACTAAAAATAACAACTTAGGTATTTTTGGGACATACTGTACATCGCTATGTGAAGTGACGGCCCCACTTAACTAACTGTGGCTGCAAACAGTCAAGTCGCACAGCAGCTCCCCGTCTCCTGATGTTTTTTGCTTCCAAAGCCACAACGAAGGTAAGCAATCTCCTCATCGCCATAGTTTAACCAATCTTTATTTAATTTTTATCATTGATATTAATAAATATCATCTAGATAGCAAACTAGGCTAGCTAGTTAGCCGATACTAGCTAGGACTGGTAAGAGCGTTGTTATGGTTACAGTGTGCTCGTAGTGTGAAAGCAGCCATATAAAGCCAAATTTGGCTTTGGCTGTTTACCTTCCACGTAACACGGATGCTCTGTGATGTCATAGGCAGCAGAGTGACATCCATGGGTGGCCCATCAGGAGCTGTGATAGGCAGAAATGTCTGGTCAGTTTATAACAAGCTGTCACTGATTGCTCAGTAATGCTGTTCTGTTGTGTGTGTATATATATATATATATATATATATATATATATATGTGTGCATGTGTGTGTGTGTGTGTGTGTATTCTGTGCTTACATGCTTCCTCTGTGCTGATCGTCAGCTCTTTGCTGGCCTGACTACGACCGATTTTGTTGTATGAGTACATACGAATGCTGTAGACAGAAGCAGGATGCAGTTCCACTATGTTGGCCTGGTTATTGGTGGGGGAGATTTTGCGTGTGGCATGCTTCAATTCCCATGGATCTATAAAGGGAAGAAGAGACCAGCACAAAAATAATTGATCATGGATCTTATTAATACAGTGGACCTGTTTGTTGGAATACACATGTTAAACAATGAAAAAATAAATGAGCTCAAACAATGAAAATTGTATAAAAAGCAACTGGTTAATGGGTGGGACAAAGTGTCAAGCAGTCCATCTGTATGATTGGAAGAAAATTACACACCAGATTTGTTTTTGTATTCAATGTCGTAACTGGTGATGATGCTGTTGCCATCAAACCTCTGGGTCCATCTTAAGTTCATGCTGCGATCTTTCACCTCACGCACCTCTAACTCTGGAGGATCAGGGGGCTCTACGAGACAAAGAAATAAAAAATCTTATAATTGAAGTGAGGAAGTAGGTAAGGGAGACAGACCTAAGATGTTGGGGGATAACATAAAAAGAGTGGGTGGGGGCGATGGAGCAAGAGAATAAATGATTGATTTTGTGTCTCTAGATAAGGTGTATCATGTCAGACATGAGTTTGGTCTTCATGGCTGATTGTCTTGCCTTGCACAGTCAGCTGAATGAGGCCACGGCCCTCGCCATAGGAGTTGATGGCATGACATGAGAAGAACACAGAGTCCCCACGCTCAGCTGGCTTCAACTGCAGAAAGAGAGAGAGAGTGAGAGAAAGTGTAAACAGTTAGCATATAATTCTCTCGTCATTCTCTTGGGATGCACTCCTCTCTTATTCTCTAATAAGATTTATATCCAAATCTCTTGCAGTGTTGTCAATCATCTTTTGTCTCTTGACTCTAATTGAGTATACGAGCATATGTATATGTGACAATAAAAGTGACATTATATATTATAATTGGTAAGATATTACTTAACTATACAATGTAATTATAGAATTATGCCTAATTTCTCGAGTTTCCACTGACTTGCCATGACCTATTGCCTTGCATCTCTAGTTAAGATCACTAATTGATTCATAATTGACATTCCCTCAGTTTCTTTGATTTCTAGATTATGTATGTGTGTGTTTCTCACCTTCAGCGTGGAAATCACCTCATCACTCTTCTCATTGGGACTGGTTGTGATTGAGTAGCGAGGGTTACGGTCAGGGTCGATGACGGTGTCACCACGTTCCCAGCGAATGATGATAGGGTACTCACCCCGGGCAGTGCAGTTTAGCTCCTTATTCTGGCCTTTTATAGCCATAGTCGTGTTGGGATGGGAGGTGATCATGGCTGGGACTGAAGAGAGAGAAATAGAGAGAGGAACAGGAGTACATGATAAAATATACCAGGTAGAGAAAGGAATAGGTGAAGGAAGTAAGAGAAAAAAGGAGGAAAGTGACAGGAGAGGATAATTAGAATTATGTTTGTGCAAGTGTTGATATAAGAACAACTTGAACCCAATTCCCACTGCTCAGACATTACCACATCTCGCTTTTCCGTCACATTCACTTGTTCAACCAATCTGCACTCTTGCTTTAACACACACACACACACACACACACACACACACACACACATACACACACACACACACACACACACGCACACACATTATTGATCTGAAGAGAGTTCCGCTGTTTTGTTTTCATCACTTATTCATTCTTCCACTAAAGGAAACAAACAGAATTGAGGGAGGCAGAGGAGAGGAACAGTTTAATCAATAATACCAACACATCTTCAAATAGAGAGAGGGGGAGAGATACTGCTGGATAAGAAAACAAAATGAAAAGCAAAAAACCTCTTTAATGATTTTAGGCTTGGCTTACACGTGCTACCCATGCTTACCCATGGACTTATTTACAAATAAGTCCGTATTTACAAATAAGGTCAAAATGGAACCATATTATCGTCCGCATAACTTCCACCTTTCTGGTACAATTCCACCTTCAAACATTTGGGAGGCTGGAGCCTAGGCAGATTGATACCAAATTGCACTAAAGAAATATGTGATTCCAGTTGTCCAAGATGGCTAGATGGCTGCCCCCTAAACATTACAGCATACAACATGGAGTAGATTTGTTCAAGTCATATTGTGTCCTAAACCACATCGGCAAGTCTGTGTGACAATACTTAAGAATTGAATTCGGTTTGAGGCTTTTGTACAACATACGGCATCGGAACATTTTTCAGTTTTGACTTGAGAAAAGCATATGGTTGAATTGTTCACCCAGGGACTTTATACGTTTATGTTTACTCATGAGAAATACAATTATAGCGGTATCAAGCTGGATATATTATCTAAACATATAGATAACTAAATATTAAACAGTATTCCTGGAACTGCGTAATATAATCTAAAATTATATAATTGTAACGGATGGTGCGGTTAGGATGCAAGCACAGGTAAACAGCAATGTGGCGGAATAATCAAAGGAGCAGGACTAAATCAGAGTCGAGGACAGGCAAGGGTCGTTAGAACTGCTAACAGAGTACACTGGGCAAAGACTTAATCAAAACGATAAATGGAGCGAGGTCAAACCGGAAATATATATACTAACAATAAGTATATAATACAATACAATAAACTTTGCAAAGTACTGATGTGTGTGTTTGATGTTTATGTATTGAGCAGGTGATTGTGAACAGGTGTGTTTGGTGCTCTGGGTCTGGTGCTCATGGGAATTGGAGTTCTATCTGTAGTTGGTGTGACCTATGATGTGGTATGCTGAGGATTCTGGGAACTGGAGTTTGTGGCAAAATCTGGCATAGTTATTACAATAATATAAAGGAAAATATGTCCAGATCCATAATTTGATTACGTCACTGCTATTATAAAAATTAATTGCTGTTCACATTACACCATGTTTCTGGAACGGCTAGCTAAGCTCATATTCAGAATAATATACTTTGGACCGCTACCTATGTGCTAAGCTAAAAGACACAACTCTATAACTTTGTTACTTTAATTACATAACAGTGTGATGCAACATACCTAAGCCAGATATCTAAACACAGAATTGCGGTAACATTACCCAACTAACATAGCTAATGCTAATGTTACCTCGCAAATTAAACTATTAGACATGTTTGCTAGCAAACTAACTAACAGTAGGTAAACTATATTATTATGTAATTGTATTATGTGATTAAAGCCGTAATTTATGCTAAGCCAAAAGAAGTGGAAAAAACGTTATTGGTGAATTCATATGGGTAAGTTTGTAAATGGCTTATCAAATTTAACTTAAGCATCTCCTTTGTTGACACAGGGACTAGGGTTAGTCAAGGCTGATTTATACCAAGTATCTGTAGCTGCAATCTAAACTAATGGTCTTGATTTGAAAATAGGTGTGTTGGGAGATTTTTTAAAAATTCATTATCATAAAGTGGGTGTGTGTAGAGGAGGCAATGGTCAAGCTTGTTGAAAAAACAAAAAACAAAAAAAAACACTGTTAACACCCTTCATTTAAATGTTTAATCAATTCTGTAGTATATGTAACTTAATTGGACATTTTGAATATTTGAGCTATAAACCCATTCATACACAAGATTCTGTAAATATATTTGATTTGTCTAACAATAGACGTTGTATGTCCTTTTTTACCGATCAAACCATGGTTTGTACTCCTGCTACAGGCTCCACCTGTAGCTCCACCTCAATTCATGATGCAATACAGGGGATTTGGTCCTCTATAATGTATAACTCGGCCACAACCTTCCAATTGTCTATGCCCCCAACAACAGAAGCAGGTGCACGGATCTAAGTGCCAAGTATAAAAACAGAACCCTCTATTTATCCCACTATTTTGAGCCACTCTTTTCTTATCTTTCCTCATCATTTGTATACCTGTATACATCTTTTATTTTTTTTATATAGTTGTAGTTTATATATATTAAATATATTATTTATTTTTTGTTAGCTAGATTTATGTACTGTTATTGTTAGCAGAGTGTTAGATATCACTAGCATAGTGTTAGGTAAGTAGTTAGTCCTATATAGTATTTTTTATAATTGTAGTTATTATATTCAAACTGTAGTTTTTTCTGTTTAGGTTTATAAAATTAGCTTAGCTAGGTACAAAACTATGGTTAAGTCTTGTGCTGTTTGGGAACAAACCGCTGACTTTCCCTAGTGATCACCCGTGGATTATGGCAGTGTTACCCAAACCGGTCCTTGGGGACCCCAGAAATACCATAGTTTTGCCCTCTACCAGCTTCCAATGCACCTAAACATAACAATCAAGAACAGTGAATGCCTGGTATAGGTGTGGTAGGAGCTGGAAGAGACCAAAAATGTGGCTCATAAGAACTGGTTTGGGCTTATATCATTAAGGTAGGAGGACACCTATACCACCAACCTAAGAATCTGTACCAAGCATTTCTCTCCAAGCACTAATATCAAAGTCTCTCCAAGCACTAATATCAAAGTATTACATTCAGTTCCCCACTCAAAATTACAGCTTTGTTTACTGCTCGGATTACTACTCAAATTAATAATGTTAGCTACATTATTTCACGACATATATCAAAAATATGCTGACATTTATAGTGTTTATGTTAACATCCCTCCCTTTCCCCCAGTGATACCAGATATACTTTTTGCTTCACACACACACACACACACACACTACACTTGATACACACTGCACCCTGCCACTTCTGTTCCACACATTAATGTGCATATTTCAAATCTGCAGAAAGGATGGGGACCAGCACAAATCATTGGATATTCCAACTAATATTTAATCAAATCTTTTAAACTTGTAACTAGTATGTACATAACCTAAGCCTAACAGTTTTTAAGCCCTAAAACTGTTAACTGCTGTAAGTCTGCTATCTGCTAAGCTAGCTAACTGAGCTAAATAAGGTCTTGCTAACTTTGTTCAACTGAAATTTTTTAAAGATATTAGGAACTGTAGAGGAGCCAATGTGCACACCTCCAAAATTTCACTTACTCACGGTGCATATCTGTGGTTCTATGCGTCAAGCAGTCGCTGATTGGTTGAGCAGGGAAGTATATCTAGTAGGCCTGGGGTTGGGACAAGCCCCAAAACAGAACTAAAGAAAATACAGAGCAAAGACTAAATGCACACAATGGTGCAGTCCATGGAAAATACTGCATGTGAAAATTCATTGTGGCTTAACTGTTTTTATAATGGTTTGTAGAGAGTCATATAAATTTATATTGGCGCACCTCCTCAACCTATCAGTCAATCAAACTACTCCATTTTTTAGTGTGCTTTTTGTCTTCAAATAATATTTTGTTTAGCATTTTTGATCTCATCCCAACCCCAATGCTACCGGATATACAGGATATAGCGTTTGCTTGAAGCACAGAACCACAGATATGCACAGTGTATAGTAAAATGGGCATGCCAGCCCCTCCACGGGTCTCTGTGAGCTACGATTACATCTATATTAATAAACATTCTTGAAAGAACAAAGTAAATCAGAGTTTACAATCTTACTCATACTGTATGATATAACCCATAATTGTTAGACGCAGTAAAAAAGGTATATAATGATATGAAGTGTGCAGTCTAATATTATATATTTTTATGTAGTCTGACTCACTTTTGACTGTCAGCAACATGCTTTTGCTGATATCAGAGCCCACACCATTGCTGGCCTGGCACAAATAGTAGCCACGATCCTCCTCCAAAACATGCCGTATCAGAAGAGAACCATTGGGCATGATCTGGATGCGGCCAGTCAGAGGAACCGGATGGTACTGCTGTGGGTTTCCAATACCTGGAAAACCAAATTGCAGCAATCTTACAATTGTAACATTTTTCTGAAGAATAAATAGAACTGAAGTCTAAACTTGAAAACAACTAGAAATCAAACCTAAATAAAGAAAAGGGCTTAAGAGAATATGAAAGGTATATAATAGATTTATATTTTTTGTCCTGCTACCAAACTCAAAAAACACAACTGCTACATGTTGAAATGTTTCTATTAATGCAGTTCTGTGTCAGCTGGAGTTGCAATTGAGTTGTCTCTAGAAAATTAGTCTATAGTGAGTTACGTTCTCTTGTGTTGCTTTGTAAAAGACAATACCTTTGGCATGTTTCCACATGACTTTGGGTGGAGGGTAGCCATCCACAGAGCAATTTAGAACCCCAGACTTTCCGTAGATCCCATCCTGGTTGTTAGGCTGAACTCGGAAACGAGGGGGGACTGTAACAACCAAGACAGAATTTATCTTACCAAGAACATAGCCTAATAAAACCAAGTTGATATTTTAAAAAACACATCTCCCTTTCACATACGATGTGGAGAAGTACATATTTGAGTTGTCAGTTTTGTTAAAATTGATAAAGTTTTTCTCTTTTACCGACATTCACTTCTAGATCCAATCTTTTTTGTCATCTGCATTGTTTCTGTCATTTCATTTTTTACTGTCATGATTTTATCCTCCCCCTTCTTTTCATATTATTCTTTCATTGTTAAAACATTCCATAATCCAAAATGCTAGTACAGATAACAATACATAGAAGTTAGTAAGAATTTGTATAAGTGGGTAAAATATGCCTATATTCTCTCACCCGTGACTATAAGCTGCCTCTCAGAGCTGACGGTGGCTGCATCATTGCTGGCGATGCAAGTGTAGTTGCCGTTGTGCTTGAGGGACACTTTGGAGATCTGCAGTGAGCTCATGAACTCCTTGGTCTCAATGGTGACACCGGAAGTGCCTGACACGATCTCCTGACCATCTTTGCGCCAGGTAATCCGGATGGGCATGTCCCCAGATGAAACTACGCATGCTATGTACATTAGTTTACCAATTGAAGTAGGGGGAAAGTCAAAAGGCTGGATGAGAGGGGGGACTGAGAATTGGATGGAAATGGAGAAGCGAAAAAGAAGGGGACAGAGAGATTTGGTATTTAGTAGTGAAGGTTGATATGTATACGTTTCTATGATCTGCAGTGTAATCCCCCCCACCCCCCAACTCAAACGCACATGCACTACCTCTTTCTCCCTCCAGACCATAATAACTGCTCTAATTAGAGCCCAATTGGCATGGGGAATAATGGTGTTGCCATAGAAACCTGGGGTTCATTGGAGACATCTGGGGGATTTAATCTGGGGCTCGTTAAAATTCAACTAATTAAATCAGAGACATGACAAGACAAGCAGCACACTATACTATCTTCACACTGGAGTCAGTGTTCCCTTGTAGTAGCACACATGGACACACAGACATGGATACACAGACACATACACATAATGTGGACCATACTGTCCTCACAACTTGAACCCAGTTGTGGATACTCAACACACATTTGCAACACTAAAGCAAAGTGTAGACCTTGGACTTCAGACACTATTCTCTCATTTAACTGAGGTTTTGGTTTTGCGCGCACACACACACACACACACACACACACACAAACATAACGCACACACACACTTTGAGTCTTTGAGTTTTTTGAGTTTACTTAACAACCCAAAGCATTTTGAGGAAAGTATAAGAAGCTTCATGCAAATTGCATGATGCTTTATTACTTATTAGCCTATTAGCTCCAGTAAAATTTTGACATCAAATATGTCCTGGCTTACTGACTAGATTCGAGATTTGTGGGAAATAATAAAATAAAATAAATGGGAAATGTATAAATTAGCTTTTTTCTCCCATGCCTTGGGCTATAAATACGATTCCATGGTACTTCTCCATAGTTGATGAATGCAGGACCGTGTTTGGAATTGCATGGGAACAGCTGCTAACCTTTGACAGTGACATAGACGGTCTGGCTGATAGAGAGCTGTGGTTGGATGAGCACACTGCACAGGTACGCCCCCTCATCCATTCCTTTCTGCACATCACTGAGCTTGAGTGTGCCATTCTCGTACACCACCTGCCGATGGTTATCTGGCAATAGCATGCCGTCTTTGTACCATTTGATGGAGTAGTAGGGGTAGCCGATCACGCGGCAATTGATGAAGGTGTTGCGCCCAGCCACAGCTGTGATGTTGCGCATGGCCCGGATACTTGGGGGGCCTGAGAGGAAAAAAGGGAAAGAACCAAAAACCAGAAGGAAGGAGGGAGTGACGAGGTGGGGTGATGAAAGTAGAGGCATTAAGGTGCGTATAGAAAGAAAGTTGAAGAGTCACGATTGTATAGAGAAAGGGAACGGGAAAGATTGTCAGATAGAGCAATGAACAATAAATGAGGTGAAGGAAAGAATAAAGAAGCGACAGAATGCAAGAAAGAGGGAGAGTACAGAAAGAGGATAGATAATGGAAAGGAGAGGGGGTTAGAATGCTCTTTGTTTTCAGAGCATGATGAATATGTATTCACATCTCTTTGTGTTTGTGTGATTATAAAATGTAAAATTACTTTTGTGTACTATTTTATCTTTGCTGTGACATGTTGCACTAAGTGGCTTACAATAAATTGTACAAGCAAAGTTAACTTAAAATATACGGTAACACTTTACTGTAGGGCAGTGTTCAGAAGGCTATATGACACCTACATAAGCCCTTCATGAAAACTGACATAAACTGACATAAACATTTATTCCAACATGACACCTGTTGGAATAAGCATTTATAAATGTTTGTCAGTTGTCATGAAGGTCTTATGTAGGTGTCATATAGCCTTCTGAACACTGCCCTACAGTAAAGTGTTACCAAATACACTGTGTTAGAATCCATCCTACTCCATCAAATGTATAATAATATGGCAGTACAATTTCATATAGCATCACATTTCAATAAATTGACCCCAAAGGCACATTTAAAGGATTGAGGATTGGGAGAGAACAGAGGCTCTCAGATGGGTTCAGCTATGCTAATAGCTACTAACCTGTTAACAAAGTTTACCCTTGTGGTCCTGGTTAATTTGTGTCAAGTATAGATTTGGGAAAGTCAGTCATAATCAGAAGGTCACTAACCTAACTAGATTAATGCAGACGAACTGCAGATATCTTTACCTTCATATTGAAACCAATTATGTCTCTGCATTTCTTTATGGAGGAAATATATGGGGGAAAAGCTGACCCTCTGAAGGACTCTGTTCTGAAAATACATGAGGATGGAGGAAGAGGAGAGAGATGATGGACAGAGTATTATGACAAATGCAGACAAAAATAAGACTCACAGTAAATACTATGAAGCACGAGCAGAAAATAAATTTGTCTCAAAATGGAGGACAGGATAATTAATACTGTATTTATTGTGATTGAGGTGATGGTGTACACAAAGATTATTGTCTTCTTTCCCCTTCTTTCTTGCTCTCGTTCTCCTTTCTCTCTCTTTGCTCAGTGTATTGAGCTTTGAAGTCATAGCTCTGACAAGTCAACTCCTGATGTATTATTCAACAAAACTTTTTCCCCATCTCTCTTACTCTCTCTCACGCTCTCTGTCTCACTCTCTCTCAATGCCCTCCTCTTATCTTTGTGTTTTACTTACACAAAAAGAATTTATGAACTTAAATATTCAGTCAATAATAAAGGGTCTATGCAGTGTAACTATACTGCCTTTGGAAAGAGTACACCGAAAGGTTTGGGTTTGTTTGTGGGTGAGTGCATGTGTGCATTTTACTGATAAAGAGTGTATTACTGTCCTCATAGTCTGTCACACTCTTGTTGTATACCTCAGACTGAGTGCAAGTAAGGACTGTTAGTTTGCATAATTATGTCATGGTGTGAGAGAATTTGAGACAAAGTGCATAATTGGATGGGTGTGTGTGTCTGTGTGTGTGTGTGTGTGTGTGTGTGTGTGTGTGTGTGCAGGCCTGTGTATGACTGATTCTGGCACCAGATCTTATTCTCACTCCAAAGATTATTCTGGCATGTCTCCTCAGAGCAGACAGATATGTCATAACTGAGTAGAAAGAAAAAGAAAGAGAGAACAAGATTGAGAGAAAAAGAAGAGGAAAAGAGGTAGAGTGATATCAACAGGCCTGTCAAAAGGATTCACCATCCCTGCTCTCAGATGGTGAGTCTTCTCCTCTCCTCTCCTCTCATCTCCTCTCCTCTCATCTCCATCTTTGCTCCTGTCCTCTCCTCACCTTGGACTGATGTGGCCTACCTCTTATCCCTGTCTGGCTGGAGAGGCCTCTCCTATCTTCTAGTTCTTTAATTCCTTTAAGAACAGCTGGAATACCTCAAACTTTCCAGCCAGAAAATGCTTAGGCAGAATGGTCAGAATGGAGAGACAATCTTGATATGAGTGCTTGAGTGTGAGTGACATCAAAATAAAAAAATCTAATACATACATGTGAGAAAGAGAGTGAGTTATCCAGCCAACTAAAAAGACAGCTACAGCGTAATGCTAAACAAATAAGACACACACCATCCACAAACATTTACCCCCCTCCCCACACCCTAACACCCTCAGGAAGGGGAATGCATTGATCAAGCTCAAAAGTTTTGGACAGTAAAATGAGAAGTGGGTGGGTGGGTGGCGGGTTGATGGGAAGGAGGTTGTGGGTTTTAAGCCACCCGCTAACGGCTGAGATTGAAAAGTAGACAGGCACCTCTTACGTTTATGCGCGCTTGGTACTCGGCGCTACCGGCCGAGTTGCGTGCAGCGCAGCGGTACACGCCCCCGTCGCGGATCTGTGGGTTGCTGACGTTAACATGCGAGACAGTGGAGCCGTCCGAGAGCGTGTACTGACTGGCCCGGTGCGCCGAGTCCCGAGCGATTGGCTCATCATCCAGGGTCCAAGTGATGGTGGGTGGAGGGGCACCTTTGGCTGCACACATTAGAGAGAAGGGTTCGCCTGGTGCCACCACACGTTCACTGAAAGACGAGACGATCCTCGGTGTGCCATCTGCAGTTCGATAAGAGAAAAAAGAAAGAAGGGGGTCAAGAGAACCAAAACAAAAGGAGTGGTCAGTTAAATAGAGGTGTGTATTCTCTCAAGAAAAGGAATTACCCTGTTAGAGCAATTAAAAGTTCTGGGATTTTAACTCATAACCATTCGGTCATTAACCTGTAACCCTAAGCTCCCTATATCTAAGTAAAATACCCACATTTTCTCCATTTTCAAGTTCTATGCTCTCTGGCAACTCACCTTCCAGCAGTATAATGGAGAAGTCCTGGGCTGTTTGGTCCTTGCGAGTAGCAAAGCACTGGTAGGCGCCCGAGTGTCTTTTCTGGGCAGCAGTGATAAACAGAGTCTCATTGTGGGTGCCCTGAATGGACAAGTGCTGGTCAGGAAGTACAGGCTCTGTATTCCGGAACCAGGACACGGTGAAGTGAGGGGAACCCTGCACAGCACAGGACAGGATCACTGTGCTGCTGATACCTGTCTTCAAGTTTTTAGGGGAGACAGTGACCCTCAGAGGCTCTGTAGCAAGAGGAAAGGAGAGTTGAGAAGAGAGTTAGTTAGAGATAGTTGTTTTTGTTCAATAGGACGTTGATCTTACCTCTTATCCAGTGGTTGATAAGTTCTTGTTTGGTTTTTAATATGGCACTAACGAATCCATTAGATTGGATAATATCCTTTTATTAATTTCTAAATGACTGTGTGGTTGGTGACAGCGAGAAACTATACTGGATTACTGTGATCTTGCCTTCTTATGTTTTTTGTCTGTCCCCAATATGTCCCCAAAAGGTTCACACTCTGTTAGTATGTACTCCTTTTGCTTTAAGAAATTAACCCAGCCTACTATAAAAATAATTTTCATTAAGTGACATCACATTTGGTAGGCATTTTAACTTAACACTTCCTTTTTTATCTTTTTGATGTTTAATCTCATACACGTTCTACCCTGTTAGACAAAATTATAGCAGAAATCAATGATATATCATATTTTTTTAAATATGTGAGATATACGTAGCTTTTTAAAAACACAATGACTAATTTTGCTGATACCAGAGCTAATCTTGCCTCCGTATTTCCAGCATGTTATGTTCCACCCTGTTGGGCCTGTGCTTCGAGCTGAAATTTGGTATTCTGCACCTTTGTGCCAGTCTGTAAGTGGATTTCTAATGATGACTTGATTACTTAAAGAACATGGCCGCCATCGGCCAATCAGCTTCCAGCAGGGATTTTACAGGGTTAGCATTGAGCTATCGTCACGAAACTTGAACAATATGTTCATACATGGCCTCTTTAGTGTTCAGCAATACTTGGCATGACCTAGTCACCGGGGGCGTTACTTGCAAAGTGTGTTTGTACCCCGCTAATCACCGCTTGCGGCTATATTTAGGGGTACAAGCACCGAAGGTGCTTAAGACCCTATTGTTTTTGTTAAGAATTTTTAGGGGTCCAAGCACTAGTGCTGGCCCGTATCTCGTGACCAGTGTAGCCTACATATGAAATTCTTTTTCATACTTGTTCCTTGTCTATGTGCAAACAAATTTGCAATTTGGAATATGAAGCCCCTCCGCTAATTTGCATAATGTGCAAAACCTACTTTCGCAAACTAGCCCGTGGATTTTTGGCTCATCTTCACAAACTGGGTGTCAAAATACTCAGCAGAGTGTGAACCTCAATAATAATGAAAAACATCTTGACATATGTAAACAATATGGCCGCCAGATAATAATCAACACCATTGAGGCAGAGCATGGTTTACTCAAACAGCTGTAACTCTTGAAGACTTGCATGGATTCTTACGATACTTAAAAGCCTTGTTCTTGACAAGATTCTGTGTACGTAAGCAAAGGTTTGCTGTATGGTCATTTATAGGGGGCGGAGTAAATCTCAAATAGCTGTTTCTCATGGACCGTAAGTCCGATTAATCTGAAATTCTGTATATTGCAGAATTTATATAACTTATATATATATCTTTGTCTTGATCTGTAAGTGTATCTCTAAGGATGACATGAATATTTAAAAAAACATGGCCGCCATCGGCCAATTAGCTTGCAGCAGTCATTTGACAGGGTTAAAATTGAGCTATTGTCA
>JAOUQW010000047.1:6494655-6509458 GCA_028565825.1 Olivaichthys viedmensis | reverse complement strand
AGGGAGGGTTAAGGGCCTTGCTCAAGGGCCCAACAGTGGCAGCTTGGCAGAGCTGAGGCTTGAACCCACAACCTTCTAATCAGTAGCCCAGTGCCCTAACCACTGAGCCACCACTGCCCTAACCACTGAGCCACCACTGCCTAATACATACAAACAAGCATACACACAGACTACACATAGACCCATCACTCAAAAAGTGTATGCAGAGATTCTTTGAGTCAGAAAAATAGAGAAAGAGATAGAGAAGGTGTGTTAATATTTAATGTGCGTGTTATTGTAACGGTATATTACTGTCATGTTCATTTTACAGTACCAGTCAAAAGTTTGGACACACTAGATTGAATATATAGTTTTCATTGTCTTAAATACATTTTGATAAAGGCTTATAGTTGAAATTTGTTTCTAAGACTAATGTAAATAATGAGGTTAATGCCCATGTATAAAAATATTTCTGAATCAAAATGTATTTTTTAAATTTCTTTTATTTTTTGTTTTTTACTTAAAACAAGTAGTTTTTACTTAAAATTAAATTGTTTACCAAAACACATAGTTTTACTTAGGAAAAGCAGACAAGAAGTGTTCAGCCTATTTGGGAAGTTTAAGAAAAGCCTCCTGGGTGAAGCTTCCTCATGCAGTTGGTTGAGAGCGTGCAAAGCTTCATCAGGAATACTGTTAAGCATTCTAAAATAGTTTTGATTTGTTTAACACTTTTCTTGGTCACTGTGTTTCTAGTGTTAATGATAATAAAGTCTTTATTATTATTCTAAAATAGTAGTAAATAGTAAAACTGAAGAAAGCAGGTGTGTCCATACTTTGGAAAAGGTGTGTCTAAACTTTTGATTGGTACTGTACATCTGTGAGTTTAAGCTCTACTGTGACATATGTATGTCGATAAAGTCTATTTTTCACTCTAGCACACACACACATTGGATGAATGTGTGTGCTAAGTGAGCGTTTCTGACCTTCTGTTTGCTTTAGACCACTGCTAGTTTTGGCGGCAAAGTGATAAAGAATGTTTCTAACAGAGTAGAGTCTGTCTTTAAGAAGAGGTGAATGGATTGAAGGGTGAGTTGAGGGGTGTTTGTATATGTGTCTATTTGAAAGTTCTATTTTCAGCTGAGTTAAATTACAAAATGTGGTAATGATTAAAGACTAGAAAAAAATAGAAAACTGAATGAAAGTTCATAATCAGAGTATTAGCAATTCCATGTGTCTGTGTGTTTTGTGTTGGGATGAGAGCAGAATGGAATAATTACAATAAAAATGGTGTGTATCATGTTTGCACTAGGTGTTTAACTGCTGACAACAATAACAAAGGCAAAGTATGTCAGTGTGTGAGAGCAGTAAGCCATGATGAGTGTATCCCATTTTCTCTTAGCTGGACACGGGTCTTGGTTTCCACTTCGCAGAACACACAATGGACAATTTTGACTACACGTGAGTGTCATCACTTTCCCTACACATATTTGCACACAAACACAAACACACACACACACACACATGCGCGTGCACGCGCGCACACACACATGCACACACACTCACACACACACACAAACACACACACAAAGGTCAACATCTGGACTTTTGACTTATTTTGAGAGAGCATTTAGTTTAAGATGACAATAAGGTGTGTGTGTGTGTATGCTTTTATCATTATGTATGAGAGATGTACATTGTGATTACAGTATTTTAAAATTCTTACTCTGTCAGGAAAAACCTTGTAAACTATGGCTTAAGGAGGTAAGGTATGTGTATATGTCTGTTGCCACTGTACCAGTGTGTGAAGGATTACAATCAATATGCTTTATGGATCTACAGCTAAATCCAAAGCAAATGTATCAAAGCAGATAAGACAGGCTTTGCTACCCAACACACACTCTATCACATTAACAAGCACACCACAAAAAAGAAAAAAATGTCACACACTTTCCAGCATGTATTTGTTATTGCATATTTACATGGGTAGAATGTATGAGTGTGAAGGTATATGCATGAATGAGTTTGAATAAATGTGACTGAATATATGTGTGTGTGTGTGTGTGTGTGTGTGTTTGTGTGAGTGTGTGTGTGTTTGTGTGAGTGTGTGTTTGTGTGTGTGTGTACGGGTATTGTTGTCATGCTGACTGCTAGGCCTGCCAAACTGTAATTTGAGAGTCGGCCCTCACGCTCCAACCTGCATATTAAGTCTTACAGGATAATGTGCACTTGGCGACGTTAACCCTCGACAACAGCAGCGCAACGCTGTCACAACACTTCACCCAGTGCGAGAGAGCGAGGGGTGGGGATGGGGGGAGAGAAAGACAGTGCTACAGAGAGATGGAGAAGTGGTTACATGAGGATAAGAGAGATATGAAAGATAGACACCAGTATAGAAGATAAAGAAAATATTAAGATGGTAAAGAGATAAAACCACATATGTAAGAAATCTCTCTCTCTCTCTCTCTCTCTCTCTCTCTTTCTCTTTCTCTCTCTCTCTCTCTGTATGTGAGAGTCTGTGTGAAGCTGTTAGGAGTGTTGGGAACATCCACTGGGGAAGATAATAAATGTGTCATAACTAAATCTTTAAGTGACATAAGTCATCCTTCCCTTGTTTGTGGCGTTTTTCATTATCCTATTTCCATGTTTTTATGTTGGGGGGTAGTGGAGAATGAGAGTTGCATGCGAGAGAGAGAGAGACAGAGAGAGTGGGAGAGAGAGAGAGAGAGAGAGAGAGAGAGAGAGAGAGATGGAGACACCATGCCCAAACAATTCCCACATATACTTGCAATAAGCTCTATTTGGGACTGCAGATCAATTTTTGTCTGGTCTGCTTTCGCCTTAAGGTATGTGTGTGTAAAATGTTTAGGAGGGCACATGTGAGGTTTGCCTACCCCCCTGTAAAACACACACACACAGACACTCTCTCACTGCTCTGTTAGTTCAAGAGTCTGTAGAGTGGGCAGCCTGGGGCATCATGTCAGACAAAATAAAAGAAACACTGAAATTGAATTTATGTGTCAAGTATGGCACCCTTCTAGCCACATCTCACTCTAAACACACAAATATAGAAAAGAGTGGTGTTTATATGTAAAAGTGTGTTTGGAGTGTGATTAGGTCACAAGAGCCCCCCTCCTCTTTTTCTTTCTTTCTCTCTCTCTGTCACTGCAGAAAAAATCATGTGTATTAAATACAACTGGAAGTAGTGCCACCTAGTATCATTCAAGTCAGCAAAAATACTGGAGATCAACAAATAAAAAAGGAATTTCAAACAGAAAGGGTAGCAGTGTTAAATAAAAAATACCAGCATACTGGAGAGGATCTGAAGAGATATAGAGGAGGCACATAATTGACAGACATATGAACAAAGCTGATAAAGGGAGAAATATAATGTATATAATTATAAAGAGATAGAGAGAGAGTGATGAATGTTGGGGTAGAGGAAAGGGATGGGTGTGGGCTGGCATTTCAATGCTACCATAGCTTGGATTTGTTAATAGAGCTCCCATGCAAACGCTGCGGTAATGTTAACGAGGGTGGCATTTCAAACTGTTCGGCCCATTACTTATTAATGTTCTGCGTCTCTCCCCCCTTTTCTATCCTCTCCGTTTCTCTCACATACTCACTGTTGCTAGGGCCTCTGCGCTCACGTGACACAGGTTAGGGGGCGCTGCAGTGGCATGCACACAGATGGAGGGAAAGAGGGAGAGAGGGACAGCTGCAAAGATTGTGCATTAAAAAGAGTGAGTTGTTAGTACTCATTTCTTCATTAAGGCACAATGAGGTTCACAGGTTGGGCAATGAAAGCTTGGCACACAGAGACAGCTGAGAAATTGCTCTGATTGGCTGAAAATGTGCTATTTTTGTGAGATATATGGTACGGTAACAAAGGAAAGGTCCCAAAAGCAACAGAGCTTTGCCAGCCAAAGCAGAGAGACAGATAATTATAAACAAAAAACACACTACAAAAAAGAGAAAATAAGAGGATAGGGATATATAGGGATTTACTGTTGAGTGTCATATGAATGCATAAGACTGGTTTGAGGAAAGCTGATTTCACATCATTTTCTTTAGCACACTCTCCTAAGTTCTGTAGTGAAGTGTGTTTTACTCTAGCAGAGGTGCTCATTTGAAGGTTTATATTCTAGGTGATTTCAGTGTAAAGTATACTATTAATACTCATTTGGATGCCAATCGCCCACATGCTATTTTCATCAATTCACTTCAAGGAATGGCATTCTCTCTCTCTCTCTCTCTCTCTCTCTCTCTCTCTCTCTCTCTGCAACTCTCTTTGGACTGGAAGAGATCAACTGAAAACAAGTGACATAGGAAAAGTGGGGGTGTGCATATGCATAGAATCAGGTCGAAAAGTGAAGGTCAATGCAAGGTCACACACACACACACATGCAGACACACACAAACACACATACAGACACACGCAGACACACACACACACACACACACACACACACATCTACATACACACACACACACACACATGTACACACACTAAAGAAAATAGATGAGAGTAATGGGGAAGTGGCTTGTATGTAGTGAGTGAGCTCTATCTATCTCTGTTCAAAGGCAGCAGATTGATTCCCACAGTATATTCTCCCAAATATATGAGCAATTCATCACCGTTCCTCTACAGACTACAAATGGCCTCAAACTTTAATGACAAGTCATTAAAGAAAGAGAGAGAAAAAAAGGTTTGAATACTTCTCATCACTGGACCATTATAATTGTATTTTGGATCCTCACAAATAATGACATACCTCAGAAATATGCAAATATGGAAATATGATTCATGGGCAGCAAACTCCACTATGGTACCAGAATTAGGGAATTTAATGGAGGCATGGTTTAAGGTTAGGGGACAGAGAGAGAGAGAAAGTATGTCTGCATGTATCTGAGGGTACTGCACATAAAAAATATTTTCCAATTAGGACAGCTGAGAGTTGCTCTTTTTAATTCCAGAGAGTACAGTGGAGTGCTATCACAATTTAGTACCACAAACAGTTCACTTGGATGCCCCAGTGTCCTAAATCGAGCAGGACACCCTCAGAACCAATAGCATTTAATATCCCTTATTCACATCATGTCACAGTACCCTGGAGGAAGCAGAGATACCCAACAGCATAACCAATAGCATATGATGCTCAATAACATAACCCATAAAGAATTGATACCGAGCTATTGTACCATAGTATAAAGAAACAAACAGTTTAAGAGTATACCATTCTATACTTCATAGTATACAGGATACTTAAAATAAAAAAACTTTTTAAAGTAAAAAACATTCAATTTTAAGACAATATTAATTATAATCTTAGCTTAAATTTCATGACTTGTACACTAATCAGTATTACACTAGTCATTGCATTAATGTTTGCATTAATGAATAAGAAACCCAGCTAAAGTTCCTAACTTTATTATAATATGTTTGTAAATATTTTGTGGTATTTTTAAATATTCATATACAAATATATATAAAAAAATATGTTACATGCATTGTCAAGTTTACCTACCCAGATTAATTTAGGCATTGGCAACCCTAAGATTCCCATGGCACAACAAGATCAACCACCCACTATTAATATCTACTGTTTATGCTATGACCAGACACACACATGCACACACACACAGTGATTAATAAACTCACACTTATTAATATGCTTATTCACTCACGGTTACCCACATTGATAATAGGCAATTGGTCAAAATTATGTTTTAGAAGTTGCATGATGTAGCATAACACTAATTGTTTGATGTGTTCATGTTTGTAATAATTATTGAATGATAATAACTAATTATCCTTGTAAATCTCAAAGCTCCACAGAATGACCCCTTACCTCCCCCACCCTTGTTATATTCACAGCACTATAAAAATTAAATGTAAAATAAAATGTATTCATTCATCTTCAGTAACTGCTTTATGTATCTGGAGCCTATCCCGGGAACACTGGGCAGGGACACACCCCAGATGGGACGCCAGTCCATCGCAGGGAACCATGCACACACACACACACACACTAGCACGCTCACTCACACCTAGGGGCAATTTAGAGTCAGCAATCCACCTACCAGCATGTTTTTGGACAGTGGGAGGAAACCGGAATACCCAGAAAAAACCCATGCAGACATGGGGAGACCAGGACCCTCACGCTGTGAGGCGGCAGTGCTACCTGCTGCGCCACTGTGCCGCCTTGTGACATGAAATGAAAAAGTAATCTTCCACCAGTAGTGGAATCAGTAATACTTCATATTTATTTCTCTCTTTTTTTGGCCAAGAGGCATTAGCCTGTGACTTACAATAGGACATCACCTCCTAGCAATAGACCCCCTCTCTCCTTCTCTATCATTCTCCATAACTCTCCCTCTCTCTCTCTTTGTCTGTCTCTCTCTGTCACCATCTCCCCAATAAAGAGGGCTCTGAGCTGATTGTTCAATAGTGACACCACATAGCTGATAAAAGACACCTTTTGCGCTCTGATGTCAACACAATCATTGTATCAATGTTTGGGACAAACTAATAATGCACATTTGAGAATGTCTGCCACATCTCACAACTTCAGAGCTTCCAGCCCTCCTCCTGACTAGGTCTCTGCTACTCCTCCTTCTCTCCCTCTCTTTCTCAACCTGAAGTTGTGACAGTGCAGCCTATCCTTAACCTATCCTTCTCTCATTTCCTTATTTCTCATTCCTCTACTCTTTGACCCCTTACTTCCCTCCTGTTTATCCTCATTACCTGTCCCTCAGCCTACTAATCCCTCCCCCTCTCCTACTCTTACGCTCTACCCATCCTCCTTCCCCCTTTTCCTCTAAAGATTGGTGTAGTGCAGTGGTTGGAGGAGAGTGAATTTGTGGAGGACTAATGTGCTCATTAAAAAAGCATGCTTCACCGTCAAATGCCAGCTGCCCCCCCACACACACACACACCCTCTCCTCATGTAAATGTGACACCCCAATATTTTTACTCCAGAACAACTGAAAAAAGACAGGAAACACAGCAATGCCCAGGCTATATAAAAATGGAAGTATGCAGGTGGGAATAAGCAGAAGGGGAATGAGAAATCTTGCACTCCCTCTGGTTCCATCCTACACATTCCTGCTCCCAGTAATGGTTAAAGGCTTCTTCTACATACAGCCACCCTAATTAGACTGGCCATAAATATTCAAGGGGCACAATTTGGAAGGTGGTGGTGGGGGGAGGGGGGAAACAGAGGACAAGAGAAAAAGAGGAAACACAAGTAGAGGAAGCAGACAGCAGATGCCAAAAGATTGGGGAGACACGTAGGATGAGGAGAATAGGGACAGTAAAAAAGAGAGACTAGATAAAAAAAGTAGGTATTCAGGAACTGCACCTTTTCTTATACCTTCTCTCACAGTGTGTATGCCTGTTTGTTATATGTAGATGTATGTGTTTCTGAATTGTTTTCCAATGTCAGCCCCACGTCCCGGCTACATCTACAAAACAATGGCCGCCACATTATTTCATTCTGTCATTATGTTACACACACACACACACACACACACACACACACACACAATACAAAACAAAAGGGGAGACAGAAGTCTTTCCTTTTAAATAATTAAAGCTCATAGATAATTGATGTGAACATGACTCTTAAGTAGAAGAAATATGGAAATACATACCTAATGAGTCTCAGAAATAAGAAAAAGAACACGAGCAACAATGTGCTTATTGTCTGTAGGTAGGGAAGTAGGGAAAAACAGTAACATGTCACTGATTATCCGTTTAATCCATCAATGAATAATTCATCAGAAATGCAAGACTGTTGTGTGTGTGTGTGTGTGTGTGTGTGATTGTGTGAAACTTGGCAGACAGTGATTGATATAGGCTTGGTAGATGAGTTTGACAGGCATCCGCAAGCAATGTGTATAGAGTGTATTCACATACACACACACACATATACACATACATATACACATGCACATACACACACACACACACACACACACACAGACTGTTCCCACACCAATCAATGCAGAGTCTCTCCAAGGAGAGTCTGCCATTCTCTACTCCCACACTACAGCGAGTGTGCCAAAACATTACTCACTAAGGACTAGAAGTATTCTGAAATTGCCATTAAAAATGTACTTCTTAGTATCCGTCTATTTAAGACTTAAAGGTGGTGTATGGGGCTTAGGGGACAGTATGTTTACTTCATGTATTGATTGGCAAAAAAAGCTAAATATATTTTGATACAAAATATATACTTCAAATGTAAATGTATCAATATAAACTACAAAATACTACAACTACAACAAAATACTAAATTTTTTAAGGGGAACATGAGATCAGTAGTGCCACTTTAGTCCTATACTAAATCATGAAGGGTCAATCAGTAGTATTTTGGTCTCCTGGGTTTCTAAAGTATTACTGATCCACAAATGTGCTAGATCCTGAAACACCTCTTCTGCTGTGGCTCATCTCGCCATCCGGACCTGCCTGACGCTCTGCTCTTGCCCTGTTTCTCCTGCTTCTTCATCTGGAGCTCTCTGAACCTGTGACTCACCTCTTGTAGTTGTGGATACTTTATTCATATGGATACCTTAAAGATTTACACTTCCTAAAAATAGTTTATGCCTAGGTCTACTCACCTTCCTACTTAAATGGATAATCTCACCTCAATACTGCAGACTTGCATCTCCTACGGACTGCAGCTGGAATCATAAAGACTATCCTGTGCTCATCCCAGGACTTTTATTTACAATATGCTCATAACAAACATCCTTTAAACACATTAGTACTGTTTGACTTTTCTCTACATGACTGTTTACTGTAATGATTTATAATCCCACTATCGGGTGTCACACAGAAAAGGATGGGTTCCCTTTTGAGTCTGGTTCCTCTCAAGGTTTCTTCCTCATGTTGTCTCAGGGAGTTTTTCTTTGCCACTGTCACCTCTGGCTTGCTACATCCAGATTTCTGTAAAGCTGCTTTGTGAAAATGTCTATTATTAAAAGCGCCATATAAATAATATTGAATTGAATTGAATTAAATTGAAATGTTAATCTGCTGTTATATTTTTATCCTGTGTGTTGGCAAAAGCTTAGCATTGCTACAATCATAGTAACTAGCTAAAATCAAGCTAGCTAATTAGCAACATTTATGATGAATAAAGGACATTACTGATTGTGTGAAATCCTTTAAACACTTATTAAACATCCAGTAACAGTCACAGTTTTTGCAACCAAGTGGATAGAAACAATGCCACCCCTCCATTTCCTTCCTGTTGAGTCAATGCATTTGTGCAGTTCATGACCTGTTTACAAACAAAAGGTGCCTTGTCTTTGAGAACTCCTAGCTCTAGAGCAGTTCTGGTACAAGTGCCTGCTCTAAAATGCACATTTTGTGTCAGTTTAAATGACGTCACCATGCAAAGTATTTTCTGTATTTTGAAAATACAGAACACAAAAGCATTTTTATACAAAATACATACTGATTTATTCTACGACCATCAAATACGAATTACAAAATAGTATTTTTTTTTCAAATATGTATTTCAAATATATCAGACATAAATATATTTAAATACTGCCCATCCCTGACTTCATCAATCATCAATATACTACCACTGACAATGTAAACACTTGCCAAATCCTTGCCATTGTGTGGCATTTTGATTTTTTACTGTATGTCTCTCCGGTATATACTGTATACTGGAGTACAAGAACGAAGTTTTAGAAGTATTAAGAACCATGGGCCTCATTTATAAAGACATGTGTAAAAGAATCCTAAATGTGGACGTACTATTGTTTCCTAAGAGTTCCCACGAACGATTTATAAAACGTCCATACGCACACATTTTTATTCTTAAATTCTTCCTTCCTTCTTACCTGTGGCCTGTTTAAAATCATTTGCACATGAACGAGTGCATCGACTCCACCAAGAAAACGCCCCCAAATATCCTTATTTGGTGGGACACAAGCAATATAAACAGCAGGTTAAATACAGCAGTACACAAAGGCAAGGATTTGGCAAGTGTTTACATTGTCAGTGGTAGTATATTGATGATTCATGAAGTCATGAAGGATGGGCAGTATATTATATATTTATGTCTGGTCATGGTCATTTTCTGTAACAATGGTGAGGTACAACACTGGAGTAAAAATAAAACCATTTCGACAGATGAAATTGAGGTTTTGTTGGCAGAGGTACAAGCCAGAGCAAATATATTGTTTGGTAACATTTAGAAATCCCGTTCTGATCAGCAATTCCCTTTTAATCGGGGCTCAAATCTGATTGTACAAACATTTTATAAATGAGGTCCCATGTTTACTGTTTCTCGGCCCAGTTTCCAAGAAGAAAGTACAATAGAAGGAAGACAAGATGGGGAAATGTGAATGGTGCTATGGATACAGATGTTGTGGTGAAAGAGAAACAGAAGAGTGCTATAGTGAGAGAGACAGTGTCACTGTGCCAGAACCTTCCCTGCCCCACTGTCTCTTCTGCATCAGTGCCCCGTGTTCTGCCCCAATTTACCCAATGTCACTATAATCAGTAAACAGATAAGGGAAACAAGGGGAGGGGATACAAGGAGAGAGGGACAGAGAAGAGCGCAAATAAATTGAGATTTGTTTTAAAAAAATACTAAATGCTGATAAAGGTAATTTCCACACAATAGTGCTTCTGACCTATTAATTTTCAAGTCGTACACAGGTTTCAAAGACTGAAATATTTAGTATTATACTACTGTTAAGGGGTATAAATACAGGAAAGGTCATATGATTATGTCTGACAATCCAGTCATTATATGTTACAACCTAGAATTTCCCTAGAAATCTGACTTATCTGGGTCATTCAGGTGAAACTTCCAGGTTGGACATTGACATTAAACATTCCCAAATGGCACACTTTTCCACATAATGGGTCTTTTGGAGGTAAGTGAGCAAGAGAGAGAAAAATTATATAAAAAGTTGATTAGGAGTGGTGCCACTCAGTGAGGACAATACATATATCTCCTGTGGCAATAGCTACCTGTCAACATCTTCAGATAATGCTGAGACTTTCAGGAACATGTTTCAGTATAGAATTGTGTAGAATACTTATAAAGTAATATAGATGGGCATACTAAAGACTGATTAAACTGGTGCACTGTGCTATAGCACTATAGTTCATATAAGTAGCAGAAGACAGAAGAAAATATTAGAGGAAGAAATGGAAAAGTGATAATTAAAAGAAAGAAGAGAGGAAGAAATTTGAGGGAATTGGAGAAAAGGGCAGTTTCATAATTTATGAGCCATGCACCATGTGCCTGGTGACATCTGCTGTGGCATGGCTAATGTGTGTCCCCCTTTCCTCTCCTGAGACACACACACACACACACACACACAAACAATTTGATCAGACAGGAGATCCAGTTCTGTGTGTTTATGGGTGTGTGTGTGTGTGTGTGTGTGTGTGTGTGCATGTGCGTGTGCGTGTGTGTGTGTGTGTGTGTGTGTGTGTGAGCAAGGCAGTGGAGCTGATTCCCCTGAAATGACAAGCATTAACATAGCTATAAATCAGCATAATCAGAGACCTCCTCCCCCACCACAATCTCTCTGTCTTACCAACATCAGGCTCTGATGGACCTGCTCACACTTTAAACACCCAGACTTAGATTTGAAAATCAATTGCATTAACAAGATCATACTAACAACAGAAAGTGTTCATAGTGATTAATCTTCACATCAGTATACACAGTATAATTTTTAAAATATTCATATTTTAGATTCAAATGTAAAAAAAATTTATATCTGAATTGAAATTCAACAAATTAAAGTAATGGACACAGTCAGATAGTGGTCATTGTATCTATAAAGTGAAATGGTCTATTCGCAAGAGTAAATTTAAACTGGCAACAATGGAGGGTTTTGTAGTTCCTGTAGTCTAAGATGTGTAGGAGAAAGAAAGAAAGAAAGAAAGAAAGAAAGAAAGAGGATGCAGCATTGGATATTCATCAATGTGACAGGTCAGGGAGGTAAGCGAGAGATTTGAGGCAAGGGAGTATTTCTCCATCTTCATATACCACTACCTTTCTCTTCTCTCTCTCTCTTTCTCACTCTCTCTATGTTTTGGCTTATGCATATCAGACATTCATCACATTTTCATCACATTTTTCAGCACACAGTGATTACCAGAGCATGAAGATCTCTCCTGAGGAGGCAAATTTTTAACCTAACATATTTTATTGTGAGCACCAGCATTTAATAGCATGCTAGCATAATAATGCAGTAAGAGAGAAAGAATAAGAGGTGAGTGAGAGCATGAATAGGCATAGCAAGCGAGGTAAGGGAGAGAAGGAAAAATGTGACAGTGTTGTGACAGAGTGGAGAAGCACCATTGGTGTGTGTATGTGTGTGAGTGTGTGTCTATGTGTGAGTGTGTATGTATGCGCACTGATGGGTTGGATCCATGTCCCCCGGCTCTAGAACACATTAGCTGCATTAAGTGAGCTGACAGGTCCCTCCCCATTACCCAGCCTGGTGGCACACACTGTACATAGTGGTCTGACAACCACACACACACACACACTAGAACAGCAGCCTGTCTGAGCCTGACAACCATGTGGGTTACACACACATGCAACATTTCATTTTCTGCAAACATATCCACAAACATACACTGAGCTAAGTTTTATATTCAATTAAAAAATAACAATTTGATGTACCCAAAAGCAGAACTCAGCTTTACATCTCCACTAATGTTTGTGAGTTTCCTAATACAGGCCAATAATTTATGTCATGTACAATGTGTATGATTTGTGTGTATCTGTATCATGGCCTCTTACTGCATTATTGATTGGTGTCTTGTCTAGGGTACATGGTTAAAGACCCTCTGCTGGCTACACTCTTCAATTATTCACCCTGCCCAACATCAACCTACTTCTGCTAACTACACAGGAAATGCTTATTTTAAAGCGTAACTTCTTTACACTACAAAGATAGAAATCATGACTCCGCAGCAAAACTGAGATTTATCAGCAGTAAAAATGTCATGCTTTTTATCCAAAAGGGTGTTATTAGAAAATGACTATTGGGAAATCAATTTTTGCATTGAACTCAATGAGGACATATGGGTTGAATGTATACAGATAAAGTTCAGTTGGATGAAGTGGTTTATCTTTTAGATATTGAGGATTGTGAGAAAACTGACTGGTGATTAAGTAAATTAATGACATTGTGGTTAATCAAACTGATGATTACGAAAATTGAATATGAATAAACCTTATTATCATTCCCAATTGTGTCTATTAGAATTTTTATTTTTATTTTTATACATGATCAGACTTTCACCTATTACAGTAAAAAAAAACTTGACTAAGGATGCTTGAACTTTGTTGTGTAGTTAAAATGAAACGATGAAAATGCATTACATTGAAAATTAATTTGTTTTTTTAATATGCAGGTATATGTACTATATACAGAGTTCAGAATTTGATGGTGGGCAAGAGCACCACTTAGCTTCCTAAGAAGTCAAGGAATTAACCATACACTTACACTTTCTAATCCTTTACACCCCATGCAGAAGCAAGCACTAATGTTAATGCTTTAAATATGACATTTTGACTTTTGTTATATGGAGATAAGAGAGAAAGAGAAGCCTGACCAATCTCCATTGTCTTTTTTGTGTCTACTTCAACAACACAAGAGGATTACGTTCTCAACCGTCCCCCTTTAAAGGACACAAAGCAAAAAGCAGGGTGGGGGTTAGTGTGGGTTAGTTAAGACATTTTTCCTCAAATGCGATTTCTCTCCAATGCTGACTGTAATCTCCCCCGGCAGGCCCGTCTTTAGCCAAATGAAGAAAGAATAGAAGACAAAAGGAAAAGCAATCTTTATCCAAATCCAATTGCTGCTGGAAGAAGAGCGCGAGCGTGCAAAAGGAGGGAGGAGAAGTAGGAGGAGAAGAGCTTGTAATTTGTCTGTGGGATTACACAGAGAGCTGGCAGAACTCACAGGCTGCTTCTGTCAAAATAGGCGTATGTGTTTGTGTGAATGCACACATGCACGGCTGACTAGGAGGATGACGAGTACATTGGGTGGGATCACTAGGTATATGTGTGTGTGTTATTGTGGATTTATATTCAGATTACGTGGTTCATCAAATTTATTTAGATGATACCTTTAGTTTCTTTGTGTGTGCCTCTGTGTGTGTGCTGAACACAGGAGCTTGGAGTGTATATACCCAAAAGTCATAGCCCTATTTGACACGCTCCATTTTTTATTTGTCCTTTAACCTGACCAAATTATAGTATGCCATTTCTAGAGCATGCAGGAGAGATACTCTCTGACCCCCATTTCTCTCCCTCTATCTGCCCTGGACATAACAGCCAGTGACAGAGCCAATTAGGCAGTGTGGCAGCAGCCACTACCCGGCACACATTCACCCAGAGAGAAAGAGAGAGAGAGAGGATCGGGCTAGGCTAGGCTGGAGGCCAGGTTTTATGTGCCATCCTTAGATTTGATGTGAGAAAGGACAGTACACAGACACTCAGACACAGAAAAACACACACAGTGTAAGGCTAAGAGAAGAGGACAGATGGCCAGATATGTGTCAAGCTGATGTATGTCAATGTCTGTGTGTGTGTCTGTGAGTGACAGTGATACAAAGGAATCTGTCTCATGCTGCCTATAGCCCTCCACTCATCGTGCACTTTACATTGACAAAGAGCATATGCTTCATGGGCACATGTGCGTCAAAAACAAACACACACACACACACACACACACACACACACACAATTCAATTCAATTCAATTTTATTTGTATAGCGCTTTTAACAATAGACATTGTCACAAAGCAGCTTTACAGAAAT
>JAOUQW010000047.1:6450696-6465338 GCA_028565825.1 Olivaichthys viedmensis | reverse complement strand
GAAAATCCCAGGAGATCAGCAGTTTTAGAAATACTCAACAGCCCGTCTGGCACCAACAATCATGCCACGGTCAAAATATTTGAGATCACATTTTTCCCCATTCTGATGGTTGATGTGAACATTACCTGAAGCTGCTGGTCCGTATGATCCTCTCATATTCCTGCATCCTTCTCCATTGTACAGCAGTTGGCAACTCAGGCCTCTTCACTAACTGTATTTAAATGTGTTTGTTCATGTCCAATAGTCTTATTTGAACCTTGTCTAACAGGTGTAGCCATTTCATAGAATCAATTATTTTAAAAATATTTATTAAATAGAATAAATCATTTTAATAAATTATTACTTAGATCTCTGTCTCTTGGCATTATGTTGCCTATAGAAAATGCCATTTTGACTTGAATTACAGAAAAAAAGATTGTTTTTTGTCTTGGTACTGTCAGTTTCTTTCACTGATTTCCAAATATATGCACATTATGTCCTAATATATGCTACAAGAGTGGATCATGAAGTTTGTGCTTAGAGGTGGAGCACTGTGTAAAGTGCAAAAACTTCCAAGACCAGGGTTAAGGTTAGGATACGCTTCCAGACAGACCCTCTTCACTCTCTTACATGCCTTTCCTCTTTAGTTTCACTGTAGTTACTGAATACTATGCTTTAAGATAAAAAACTGAATAATTGATAAAACAATAAAATGTGCTTAGAGTTTTGCACCAATGGCTTAGGCAAAAGACAACTGAGATTTGGTAATTGGAAAATGTGTGCCAGTGATATCTATCTATCTATCTATCTATCTATCTATCTAGCTGAGACAATGTTGGCTATCAAATTGTTTAATTTACTACATTGTATAATTTGGTTGGGCTACTACCATGAAATACTTATTTGATTAGTGTGGTGAGATTTCCCTTAATGTGTCGGATATGAGCTTAGCTAAACAGTTTCGAGGCTGAATTATGAGTTGCTTTTCTTCACTGAGAGAGAACCTTGGAGAGGAGCTGATGTCCGAAATAGAAAGAGAAAACCGGGTTGGTTCTTGGTATATGAGCCATATTAAGTTAAGTAATGTAATTTTTTAATGAAAGATGAGAGAGAGAGAGAGAGAGAGAGAGAGAGAGAGAGAGAGAGAGAGAGAGAGAGAGAGATAGAAGAAGAAAAGAAAGGAGCCCACATGGTGAGATTTTTATAAATGTTAAGCCATCCACACAGGTGCCCCTGCTATTATTGGCACAGTATCAGCATGTAGGGGAGTGGGTGAAAAAAAGGAGGATGAGAGTGAGGGAGGATGAAAGAAAGCCAGAGAGTGAGAGAAATGGAGGGATGAGGGGGATGGTGTCACACCATGAGCTGTCAACTGTCATCATTCTCCAGTGCCACCTGAGACACTGGGTGCCACACCCTGCCTCTCCCCTCTCCAGTACCCATGGTAACCATCAAGTGTTGGAGCCCAGTGTATTCTCCCAGTGTGGGTTGCCAGGTCTACCAGCATTTGTGTTGTGTGTCAGCACTTAACTGATTAATTAGTGTAATTATTTAAGACCAAAGTCACCCTCATCTTGTCACTGGTTAGTAGGTAATTCATGCTGTCCTCTGAAATCAAATGCTAAACTGGAAAATGTAGAAAATACTGTGTTGGTACATTTAAAGAGGTTCTACAGTATCTTACAGAAAATCTTCAATAGTTAGACCTGACTAGTCGAGTATTGTGTGTGTGTGTGTGTGTGTGTGTGTGTGCGTGTGTGAGAAAGAGAGAGAGTAAGTTATAGAGAGATACAAACTCTAGCACTGAGGACAGATGGAGGCTGGAAGACAGGAGGGACAATGGCACAGTCTCAGCACAAGCTGGCATACGTGTGTGTGTGTGTGCGCGCGCGCGCGTGTGTGTGTGTGTGTGGACATCCCTCGCTGTCGCTGGGCGGTCAACTCCCACTCACAAGAAGTGACCTTGGCACTGAATGGGAGGGTCGCTCAGCCAACTGTCTGTGGCACCGTGTGGCCGTCTGCTCGCTTTTTAAAGGAGCCAGGTCAACAGGCCGGCCACTGGGATACCCATGTGGAACTTACATTCTTATGTAGGTTAGCAATATGGCCACCACAAGTTTTGCTGTTACTGCAGATGTTCAGCACAAACCCATGCTCTATACCTAACATCTCATGTCTACTTCTGCCACAGAGTTAACTCTTACCTTTATTTTTTTGTCTTTACAGTATGGCCCATAATGTATTAATGTTGACCTTCAATTAAGAGTGCAGATGGGAACTGAACAACTTCATATTGCTGGTTTAGTACAGTATATAACATTAATGTTAAATTAAATTAAATCAATAAAATAACTTATTGATGAACAAAATGTCATTGTAATATAAGGATATTAAAATATCATAACTGATGGATACATGAATGGATTTAGACAGACAGACAAATGATGTACAAAGACAGATGGATGGATAGGCTTCTCACCTGCTTTGACACGGATGCTGGGGCTGCGGATTTTGCCGGCCTGATTCTCTGCAGTGCAGAAGTAATCATTGTCATGGATGAAGCTATTGAAGGCAGATGGAGAGAAGGGGTAGAGCTGCAACGTGCCGTTGGCATGGACATGGCGGATGTGGGGTACGTCGTAGATGTCGTCGCCAGTAGCCAGGTACCAGCGGAGAACCGCATGGGGGGCGCCGCCTGCAGGGCAGGGCAGGGACACCCCCACTGAGCTGGAGAAGGTCACTCTCTGCAGGGAAGCGTTCACAAAGTACAGCCGTGTCGAGACCACATCCTCACTGTTCACTGATGGAAGGCCAGAAGAGAAAGAACCAGTCACTTTCTCTTATACAACTTTTATTAGCCTCTAGACATGAAAATGAGAAAACACTTACAACTGTTTGACAATGATCATTGTGTTATTAAACAACTAAATACAACTTAAAAAAAATTTTGTTACAATTTGTTTTTTTCTTCAATTGTCTTTCAATGCCAAACAACAAATCTGGAAGGAACAGGGCTACCATGTGTGTCCTCTGTACCACAGGAAGCCAATTATTACACCTTTTATATTTAAGACGCTGCTATATTCAAGACACAACCTTATAGTGCACCTGAACAAGCTTAGAGTATAAATCTATCTGCTCCATCACCTGATAGACCCCCTTGATTGGATAGCCTGACTCTGTATTGACAGGGAGAGGAGAACTATGTCATCCATGGGAATCAACAGAATATGACTCTGTGCTTATAGAAAGAGAGCACTGGTTGAATTACTCAGGAGCCCAGAAAGTTTGTACTTCATTTATTTATTTATTTATTTTAAACTGTGGCTCAAATTAATCAAAATACAACAAATGAATATTTGCAATATATTACAATAATGACCCAAAGTCCTGGGAAAAATCTTTCTTAATGAATCTATAAGTTGACATACTTAAAACAGCATTCCGTCGCAGACCCAAAATGCATTGGTATAAGCAATCCCACAATAGTTCTTTGAGACTTATTTATTACATACTTCTGTCGTGCTCTCACTTAAGTGTCCATTATATCTGTTTAGAATGCCCCCCATTGCTTTGACTGGATAATGCCCAAGAGCTTCCTATTTGGTCAGCACAACACAATCCCAATTTAGAAATCAATTACTACTGCTCCATAATGAGAATGATGTAACTGAACAATATTTATTTTCCTCAAACTATAGTTGCTTCCCTATCTTATTGTTGAGTTTGATAATTAAACCTGGTCTGCAGCTGTGCTTTGTACATCACTGTTTCTGATGACTTAACTGTGTCTCTGTGCTTCCTTTTGAACTAAAATAAGGAAGGCTGCTCAGATTCTTGGGCAATTTATTTTAATATTGATTTCTATATCAGATTGCATTAACATTCTGCAAAAAACATGTAATGGTTGAATATACCTTTGGAGGTGGTCTACTTAGCCATTTTTTTTAAACTACCAGTCACTCAACATTGTCAAATGCTTCAAAAGATTTACTATGACTAGTTGACACGTGAGTCAATAAGTGTAAGATGTTACTCCAACAAGGAGAACAAGTAACCGCTATTATTCAATTTCTCCCCTCTCAAAATGGTTTCAGGTGCATTAAGACTGAGTCATGGACAACACATGGCACAGTGGGAATTTTTTTCGTGTTATAAGGTACACAAGAGTTTTTTTTCTAGTGGGCCACTTTGGACCAAAGGTGTACACAAAAGAACACGTTGTTTGTGATTGGTTAGTGAGCTCAGAGCACACAAAGAAAATTTCTGGATGCACTAAGCATGAATGGACGGCATTATATTGTGGTCTGAGTGTGATATCATGTTGCTGAAGTTAAAAGGTTAACAAACAGTTAACAAAGTATTGTTCTCTTTTTATGAATATAGGATTGCTTATCATAAAAAAAGAGCATGCAAACAGTTTACATATAAATTGACATACAAATGAGACAGACTACAATCCAAGCATACAGCTGGGCAGCTGGGTTAAAGGTTTTGCTCAAGCACCCAACAATGGCCCTATGGTAGTCCTGGTCACTAGTTCACCAGCATAGAACCCTAATTCCTGAGATACCATTAATATCAATTAAACATAAGTCTAAAACAATAGATAAAATAAAATAAAATAAATAAATACATACATAAATACATTCATACATACTTACATAAATAAATAAAAACATTGTAACAAAAGCCAACACCAGAAGAATCTCACAACAGAGCAGATCTTTAGCTGTCCAACCTTTTAACTGCAGAAGAAACATCTCAATGGTATGGCAGACATTAACGAATCAGTAATCTGATAAAAGTTGTTCTGAATGTTTCCATTTGATAGGAGAATAAATAGGTCATGGCACCTCCACTGAAGTATGTATTTACCAACCTACCTTGCAGTTAATGTAGGTGTATATCACCAATCTTTACAATGATGTTTATATCAGCACAGCCCTCAATATGCCTCTGAAAGATCTTAACACTTCAGCATCTGAGCTACCCAGTGACTGTGTTAGGGCTTTTATCTTCCATACACTCAGTTGTTTTTTTGTATTGTAAGAATTATTTAGCTCAGCTCTAAGTAAATTTTCATTTAAGGCAATTACACTTAATTAATGCCCCCCACCCACTATGTTTATGTCAACAATGCCTGGATAATCCCCATCCTTGTGATTCATATTGTGTTCAAAGAATACTGGTGTAATGTTATCATTTAATAATGGCAATACAAATAACCAAACCCTCAGCTAGATGTCAATAAATACAGACTATCTAAATCTTCAAAAATAAAAAAACTTGTAAGACATACACATTAGGATGAACTATAAAACTACGGTCATGGAATAAAATTGCAACATTTTTAAAAGAGAAACTAAGGGTGAGAATAGTATTAAAATGTCTATTTGCAAAACATAAATAGAATGGATAAAACATGAAAAAGTCTCAACAGAGTTGAAAGGCTGAGATTAAAGCCCTTACAGAGGTGGGGGTTTGAAATTTCTCTCTGTCTCTCACTCTCTCTTTTTATATTCCCATACAACATGAAGGGATATGTTAGGTGATTGGAATTTGTATGCCAGACGTAGAGAGTTAAAACCATATAATCTCCTTCCCCATTTAACACACACAGAGCCTTCCCAGGCCGATAATCGCAGCATGGTAGAGAGTCTTTTTCCCTCTCTGTCCCCAGGCAGAGGGTGGATTACAGAGGTGGGTCTAGGGAGCAATAGTACAGATCGAACTAGGTCAGAGTTGTGGTCTATGAGTTGTTGAGAACATAAGTGTGACAGCGTGCCTTGCTCTTAGTTACCCAGAACTGAAGATAAACAGCTGTGGTTCTCAGTCATTTTAAAAATAGAGTAGTCCATGTGCTCAAATGTAAGTGTTATTTAGATCAAGTGTAGTTCACTCTTGTTTCTGAACTGCATCAAAGTAATTTCATTTTCACTGCAGCTCAAATGGGAGAGACTGTTAAGTACCACGGACAGCAACAAAAGGTCCCAACCTGCTTCAGTACCAAAAGCAGCTCCCTACACATAAAAATACTGATAACAAATGCACAGAAGCAGGAGTTTTAGAAATACATATACATTCCACATCACTGTGACATCAGTAAATCTTAATGGAGAAATAAGCCTGCATGAAAATATCAGTTCAAGGTACAGATGCAAGGATAGTTGGATATTGTCATAGTCCTGTTGGAGCTGGGCAAAAAAGCAGGTCAGTTAGTTCACCCCTGGCCTCCTCCCTATTTTCCGTTGCAGATTATAGTGTACCACATTATCCCCTATAATAAAGATTGCAATATCTGTAATCTCACAGTAGGGGTGTGGGTAGGGGTCTGCACATGTAGAGGAGAGTGATTGTGTTTCCCCCCCATCGTCTGAGTAAAAGGAGTTCAGTAACATGGGGGACAGTTTATTTTCCAACTTATTGGTGTCACTGAATTGGGCTGACTTTCTAGCTGTATTAAGCTTTATATAGTGAAATAATTGTTATTTGAGTCGAAGGTTAATATACAGATGCAATAAGATGCTGCTATACATATATGATAATGAACTGGACAGTTATGAACTGTTCATCTAGAAGAAACCACCAAGTAACAATAAACTTTGCTACTGCTTTTAGAAGGCTCAGAATCACTGGAACTGACAAAGTAGTGTTTTCTACCAGGACATTTACTTAAGTTATTTGTTAATAAACTAAGGACTAGTCCTATGGCAGTTGTTACATGTTCACAATTCATGACTGATTGGTGCCATAAATATCTCTAGAAGCTGTAGTGTGAGCTGTGGCTGTGGTCAGTGGTAAATAATGTAAAAAACTGCATTTTACTTTTGTAAACCAAAGAAAGACAAATCTAGAGGCTTTAGCAGCTTCCCTAGCATTAAACAGGTCTCTCATTGCACCTTTGAATAATGTTTCAAAGTTGTGACAAAAAGATAGAATGACAAATAGTACCAGTCACACTTTGGGGTTATGTAATCCTGTCGTGCTTCATAGTATCTTATAATGCATCTGCATGTTTAACGTTCATTTAAGGTTTTTTTTTACTCTTAATCAAATCCTAGTTTTATAAATGCATATGCAGCATGCTTGTGTGTGAACATAGAGTAAAGGGTTAAGCCTAATTTAGTTTATGGGTAGGTAGGTGGGAGGAAATAAAAGGGAGGAAAAGGATAACCCAGACTGCACTCCTTTTGTTACAGTTGACTGTCATCCATGGACTAACGAAGCCTTGCAGCTCCCCGCCATTTTGCCTGCCATATGCACAAATGCCAAATGAGAAGAGAGGCAGGGAAAGCCAAGCCCCTTCGTTAATGATGTCTGTTTTCCTCCCCTCTTTCTCCCTCACTTCGGGAACACATACTAATAGCAATAATCAATGTCAAAACGGGTGCAGAATACCCGATTTCCCTCCAAGAAAGAACAGGGGTTTTCTTCCCTTGATATTGCATTCTTCATATTTTCTTTCTTTCTTGCATTCTCTTTGTAACCCTCTTTTTCTCAGCGTACCCTTATTTTACTCCCTATTTCTTGCGTGCTTGCAGACATATTTGCACATTTTATATATATATTTTTGCAGTCAGTATGAAAATGGCATATGAATATGTATGGTAAAGAGGCAAGGATATTGCCTATGGTGAACCACTATGCATAATGCAGCTCTCTCAGTCTCTCATCTACATTTGCTTAGACACACACACACACCACACACACACACACATACATGCACACACACACACACACACACCACACACACACACATACATGCACACACACACACACACACTTTCACACCCTGCCCCCAGAGACTTCCACGCATTAGAAATTTTGCTCCTCTCGCTCATACTTGCACAGAAACAAAACCGCATACACTATCACAGTTACATACACAAGGGTCAAAATAAAGCAACCACACCCTGTATAAAATCATAAAATCCATTACTTTTTCAATCCTAAATTGACCCTGTTGCTCCATAAAAATGAAAACCAATAACAACAATGAAAACGAAAAACTTCCTGTTTTCTTACTGTTACAGGACTGCTACTTTTTTTAATAGTCCACTGGAAAATGTGAAAATAAAATGTAGGAAAAAAGCCTGGCTAAACCTATCCTTTAACCAATGAGTCACAGCACTACTAAAGAAAGTTGTCTACTCAGTGTACAATATAGACAAGATGGTAAAAAATGGATCCATTCTGTACTATCAGAATACGTATGCACAGCAATATGCATAATAGGAGGCACAGGTAAAAAAAAATATTTGCAAAGGTAAACATTAAAAACACATTGTAGCCCCTAAATGTGTTGCCTTCAAGTTTCTTGACGCGGCCACGCCTACGCGGGTGACTCTTACATAGGAAGCGACCTAAACAGAAAACCCACACTAAAGTGCTGGGCGTCTAACTGCGTACACAACATTGTTCCACAGCAAAGACGGCTCTTGAGGATGTCAACGAAGATGTTGGTCCACAGAAAAGGCATTTTATAAAAACAGCAATTGCCTTTGCGCATGATGCTCAGTTGGATGAAGAGGTGGCCAGAGGCGCGTTGTGCAGGTGCGCTGCGTGCCGCTCCGCAACACACACACACACACACACACACACACACACACACACATACTTAACACATACATACTTAACACATACATACTTAACACTGCGATGGCAGGCAGAACAGGGAGAGAAAATGCAATTACCAGGGAAGTACTGCGTTGTTTATAAACGGTGGCGTTATAACAGGTCGAGGTCATCCGCAATTATGGCTAAGGTTTTACATACACACAGATCTGCAGCATAGCCTACTAGATATGTTCATGCATCCTCTTATGTGAAAAATCTAAAAACGCCAGATACATAAAGTTTTAGCAGTTCACCTATTTTCATTCCATTTTCGGTTAAACAATAGTTATATTTATTTAATTTGGTACTCCCAGAAAAACAAGTTATGTTTACGATAATGAAAGACAACTATACACCGCGGTTTTCAATATCAGCAGGCACCATGAAGAAAAGTGGAAGGAAAATTGTCAAGTTGTAGTAATAATAATTCACGCTACGCACTTTAAGGTACAAAGCGATGTTTGGGTTGCAAAAAAGTTTTTATTTTGACTTTGCACCAAAAATTGTACGACGCAGCTAAAGGTGATGAGGATGGAGAGTGACAATATTCAGAGAGAGAGAGAGAGAGAGAGAGAGAGAGAGAGAGAGAGAGAGAGAGAGATGGCGTTTTCATTAAAAAAAATGGAGTCCTTATGGCCAATGACCTGATTTACTTTTGGAGTGGGGGATGCTGGAGAGCTCGGTACTAATTGCTCAGCCAGGAAGAGCATGGGATTTGAAGAGAGAAAAGAGAAACCACTGTAGCATATTTCGATAAGGGGTCAAGCGGGTGGATGGGAGGGGTGACATTGCTACCACGTGAACAGTGGTGGCTGGAAGAGTTTTGGTCCTATTTATGATGTTACGTCTGTTACGTATATTAAAACAAACTCTGAGGTGGTAAAACACAATGACTGCGTAATTTAATTATGTGTTGACATATTATTATTATTATTATTATTATTATTATTATAAGGAGGTATTGTGTTGGACGTTGAAATCTCCTATCACATTTTAATTTAGGCAAATGTTTAGGAAATCCGATCAGACTGGATAATATCGCAGCCGCCACACAAATTTGACGCCCTGATGAAAGGGCTGATCCTTAAAATAAACACGCCTTTCTAAAATGGGCTTTGAGTTCGAAGAAAGGCGGTTTGTTGCGAAAAATGCGAAAAGTACATTATCCATACGAGGAATTATGTATTCATCATGATATATTTTTTCTTCTTCTATTTTATCAAATTAAGTTCAGTAAAATTATTTTTTTAAATAAACATAAAGCATTTAATTGTATGAATTATGATCTGATTAGGATTGGGATTGTGGACAGATTGGAGGCCTGTCGCATTGAGATGAACACACCACAGCTTGGCAACAAGAAGGCTTCGTGCTAAAATTATCCCATTACGTGGAATATGCTGCACTGCACAGTCGTTGTATTTTACCAGCAATTATACAAAATAATAATAATAATAATTATTATTATTATTATTAAGCATATTATTATTATCATTATTGTTATTATTATTATTATTAATAATAATAATAATAATACAATTTCCATACACTTTCCACCTAGATAAAAATGGAATGAAACAATGGAAATTTCCATATGCTAGACTGCAGCACCTCTAGGTGCGTTTTTCATTTCATCCCGTTCTGTTTCCGTGTAGTCTGGCCCACAGCAGATCAGCACGGACTGAGCCTCTCTCCCGCCCTTACTGTGGGGTTCAGGTGTGCAGCTTCTCCCTTTGCAAGTATCCTACACAGGTCGATGTTATTTAGATAATGTTATGTAAAAAAAAAAAAAAAAAAAAAACGGAGGAGAACTAAAAGGGAATTTTAAAAAGTCTTGCGAAAAGCGTTCAACGACAGATTTGGTAAGACTCCTTGAAGGTGAGAAAAAAAAGGAGGCGCGGCCCAGTCTAAAAAATACGCAGTCCTAATGCATATGCATGTATGATAATTAATATGAGTTTTCTCCTGTCTCCTATCGAAGGCAACCCCGCTTGATGGACATGCTAAAATATGATTTTAAGACTAATACAGTCTATAATAACCTAAAGCGTAAAAAAAAAAAGAAATCCGAAAATTAAAGTAGATTGAAAAAAAATCGAGTTTGTTTTCGTCCTCTGCATTCGTGTCCCATTTCACCACACTTTACGCCCAAATGCACCCCCTCCTCCTACTTCTCGTGAGAGAGAGAGAGAGAGAGAGAGAGAGAGAGAGAAAGAGAGAGAGAAAGAGAGAAAGAGAGAGAGAGAGAGAGAGAGAGAGAGAGATTGATTGAGACTGACTCAATTTCGATAGCAGTGAAACTTATAAAAACGGCTCAAACACAATGTAACATAAAAAGCGTGAGCGTAAACCATAAACTCCAACTCAGAAATCCAGAAATACTGAACTGTTGTTAGGCAAATAATCTCCTGGCGACATCTAAAAATGAATAAAGTGTTTCATGAAAAAACTCGAACGCGTCTATTTTTAAGAATGTATGGAAATAAACAGACCCTAAAATCATATTTTTGCGCAGGCTGGAGAGGAAGGAAGAGGAAAGGAGAAGAGAGGAGAGGGGGATGGGCGCTGTCAAAAAAACCAAAATGTTGAGAAATCTTAAAATGACACTTAGTCTTCACAAAAACGCAGTAATATTAAAGTTCTTTAGCACTGTTTCATGGTAAAGCTATATTAATTCGCCTGGCTCCCATATGAAAGTCATTATCAGCACTATCAAATAAAGAATCTGTTGGCACAGAAAATGGAGGACCACTAATTGCACCACCACTAATTGTAAATGAGGCTGCATAAGCTGTTGTTTCTACAGGAGGGAATATGCATGTAAAATCACGCTCTCGCCCAGATATATGCACTTTTTCAAACATTTAAGTTATCCAACCATTATTAAGCACGGAAAGTCTTTAGATTAGCATTTGTACGAGAACAGAATAAGCTTTACAAATCGAATACGACAAACGGGGAGAAATGACATCTCTTGTTGCAGCCCAGCACCACTCCATATTGATAAAGTAGGGTACAATCTAATTCACACTTCACTAACCAACTCCACCTTTCCCAGCACACACCCTACAGGAAGACAGCAGTGATCTACAACAAAGCCTAAAAACACTAAAACAATATAGAAACACCTTTCCCTCCTTCTTGTCGTACATATTTACGACTCCACGACGGATTCGTATCGCGCACCCAAATCGCGCCATTACGAGAACGCGCACTCGAACATGCAAAGCATCCTCTGCCTCTGAAAACAACATTTACTCGTTATTGTTCAAGAATGAAATGATATCTAAACCTTTAACCACCAAATTTCCATTTTGACAAACTTTTATCGGTGTTCGAGCAAATTAAAACTTCAAAACTTTATAAAAGAAGATATAGCTTAATAAAAATCACACGTCCATACAACCTTTGATACAGCATTAAACGGAGAATTGTGGCATTTTTACAGCCAGCATTACCAAAAGGAACAGTTTTTTTGGAAAGGTAGGAACTTCGCAATTACACTGAGCCTAGCTGATCCATGGATGGACTGAAGCTTAAAACTGATCACTCACCTTCTTTAAAAGAATACAGCAGGAGTAATGTTACCAGCCACATGCCATAAATAGCAGGTTTATTTCTCAGGAATTTTGTGCAATCCCGACGTGTGCACGGCGCAGTGCTCGGCCAGGCGAGGCTCCGTGCAAGAGTGGTGGCGATGCTCCCCGGCGATCTCTCCAGCCCGAGACTCAGACTCCCTAACGCCGAGAAACGGGGGCGGGTTTGACCACGCCCCCTGCATGGCAGCGTCATCGAGTCGCTGGAGAGGTGCGCTAAGGCGCGGCACAGGGAGCGAACGAGACTAAAAGAGCGCGAGGCGAGGAGGACAGCGCGCGAGGTGTGTTGGCTGGTCGTGGGCACATCGAAAAGTGACCGGAACTTGTGCTGTGGGTAACGTCCAGCTGCTGCGTTTTGTGGGGAGTCCGGTGGGAGCCAAAGGCAGCGGGAGCTAAGGATCATCTGGACCAGCACCTTTACACGCAGTGGATTGCCTTTATGAAGCTCTACATGCTTAGCGACACGTGCTTCTTAATACATTTTAATTCCCGTTTTAAGAACAATTCTGAGCATGTTTTATTGGAATGACTTTCATCATTGCATGTATTACTTTGTGGCTATGTGTGTATGTGTGTGTTCCGCACCATCACCTGGCAACACAGGGTGCGCGTGTGTTCCTAGATAATACCAAACAGGAATTAATTGCTTCCCTCTATCTCCCTCCATGTCTTCCTTCTCTCTCTCTATCTCTCTCTCTCTCTCTCTCTCACACACACACACACACACAGCGTCTGGTGCTTCAATTTAGGATATAAACCAACGCACGACTGAATTTGGATTCGGCGGCCAATTTAGGTGGCGTTGATTTTTTAGTGCTATAAAGAGGGAAACCGCACACGATGACTTACCTGAGTATCCCCACTGTCTTTGGATTTGTTTTATTCCAACAGATGACGCTATTTGCATTGAAACGGTGATATTAAGCTGTCCATTACCCAGGATTTAAAAGTAGTTGGATACTCCCTTAACGTAAGTACTATGTAAACACAGCCATACTACAAAAACACATAAACCGCAAAGTGAAGTAGTTACCTATTAATTCATTTAAAATAAGATGTTAAGCAGGCCAGAGCATTCTTCCCAGGTGAGGTCTTTGCTCTTAAAACTCCTTTAGCCTGCATAACATCGTACTATATACTGTAACCTAAAAGCCAACAACAGTAGTCCTTGCTCATTTCATGTAATCAATCCATAACATCTGTTCTAATGGCAGGACATTGATTATAGGCTGTGCAAGGCCATTATTATATATCTGCCAAATGGACAAATACTCAGCCAGTATTGCTGGGCCACAGACTGGTGTTGGCAGGCGGATATCGTCACTCTGGATCCACATAAGTTACCTTGGGATGATGCTAGATTATGTAGATCAACTATTAGTACTAGTACAAAATAACAAAAAAACGATGTTAACAAAACACAGAGAGTTCAGCCCTCGCAGGACATGACAGTGGCACTGGTATACAGGCACACTGTCATTAACTCCTGCCAGTTGTAATACTTGAACTCACAACCTTATTGAGCTACCATGGCCCCCAAAACATCTATAACTAATAACTTTTAGCTTCTGTAATATTTTTTTTGACACATTGTGGTTCCTACATGGTCATGGACTTCCTTCCTCCTTCTTTTCTGTATCGCTTCATTCATCAGCTATTGCACTCTCAAACTACCAAACTACCTCCTTAGATTGTGCCGCCCAGGGTTTCCTTCATTTTTGGAGTTGAGTTTTTCCTTGTCTTTATGCAACGTCTAAGGCATGGGGGGTTGTATATATAAGCTTCACTTGACCTGAATAATTGTAAAAGTATAGACAGGTTAAATATGAAAATAAGATTCGGAATGGGAAATGTATTGCATACGCGAGTGCCATTTTATTAAATCAAAATATCTCTTGGGTGGGTAGAAACATCAGAGAAGTTGGGTTGAACCACTCCAGATATTCTCCAGAAGAAAAATACACAGCACAGAGTAGCTGAACAGAGCTGCCTGACTCCCACAACAGCCAGCCACTGCCTCTCTGCTTAGTTATATAACAAGTGTAAATACAGAAGGAAAAACACTGCCCTTGTCCTCCCACACAGTCACACAAACTCACACAAATTTAGCAAAATTTAAATCCTCTTCTTATCAACATGCTTATGTCATGGGACATAGGAAAGCATGAATTAACAAAAAAAGTTTCTGTTGTGCTGGATTTTGTATTTAGATGTATTCCGCTCTGGGCACAACTAAGTTTTTTAGAACTGGGGGAGGGGGCAACAGAAGTATTTTAATCAATATACACTCACCGGGCACTTTATTAGGAATACTATACTAATACTGGGTAGGGCCTCCCTTTGTAGATCATCCGCCTCAAGGTTCGACGTGTTGTGCATTCTGAGATGCTTTTCTGCTCACCACAATTGTACGGAGTGGTTATCTGAGTTACCGTAGCCTTTCTGTCA
>JAOUQW010000047.1:6430789-6442438 GCA_028565825.1 Olivaichthys viedmensis | reverse complement strand
TTAAAATTAAAAAAAAAAAAAACCTATTTTCAAAAAAAAATTTAAATTTAAAAAAAAAAAAAAAAAAAAAAAAAAAAAAACTACAGTACTATAGAAGTACTACAATTTATGGATTTTTGCACATTTTGTCACATTTAGTCTTTGTTGAGGCACTCTACTTTTTATGTAAATTGACATTGATAGATATTTATTTGCTCGTTTTAGCATGATAGCTGAAAAAAGAACTAACACAGACAAATGAATCAAATCTGTATCGCTCCATTTTGTATCCCACCTTAGTAGCAATGATTTCTCAGACTTCTTCTTTACAAGTAAATAGTGAAAATTTAGCAGCAGGCTGCCAGCAATCCATTATGGGCTTCTCCATCCTGTAATGATGATAACTCAAGACACTATTGACCATGATATTTTAATGGACAGCCTTAAAAATATGGTTGGGTAAGACAGACAAGTTTTTGCCTGGTTTAGATCTTATTTGACAGACAGTTACCAGTTTGTTAGCACAAGTGGATATTCCCGCAATAAGGTCACTGATTTCACCTTAGAGATTAATGGTTATTCTGTAAAACCAGAAGCTACAGTTAAGGACCTTGGTGTAACCCTAGATGCTGGTTTATCGTTTGATTCCCATATAAGTAATATCTCTATAAAGCTGCTTATTATCATCTGAGAAACATAGCCAAAAATAAGAAATATGCTAACACTACATGACACTGAGAAACTACAGCATGCATTCATAACCTCTATATTGGACTATTGTAGCGTGTTGCTCTGCTGGCTGCTCTGCTGTCTCTTTAAGAAAGCTTCTGCTAGTTCAGAATGCAACAGCCCGCATCCTTATCAGGAAAAGAATAAAGCCCGAGCACATTACACCGGTTCTATTCAAGCTACACTGGCTGCCTATTAAGTTCTGCATGGACTACAAATTCCTGCTTATGACATTTAAATCTCTAAATGGTTTAGCTCCGGTGTATCTTGCTGATCTTCTGAAACAATATAGCCCATCCTGAGCACTTCGCTTATCTGAGGCAGGCCTATTGTTAATCCTGAGCATCAGGTTGGTGGTCCTCAACCAGTGGAAAATGTTTTTCTTATATCGCCCCTAAACTCTGGAATAGTGTTCCAGAGAACATTAAGAACACTAGCTCTATAGGTGTTTTTAAATCCCCCCCAAAAAATAAAATAAATTTGTTTAACTTGTCCTGTTCTTAGTTCTTGGGTCTTTTATTTTGTTAAATATACTTTTCATGATTTGTATTACTAATATTATATTTATAGTTCATTAATTAGTGATTGTACATTGATTATTTATTGTGCTTGATCATAAATACTTTGTTTTGACTTTCTAATCTTTTATATGTAAAGCACTTTGAAATTCTGGACTCAAAAAAGTGCTAGATAAATAAAGATTATTTTTTATTATTTTTCACGAGCAGTAAGGCACAGGTGAGCAGATGGCGTGTGGTGGCAGGCAGGACGTACATGGCAACATTGGGAGGCTCTACTGTGGACAAAATCATTGTGAATGGAGACTACAGCTCAGCACGCAATGACTATGACTTGGCCATGATGAGACTCAGCAAACCACTCACTGTAGGAGGTAGGTTTTTTTTTAGCAGTATTCATTCACTTTCAAACACACAAAACAAATAATATTGACTTCAGCCGCTTATTGTCTTCTGCATCAGACATGTCATACTCAGATCTACTCAAGGGTAATATTGGATCACAGCAAATTAGTTAATTTGGGTTCTGCATAAGTTATTTGGCCAATAAGCCTACCTTTCACTACTTTGCAATGTTGTGTCCTATTGCCCCAAGCCATATTTTAGATTTTTATAACAATAAAATCAGGGCCGGCGCCAGCTATAGGCGCAATAGGCAATTGCCTAGGGCCTCCTCTTTGCCAGGGGCTTCCGCATTGACGGAAAGAGTAAATGGGTGTTAATTTTCTTTCCTAAATTTCTTATAGGATACGTTGTTTGTCACTGGTCATAAAACCATTCAATTTCACTGACTCAAGGTGGGCCCCACCCTCTTAGTGTATGCAGTGATTTGATAGGCCTACGTAGAGCAGGGCTGCAGTGTCCCGCTTATGATTTTCCCTTAGACCTTGTTTAAAGTGGAATGTGTGTATGCCACTTCTCGCACTGTCCCTTGTTACAGTTTAAACTGAAATTGTTCAGCCTACAAACAATAAAGTTTAAGAATAATATATCATTTAGAACTCTTCCTACTCATATGCGTTTAATATTGAGGGAAATTTTTCTCATGTTAGAAACAGGAGTTATTAGAAAGAACAGCTGTTAGGAGAAGTGGAGGTTACATGAGTTTACACGGGTATCACACCACTGGCTGGGCGGATGCAGGTGCGGGGTCCAGGCGAGGAGGCAAGAAGCAGACAGGACCAAGGGATTAGGCAATCTCAGTGTTGAGGGGCAGACGTTGGGTTGGGCGATGAACAAACAGGGTGTCGGAGGCACAGGCAGAGACGAAAGTCGCGTAACACGGTCTGGGGTCGGGTCGGGGCAGGCAGGCAGGCAGGCAGGCAGGCAGGGAACTGCTTGATAGTCAGAGGCATCGAAACAATACTGAGCACTGAGTGGTGTTGTTTGAGGCTTTATATAGGGGTAGTGTGATTGCATGCCAGTGGTATGTAATGAGTTGGGATTGGGAACAGGTGATAGTGATCAGAAGCTCGGTGAACTTGAACGCGGAAGTGAGCCGGCCAGCTCGGGCGTGCTGTAGGGGAGAGCGAGGATGCGGCATTAGGGGAGGCCGGTGACGGCGTGACAATGGGTTCACGCGGAGGGGCAGGAAGATTTCGGCACAACACCAGTGTCCTGCTTTTATGCCTGGTGTTTTTATTGGTTTGTTGTAGGAGAGGCATGTGATAAATCATAACACAAAATTTATGTGAAATTGCAGTGTTTTACCTGTCAAAAAGGTTTCCACTGTAGTTTGTCGCAACATTTCACACACAGATGAACAATTTATCCTCTAAAGTTAAAGAGATCAAAAAAGTTGTAGATATTTGTAAAATATTACTGATAATTGCCCACATTTCCATCGCTTACATCAGCAAACGTTAAATCGCTAAAACATTTTTTACGAATTCCTTGAATGGAAACCTGGCTATTGTCATTATAATACACAGGGTTTTGGAATAGAAAATCAAGTGAGAAGGAAACATATGTGTGCCAACACATGTCAGCACCTGTTCATACTAATGGCTCTCATCAAAAAAGTTTGTTTAGCAAAAGTGCAACCTGTTAAATAATTCTGAGTATGAACATTTGTTGTATAATGTTTTTTCTATTATTGCCAATTAATAGTATTTAATTGTAATACTGTTAGCCATTATTTCTTTTAACAATACTACTACATGCATTTCTGTATTCTCTAATCGTGTCCAGCTCTTAACAATCTGAATAGTGACACTAAAATAGTTTTGAAAAAGTTTTGATGATCTATGAAATTATTTTTGTTAATTCCCATTAGCCATGGTCTTTTCTGTGCATGAATCATTTGTCATTATTTTCGTTAATTCCCATTAGCCATGGTGAAGCCAGTGTGCCTCCCACCTCATGATCTTGGCCTAATAGGAGGAGACCCTTTGGTAGTAACCGGCTGGGGCCATCTGCAGGAGAATGGTAGTATTAATTTATTACTAACTACAGTCTTTTTCGATACTTTTTTAAAAACCTTTGTCGCTGTTTGATGCATTAAATGACTCTTATTTCTGGCACAACAGTAAAGCGTTCGCCCTATCGTCTGAGGATCGCAGGTTCGAGCCTCGACGATGCCACAGCCATCCGTGGCCGGGAGTCCAAGAGAGTGTAATTGGCCCTGCTCTCTGGGTGGGAGGGATGGCATTACACTTTCTCTCCTGTCGATCAAAGCTGCACCAGCCAATCGTGGGCGTCTGTGAGCTCATGCATACGGAAGAGGGTAGTTGGTGCTTTCCTCCGAGCACGCGAGACTGCCCTGTGATGTTGCATGAGCAGCAGTTCGAAAAGATGTGGTGGCTGGCTTCAAGTGTCTCGGAGGAAGCACGTGATTTGTGGCTGTCGTGCGATAAGAGAGAACTAGCTAGTGGGTGGGAATTGGCAATGACTAAATTGGGAGAAAAATGGGGTAAAAAAAACAAACAAACAAAAAAATTACTCTTATTTCAATTTCTGTTTCTGTTTTTCTCTTTTGTCCAGGCAAGCTGTCACCAAATCTTCAGAAGGCCAATATTCCACTCATAGACAGAGCTCAGTGTTCTAGTCCTATAGTTTATGGTGCTAGTATCACTCCGAGAATGCTTTGTGCTGGGTACCTAGGGGGCAAAGTGGATGCATGCCAGGTATACAATTTTATTATCAGTATCCCTGTACAGTGGAATGAAAAGTTATTCTAGTCATCTGGAAAAATCGTAATTATTAATATTATTATGATGGAAATAAAATGTCATAACGGTATACATGTTTTATGTATATAGCAAATTGATGGAATGTATAGTCTAGTTTATTTTTAGGTATGTAAGAGTGTGCACAGTATTGTCATTCTGTTGTAACGACATAGTCTAAAGCAGTGCTTCTCAATCCTGCATACCCTGATCATTCTTATGATTTTCCTTCTCTAATAGTCCAGATTCAATTCACCAGGCTAGGATTGAGAATCACTTGACTGAAGCATTGTGGATTATTCTTAGCTTCTCTCTCTCTCTCTCTCTCTCTCTCTCTCTCTCTCTCATTCTCACTCTCACTATCTATCTCTATCACTATCTATCTGTCTCAGGGAGACAGTGGAGGTCCTCTGGTGTATTTTAATAAACGATGGATGTTGGTGGGAGTGGTGAGTTGGGGTGTGGGCTGTGGCAGAACAGGCCGACCCGGTGTTTACTCTAATGTGGATCAGATGATCAACTGGGTCTACTCAGTCATGGAGGTAATAATATGTCTATCTATAATCTTTATTTGTCTGTATACTGACATATATTGAGTTCAAAATTTAACTTTGTGGCTTCTGTCTAATTAATAAAGAAGTTATTAAATACTATTGTAATGCAAGAACATATTTGCCACCTCATTGTCAACAGTGGTTTGCTTAAAATAAGTGAAAAAGGAAATAGCATGTGATCATGTTAAAATATTAAAATATGTCTTGGGGACACCAAGTAAAAATTTAAGACACTCATAAACTTGGCTTCTAATCTATGTGATTAAGCATGAAATCAGTCTAATTGTTGCTGATCCATTCTCTTCAGCAGAGGTCTTGAGCCAAAGTAGACAAGAGGACGTCAGCTTGTCAGGACAAACACCCACATTACATCAGTGTAATGCAATTTATACTATTTCTTTTAAATCACTGAGATTGCTCTCAAGCAGAGTACTTACTGAAACCACAAATTACAAAAATGGAAAAGTTCTAATAGCAATTACAAGTACGGGTTCAGGATTTAATCTGTGCTTCCAACTAACTGGTGCATTTTATTGAGTATCTTCTCAGGGAACTGATAGGCAGTAGTGCCTAGTAGTAGCCTCGTTCTTTAAATGCAATTAATTACAAAACTTGAGTAATGTTATGCTCTATATGGACCATTAATCAAAGGTTTTGCACATTCACTACACCAAATACATGGTAGTACCTTTACTGATGAATTGTTTATAAAAAAAATCTTTTTACAGTAAACATGCAGAGTATTAAAATATACTGACAATACCGACGAATATTCATATTGATTGCATAGCAGTTATCACAGTCAAGTGTATTGGGTTTCTTCATATGCACTTTTATGAACATTATTAGTAAAATGTAGCAGTCAGTGGACTTTGATTATAGAATAAAAATCTTTTTTGAGTATTTGGAGTCAGGAGACCATTAAATTACTTGTTGGGTGACCATTGGTTATGTGAATTAAATGTGATCTTTTAACAAGAACAACTTATAGCCAAACACAAAACAAAAACAACTAATATCTTTATCAACAATGAACACGTTTTTGTAAGACGTGCTTTTGAAGATTTGTTTGTGTTAATGTTTGAATGTCTACTATGAAAACTATGTGTTTTCCTAATGTTATTAATGAGAACGTCATCGTTCATGTTTGCCAAAATTAGATAAAATTGTGTTTTGACTCTCCTGTAAAGTCTTTTTTTTAATTTATTTATTTTTATCATAAATATAGTTCTCCAAACTCTCATTTGCTATGTGATACGAATGGTTATTCCACTGTATTTTCACTGTACATATTGTAAAATTGAGATTCTTTTTTTTAATTCATATTGTTTTCTACATGTGTGAGAAATTAAATATGCCCATGTAAATATTGTATACAATAAATTATGGAATGTGAGGGAGCAATGCTGTTTAATATTTTCTTCCTGAACAAATATATGAATGATATAATAAGCACACAATAACATACATCCATTATGAAAGACAACATACAAAAACAATATTATTTTTATGAAAACCTTTATTTCTTATAATATTCTTTTTAGATTTTAAATCTACTACTGAAATGCATAGTAAGAGAAAATGAGAGACATTGTTACAGAGAGAGAAGAAGACAATTGCACACTGGCTTTCTGGAGTACATGTTGATGAGGTTTGTAAGCGTTTTCAAGGCAATGAAGACAGATCTTGTGGATAAGCCATTACTCCAGTGTTTGCCACACAGACATACTCAGAGGCTCTATTAAGAAAAATGGATCTTTCAGCAGAGGACCTGTGCAATAGGGAAATAGTTATTGTACCATGTTTACCTAACAAGCTACCAACAAGCTACCATTTTGTTCCAGTGCTGAAAGTCTCTTTTAAATTAATATGTGAAAAATGTGGATAAAAACTTTAAATGGTGTACTCAGCTTACTCTCTGTGATAATACTGTACATGCTCTCTGGAGTGGAATGTGTAGAGTGGAGAGCAGATCTCACATAATCGTGGCTTGGCAGTGAGAGAAGGAGCTGTTCCAGCAGTAAAACCCAGTTGATTATCTGGATTTCAAAATCTCATTTGATCATTTCATAATCTCATAATTTTGTTGCCTTATGATAAGGTCTAAGTGTCTTGTTTGCTGGAGAGGTGTGCCCATTTTAAATGCCTCTGCATTGTTTTACATTTCAAAAATATCTAAACTATAGCTTATTATTTTTAGGCACAAATTATTTAGCAATAAAGCATTTTGGCAGGTTTAGCCTACATCAACACCACATACACAAGCCGTGTGACTGATATCTAGATGAGACAGAATCAGTGCTAATCATATCTTTTGAGTGCACAGAGCCGGTGAGATACGCACTCTGCAGAACTGCTTTTGTCATGCAGAATAGAGCTTCATGTGATGAGCAGTGTTGCATTCTGGAACACTGCAGATATGCAGGCTGCCTCTGGCGCAGTGGCTTGCCTGATCAGACATGACTAGTGGAGCCCAGAGAATACCCAGCTACACAAGCAGCTTTCAGTATATTAGACAGAAACCATGGGGTATTAGGGTTGGGTTTTCTAAACTTATACAAGCTTTTTAAATGATACATAACAGAGTTGGAGCAACCTTTGAAAATAATAACATGGTTTAAGAAGAAGAATAAATAAATTATTCAAAAGAAGAAAGTAGTACTTGTTTAAAAAACCACAGCAAACTTTTAGAATGCATCAGAATGGTCTTGAGACATGCAGGCACTAACATTTCTTTTAACAGTAGTGCTTAAGAAAATGTGACATTATTGTACCATTAACTTATTGTGGAATTTTATCATGTAATATGATAGTATGCTATGCCTTAACCATTCTTAAGAGATTTATTATAGATGGTTTTAAATTAAAATGATCTTATATTAAGTCTATATTGCTTAGGCATGCTTAAGTAATAAAAAAATGACAAGAATGGGTACAAGAAAAGGCTTAGCAATGAATATGCACTGCAAGCTAAACTACATTCATATATTTTATGATGTTATATTAAGTCTATATTGCTTAGGCATGCTTAAGCAATAAAACAATGACAACAAAATGGCTACAAGAAAAGGCCTAGCAATAAATCTGCACTGCAAGCTAAACTACATTTATATATTTTATGATGTTATTTAAATTTGCATATACAAATCATTTGTATTCATTTCATATTTATTATATCTTTCATATTTACCTTACCTGATTTTGAGTTTATTCTATAGCTAATTTCTATATATGTTCTAACATAGCCTACATTCACACTAGTCACTGTAGTTGCCACACGTTTGTCTTTTGTGGGCTTGACTGCTATTGATGTCACTTGTTGCCGTGCACTGTGCAAATTAATTAATTTATGAATAGATAATATTAAACAATGACTTTCCAATCAAGTGCACTTCTTCAAAATGAGCTATCCTAGTTATATGTCCGGAGGGAATTTCATTAAACAAAAGGCATATTTTCATCGCTTTTAATACAACAATTGCTAGACTCTTGGCTTTTACCATGCTTTATCTGTGCTGAAAACAGTTACACATTTCTATAGGAAATGAATTGTCACCTCTCGCTTTGTTGCTTGCTAGTGTGAATGCAGGGTGTTACCAAAAATACAGTGGCTATAAAGTTGCTGCAAGGGATGAGAGGTGCAACAAGGAAATTAAATTATATAGTCTCTCCTGTGGCCATGGCAAGAACAAGAAAGAAAGAAGTATTGCCTTCGGGAAATGATAGCATCCATATAATTCCTGAAAACATCAACAACATGGACAGTTAACGTTAACCATGTCAGTACAAAGTTTTTTATATTAGTGCATTTCACAGACAGGATGGTACCAAACCCTCAGAGGTTGTGCTGAAACCATACGGCACAAAAAAAACAAAACATTTTTTGTACTGTTTTCATTCTATAAGATTCGGCAGTTATTGCTGCCATGCCATAAAACTTGAAGTGAATTATATACAGTATCTACTACTATATGAGTACTATCTTCATGTTTCAGATTAGCTAAACAGAAAACCAAACCGAATCAATCCTCAAAATCTAGTACATGTAAAATCTTCAAATGAACTGAGGATTTAAAACTGCTCTGTTGAACGCATCCCAAACAACTGAGATTGCCAGAGCCCCTGAATTCTAATGGAAGACTTCTAGATATGTGCACTTCATATGTAAGACATGAGAGAGAGAGAGAGAGAGAGAGAGAGAGAGACCGAGAGAGAGTGTATTTATATGATTCAGTGAAGTTACTGAAATGAGGTCTCTTGTTTTTGTCTGTACTTTAGTAGTCTCAATTCAGCATGTTTTGCAATATAATATACATTGTTTATTACTTTGTACATTTAAATAACTTACAGTCACATGTAATGTAACTTTTATTTATTATTTTATTAATATTTGCGATTTATATTCTTTTAATTTAACTTATAGTTAATACTACTAATACAAGCAGAGGTTGTATTGTTATTTACTTGTAATAAATATGGTCTATCTCACAGCAAGGATGAAGAACTCTTAATCAAAGAAAAAAGGATAACATTGTACTTTCAAAGGTGCAATGCTTGTCACTCGGTCAGCGGTCTCTAAGGTACAGTCTCTTTCTCTCTCTTTCTCTCTCTCTCTCTCTCTCTCTCTCTCTCTCTCTCTCTCTCTCATATTTGTATTCTCTGTCATGGATACTTGGATCATTTCACTACATCCTAATACCTTGCAGTTGCACCTTAAATGGACCCCCTTTTGCTTCCAACAGTGTAATCACCAACAAGTCAGACCATACAATTTAACATATCTGAGTAGGTGGAGTAGTAAGGTGGTAAGAGTTTTTAGCATTGAAGAGTAGATATAAAAAATAATTCACATGCTTTTTTTTTTCTTTTCTTTTTTAAATGCATTGATTAACTTGTTAAAAGCAGCATCAGGAAGGATAATTAATTTTCTGCAGGGAGCAGTATTTATTTATTTATTCATTCATTCATTCTTCCTTAAAGGGGTATGATTGCCTTATTTTACTAAGGAATTTTCTTTATAGCAAGTTTCTTTCTTTTATTTTTAAAGCAGTTAAAGACTGCCCAGAAGCATAAATAAATAAATAAATAAATAAATAAATAAATAAATAGCATTAGCATTAGCAGGCACCTGTGTTTTTTCTAAACATGAATATCAGACTCCAGCTGCCCTGGAGGACCACAGTACTTAAAACAGTTTAAATTTTCCTTTTCTAACACACCAATTTAAACTCATTATTTAACAATTTACCTAACTGTAAATACTTTTGTGTGTGGAATCAGGTGTTAGAGTAGAGAGAACATCTAACTGGAGTGTACTGAACCTCCAGGACTTGTGTTTGACACCTCTGATTTAAAGCAACAAAAAAAAAATTCTGATTCTGGACTGGATCCCCCTTTGTGCCTTTCTCAAAATCAAAATCCAAAATTCATCAACCAAAATCCATCAACATTCTAATTTTCTATAATTTACATCGTTGCAGAATTATATGGAGTGTACTCATGCTGCACTTCACTGCTTGAGCCACACATGCAGGCCAGTAAACTTGGTCGCATACCTTAGGTGCTTATATAAGGTCAACATCCAATCCCAAAGGCAGTATTGATTTTGTGTAAATTCTATTCATATAGAAACATTTAAAAATGACTTTCAGTGAATCTTGACTATAATATGTTTAGGAAGAATGATTCCAGCTTAGGAATTTGGAATGCAATTGTAGTGTTTTCATTTCTCCTAAATATCTTGTTTATTGTGCTGTTAAAACAACTAGTGTGGCAGCTTGTTGATAATGGCAGTATATATATATATATATATATTTGTTTGTTTCAAAAATCAGTCACAGCACATGTATGAGCAGAGCATTCTAATCGCTTTTAAATCCCCTCTAAATCAAGCATTGGCAAAAAGTGTGCAATCCAGCCCATATATCAGACCATATGTTTCTTAAATTTCTAAAATATATATTAATATTTTAAATTTTTTTCTATTTTGCCATAAGGATAAAACAGTTCATGGTTATAGCTTTCTCTCTATACACTCAGTATATATGTATACATCCATACATTTGCCCATTTATGCACACATACTTATTTTCATGCCTTTGGTGATGCTTTGTTATCTGCTTTGGAACCCGAAAGGCCATTTTCTGTGTTGTCATTCCCTGAAGAGCTCACAAGGCACTCTTTACTGCAAAGAAGAGAAAAAAAGATTGTTATATTGTAATTGGGAAAGTGAGTATGGACATTATGGAAGATTGAAAGTTTTTAATGTGTGAGACTTGGTCCTAAATAATTCTTATCTCTTTATTATGCCTACTTCATTATGTGATTAATACTGTATACTTAGGGGTCAATGTTTATGCCTCTTTTCCATTTTTGGTCGGAAAGTAGAGCTGTTACCAGGCCTATATGACTCTTCTCAGCCTAGGCGCCTTCATGTCTGAGACAAAACATTTATTCCTAAATCACTTTTTTATGATGTCACTTTGTCTGACAGCAAGGATAGAACTAACGGTAACACTTTACTGTAGGGCAGGTTTCAGAAGGCTACATGACAACCGACGAAGCGATAAAACCGTAAGTATCGTTTTAAACACGTGAACATGGCCAACTCTGACCTTATCATGTTTACTGAGTGCAGGATGTTTAGCTATTCTTCCTCCGTCATTAGCACTAGTTTTACCTGCGATAAGTGTAGAATGGTAG
>JAOUQW010000047.1:6399289-6410171 GCA_028565825.1 Olivaichthys viedmensis | reverse complement strand
GTGTGTGTGTGTGTGTGTGTGTGTGTGTGTGTGTGTGTGTGTGTGTGTGTGTGTGTGTGTGTGTGTGTGTGTATGTGAGAGAGAGAGAGAGAGAGAGAGAGAGAGAGAGAGAGAGTAGCTGTAACACTTGTGCAACATTCTGGCTGTAAATGTTGATTTATTTATGTATCAGACCAAGAGACAAGTGCACTTTTTAAATTTCAATCAGTAAGCCACAAAATCAGATTAATATACTGGATCACACTGTGTTTGGGTGTGTGTGTTTTTGAGTGTGTTTGGGTGTGTGTGTGTGTGTGTGTGTGTGTGTGTGTGTGTGTGTGTAGAAGAGACAGGAGAAGCCAGCTGGCCAGATTACATGGCTAACAACCCAGAACCAATGGACCAACCAGTAAATTCCCCTCTCCAGGCCCTCCACTCAACACACACACACACACACACACACACACACACACACACACACGGCCCATCTCTCACCTCAACAAACACACACACAACTTTGTATTCAACCTACACACGCTACATGTACTTCACTCTTCAGCACTCAAACACTCTCTCCTTATCGTATACAAACACACACACACTTTACCTTTCCTGCTACTTCTGACGAGCTCATTAGACCTGCTGTCTTAGACACACACACACACACACACACAAATATACACAACTGAAATGCACATCAGTCAACTCTCTAGACCTCAAGATGGCCCACAGTTGTGTGCGCAATCTGTCAGACAAGGGGAAATATGCGGTTATTGCAGTAGCAGAGATTCAGGGGGGTGAAGAAGGAAGCATTAAAGTGATGCATAATGTTTTAGCTCCCAAAATGAAAGAGTGGAGAAGGACCTGTAATGACCATGTTACCTGGAGTAGGACTGGCAAATGAGCTCATCCCTTCATCCCTGAAGAAAAGACAAATAATGACATATCCAAGTGTGAGCATAATCACTAGGTCAATTTCTCCTTATGACTGAACTAGCCAGACGGCAGCAGTCTACAGGTCCACTAAAGGCAGTAGTGTACAGGCAGCAGTAGGCTGGTACAACCCCGTGGATGTTTTGGCCTGTTACACGCAGGAGGTAAGACAAGGAGGCAGAGACAGAAGGTGGAATAATTCACCAGTAACAGCTACAAGCAAACACACATGCATTAGTAATTCCCTAAGCAGCTAACACAATGTCAATGTACTAAGTAATGACACACAGAGCAAAGATATAGCAAAAATAGCAAAGCATTATTATTAATTTTGTAGAACAAAACTGCGCACGTAAAATATTTAACTTAATTTTTTTAACATCGCAAAATATCCACTTTCGACCTACAGATATGGTCTCTATTGAAATTTTGAAATCTGCACTTTCAACAGCATTTCTATACATGAAAAAATTATTTATATCAAATTATAACGTGTTTCGTTCTTGTCGACAAAAACTGCGTTCTAGAAGAGTTTTTCACATTTTGTTATGGTATATATATATATTGGGTGATTGTAGAAAATATTATGATTATGATTCATCTTTACAGATCGTCGAATGAATGTATTTAATATGTGAATGAGGTGCCTGATCCAATCTGGGAGGTTCTGGCACAAATTAAGTGCAGGAGATACGACCGAGCATCTTTTTGAAGTCCTCACTTTTGTTAAATTTTGCAACGAGCCTCACTTGGCAAGCTATGTCACATCATCAGCATTATGCCACTCTGACACCAAAAAATATGCTGAGCTATGTCATTTCACCCCAGAAAGTGTCCTGAGACAACCTAATGTCACCTAAATTCTATGTCACTTGAAATAGGTGTTATGTCAACTTGACATCAAAGTTAACAAAAGCAGCCTTTATGAAAACTGATGCCTATTGGAATAAGAGTTTATAAATGTTTATGTCTGTTTATGTAGGTGTCATGTAGCCTATGTAGTTAATGTAGGTGTCATGTAGCCTTCTGAACACTGCCCTACAGTAAAGTGTTACCAAATTTTTTAACTCACTCATTCTATGGAGCAAACAGACGTTGGCCCAGTGTCTATTGTGGGTGGCTATGTTGGCCCTCCCTATACATTGCTGTACCAACATTGGCCCAATATTGGCAAAGGAACACTTTTTATAACAACCCTGCCAAGGTCATGTATAAAATGTCCATATATAACAAGAATACTATTTATGTCCCTTTTTTATAGGCATGTTACAAATATCTTCAGCCTGTAAAGAGTGCTTAGAGTACTTTGTAAGGTATTATGTATTTAAATGAAATTTTATTCACATTCAAAAGATGTTTAAAACAGTCCTTTGACATCAAAGCATGTAATGTCCGTGACTACTGCTCTGTTATGTGTTATATACTTTTATAAACAAGTGTTGAGTACAATTTGAAGAACCAAAGGTGTGTGTTATAATGCATTATAATTTGAGGTACAGAAACTATACCAGAGGCTGTGTTTTTGTGCATTACAACATTAGTGTCTGCAATGTTCTTCTGAACAGATATTATAATGTGTTAGGTAACCTCACATTGTGAAATCATGTTACCAAACAAGGATGTGACAGTATGTTTCTGCAACCACAAAGCATTCACGTTAGCATAGTTCAGAAAAGTAGACAGGTCTTGAGTGTATTTAGCAGCGTGCAAGGCCTGTACTTTTCTGCACAATGAGATCCTAATTTTAAATTGACTTCATAAATTTAGTCCCATTCCATGCCAATTTTTTACAGAAATTGCAATTCCCTGACTGGAACTAGGTGTTAATGTTTAAAGTATTCTTGGACCTGCAAGGAAAGACTTTTTATAGGTTTGAAAGCAATTTCTCATCTCATTACCCTAAACTTACTTCCTTCCACAGTTGTGGTCCCACCGATGGTGGACAGCGAAGGTTGCCTTTTTTGCTCTAAGCAAGTCCTGGAGAGGCGTTTTTGCATGGGTAAAACAATGCCCTCATTGCTTGCCTCTGAGATATGCATTCCTTTCTCACAGTCTACGACTAGAGCCATGGTAATGCAGTCTTTGAGAGAGGAAGTTGTCACCCTTGTGCCCCCCCCAAACCCCGATTCCTGGTCCTCCTGCCCTTTCGTGACTCTGGAGCCTGAGCATGGTATTTGCCCAGAAACCTGCCCTCCTCCATTGCTCTGTGAACGGACGTTGCTCATGGCCATCCCTTTGCCGGTCTCAGCCCCCTGCTGGCTGTAGACTTTGTAGTGAATCATAAGAATGATGATGAAGACCAGCACAGATGCTACAATGATGCCGCCGATAATGATTATCATGGTGCCACCCAGGAAGTGGCTACGCAGCACCTGGCACTGAGTGTACTCGGCTTCTGTGATGAATGAGACGCAGCCCACCTGCTGTGTAGCAGTCAGCAAGGTCATGCCATCTTCGAATACAGCCAGTACACACAGGTCGTACTCACGTCCAGATGCTAGATCTCTCACCAAGAAGTCCTGACTTGTAGAGGGAATCATCCTGCAGAGAAAGTAGTGTTCATTTATAACCTGCTTACATAAATGAGCACAACATATGTGGACTCAGATTGGCACCTTCAGCTCTTAATCTTTCAAGCACAACTGGCATGATGATGTGAAGTCTGTAAATGGTTTTCATCTGTATGTTTTCTTCAAAGACAACAGGCTTTACTCTAAAATTATTTGTACCCTTCAAAATAACTGGCAAAAACTGATTGCATTAAAAAAAAAATTACAGACTATTTAAAAAATTCCATTCAAACAATGGGACAAAATGCTTACTTTTCCTCAAGCAAAAATCATTTTCAATAATAGTATTTTCTCTCAAAAACAGGTTACCAACACACCTAAAGAATATTTAAAATACAAGCAAATAAACTGTCTTCCTTAAGAAAATTCGATTAAAAAAAATTGTCTCAATTGTCTCAACTCCCAAAATCCAGAGATTAAACTTTACCAAGCTTCATTGAAGCACACTTGGAATTGTGTTTTGGTCAGATAAATCCAAAGACGAATTTTTTGGTCATGCGCACCATTGACATGTTTTTTGTATACAAACAAAAACATCCATACTCGCAATTATTGATGATTTGGTGATGTTTTGCAGCAAGTGGTCCTTGCCTCTTGTGAAGACTGATGGCTTCATAAATTCTGCCACCAGAATATTTCAGCCCAAAACCTGGTTGTCTCTGCCAGGTGGTTAAGACTTGGCCATAGATGGATATTTCAACAAGATAATAAGCGCAAACATACAACCAAATCAGCACAGAAATGGTTGTGGGAATCTATATTTTGCAATTTTCCATCTCAGTGTCTGGATTGGAACCCTATTAAAAACCTGTGGCCTGAATTGAGGAAAGTCTACATGCACAAATTCAAGAATATAAAGAATATAAACGCTGACAATCCAGAGCAGTAGACAAAAAGGCTAAAATGATTGTCTGCTAGCTGCCCTGAGGCGTCACCCAGGTTCCACCCCATTGAGACTGTGTCTGTTCTCCGAGCTAAACAAAAATATAGAAAACCTCAGAAAGTTTGTTTTAGTAATCTAATTAACTTAAAAGTAGATCATGCTAGGTGCACTGCCAGCACCTTTGATCTGAAGCTAGGACTGCTAAATATTAGATCCCTCACATCTAAAACGGTTATTGTAAATGAAACTGATCAGGGATTTAATGTACTTTGTCTAATAGAGACTGAGATTAGAACAAATGAGTATGTAGCTCTAAATGAGGCTTGCCCTCCCGTATACAGCTATATACACGGCCCTTGTCTAATTGGCCGAGGAGGAGGCATCACAACTATTTACAACAATACCCTAGGCATAACCTAGAAATCTGGATACAAATTCAAAATACTTTTTAGCAACATAACTGATGCAGCCACAAAAAAAGAAGTCAGTCATTTGCTTATTTTCACATTAGTATTTACAGGTCACCAGGGCCCTATTCTGAATTTCTACAGTAATTTACAGACTTCCTCTCTAGCTCATCTAGCTGTTTCAGTAGAAAAATCAATAATTGTTGGAAATTTCAATATTCATTTTGATAATCTACAAGACCCTCTAAGAGCAGCGTTTGTGTCTATATTATACTAAGTGGGTGTCGCTCAGAAAATAACAGGGGCCATTCATTGCGGCAGGCACACCCTCGATTTAATACTGAAATTTGGCATGGATATAGAAAACATACCCCAGTCTGAAATTATCTCAGATCCCTACCTCATTTCATTTAAACTGAATCATAATATATTTGCCTCGCTACTGCATTAAACACACAATCACGTTGGCTACCGTACAAAGCTTTTCATTAAAAATATCCCGGATATATCAACTTTGATTGGTTTGCCCTCTGACCCCACAGAACTAGATCAAGTAACTGAATGCATGGAGTCAACGTTTCACTCTACACTACATACTATAGCACCATTTAAAAGAGAAAGAAATAGGGGGGAAAAGCTAGCACCCTGGTATAATGATCATACACGCATTTTAAAAAAGACCACTCGAAAGTTAGAACGTAAATGGCGTCAAACTAAACTGGTAGTCTTCCAAATTGCGTGGAAGGAGAGCCTTCTTAACTATAGAAAGGCTCTTACTGCTTCTAGATCATCATATCTCTCCACCCGAATAGAACAAAACTAAGATTCCAACAGTATGTTCTAGCGATGACTTTGTGGATTTTTTCTGAAACAAAATTGAAAACATTAGACAGAAAATTCAGAGTATGAATTTTATGTCAGACAATCTGATAACTAATTATAGAGAGGCCAATACAACCACATTAGTAGAGCGATTGAAATTATTTAGCCCAATTCAACAGCCTGAATTAATTTCACTTATCTCCTCCTCTAAATCATCATGCTGTGTACTAGATCCGGTACCTACACATTTTTTTAAAGAAATACTACCAGAAGCAATTGAACATCTTTTAAAAGTAATAATTTCCTCCCTCAGCATTGGCTATGTACCTAAATCTTTCAAACTAGCAGTTATCAAGCTATTGATTAAGAAACCTGACCTTGACCCATATGAATTTTGAAACTATAGTCCAATATCAAACCTCTTCTTTATCTCCAAGATTCTAGAAAAGATTGTAGCTCAGCAGCTATGGTCATACTTATATAGGAATCATATACATGAAAGCTTTCAGTCAGGATTTAGGCCTCATTACAGTACTGAGACAGCGCTGGTTAAAGTGGTAAATTATCTAGTATTAGCCTCCGATCAGGGTTGTGTCTCCTTGCTTGTATTACTCGATCTCAGTGCAGCTTTTGATACCATAGTTCACAATATTCTAGATAGACTCGAAAATGTTGTTGGGGTTAAGGGAACAGCTCTTTTCTGGTATACATCTTATCTGACTGACCGCTATCAATTTGTAAATGTTACTCTGTACTAGGCCCCCTGCTTTTTTCCTTATATATGCTACTTCTGGGTGCAATTATTCGTAAACATGGTATTAGATTCCACTGCTATGCTAATGATACACAGCTGTATGTTTACACCAAACCAGATGACAGACACCAGCTTAATAAAGTTGAGGAATGTGTAAAAGACATTAGACACTGGATGTTAAGTAACTTCTACTTACTCAATTCTGACAAGACAGAAGTACTTTTACTAGAGTTACAGGCAGCTAGAAATAAGCTTTCTGATTATGTGGTAACTCTTGATCACCTAGCAGTTGCGTTATGTGAAAGACCTTGGTGTGATTATCGATGTAGATAATATTACTAGGACAGGCTTTTTCCATCTCAGAAACATTGCTAAACTAAGAAATAAAACGTTGTTACATGATGCAGAAAAACTAGTTCATGCTTTTATTACCTCTAGGTAGGATGATTGTAATGCCTGGCTGTCTGGAGGTTCCAGAAGGTACATAAGTAAGCTCCAGTTAGTCCAAAATGCAGCAGCTAGAGTCCTTACTAGAACCAGAAAGTTGAACCATATTACCCCTATTTTATCCACACTACATTGGCTCCCAGTAAAATTTCGCATTGATTATAAAATAATACTAATGACCTATAAAGCACTAAATGGTCTCGCCTCACAGTACTGCTATGCCTGCTTTGATCAAAAGGTGCAGGTTCTTTATCAGTTTTTCATCAGAATAATGAAAACTACAGAAGGGGGAAAATCCTTTTCCCACAAAGCCCCCAGCTATGGAATGCTTTCCTGTTAATGTTCGAGACTCTGACACAGTCTCAATATTTAAGTCTACGCTGAAAACCTACTTATTTAGTCAGGCATTTTGTGAAATAACTATTTACTCAGGTAAAGGTGCAGATCTGGGGGTTCATGGCCATAGAGAGTTTTGGTAAACTGGGATGTTTTGATGCTGTCGCCTCCCCTCTCTCACATGTTCACTCTAGTTTGTTGAGGGCGGAGTGGCGGGATGCTGATGTCTCAGAGTGACCTCATACCTGTGTTACCTTCTGGCTCTCCCTTTTAGTTATGCTGTCATATCTAGACCTGCCGGAGTCCCCGCTTGCACTCGATCACATTGTGCACCCTTTTAAGCCACTGTATGGTAAGATGTTCTCTCTGTCTTTCGAGCTACACATGCACTCCTGCTGCCCAATGTGATGCCGGTGCCAGATCCTGACACACGTCTCCTGTTGTGGCTCGTCTCGCCCTCTGGACCTACCCGACGCTCTGCTCCTGGCCTGTTCCTCCTGCTTCTTAATCTGGAGCTCTCTGAACTTGTGACTCACCTCTTGTATTTGTGGATATTGTCATATGGATACCCTAAAGACTCACAATTCCTCACACAAAAACAGTTTATGCCAAGGACTCACCTTCCTGCTTAAATGGATAATCTCACCTGGGTACCGCAGACATCATAAAGACTATCCTGTGCTCATCCCAGGACTCTTACTTACAATATGCTCATATCAACAATCCTTTAAACACATTCGTACTGTTTGTCTTTTCTCTATATGACTGTACACTGTAATGATTTATAATACCACTATCGGGTGCCCTCCAGAATAGGATGGGTTCCTTTTTGAGTCTGGTTTCTCTCAAGGTTTTTTTCTCTTGTCGTCTCAGGGAGTTTTTCCTCTCCACTGTCGACTCTGCCTTGCTCATTAGGGATCTAGATCTACATCCGGATTTCTGTAAAGCTGCTTTGTGACCAATGTCCATTGTTAAAAGCGCTATACGAATAAAATTTAATTGGAATTAATAACATTTATTGTATACAAGAGCTTTGAGCATTTTGTGTCCTAAACGGACTGTGTGAAGTCTCATTATAAGCCCACCCCTATTAAAAACTCTTTCAATGGGGGCAGAAGAAGCTGGTACAGATAAAAACTTCTTAACATTAGGCTCTTCAAAATAAAACGTGTTCATTGATTGGATACTGAACGAGAAGAGAAGTAACTTGTTTTTCCCCATTAGCCATTCTGAGTGCAGATTTTATTTTAAGCATGTACTGTACAGAAAGGACTGTTTTATTCTGTTTGAATATATTGTTGACATTCAATAATGACAGGGAAAAAAAGTCCAGTTTCCAATGACCTCAGATGGAGGCATAGGTGTAACTTACACTGGGGGCGCGTCTTCACCAAAGTGTAGTCTGTTAAAAATCTTTTATATAATAGCTTGCGGCTGAAACTAATCCAAACTGTTTCTAAAATGACAGTTTAGGTCTATTCACAGTGTTAGTTTCTCAGGGTGGCGTCTGTGACAGTATGTTGGTGATGTAAACAATATAGCAACAAAATTTTAAAAGCCTTACAAAGCATCCATGATTCTGTGATTCCTGGAAGTGTTTCAAAAGCTGTCGTGTATTTAAACACGGGTTAAAATGGTAGCATATATTTTCCGTTAATTTCGCTTGATACAGATGAGTAAAAATACTTCAGAAATGCTTTTGGTGCGAATCAGCCTGGTATTCTTTCATTTTTTCTGCTTTGTCATCATTCTTGTCCCCAGCGCTTTTCAAAACAAAGTTACGCCCATGGACAGAGGCTTTGCACTTGGCTGGTCTCGAGAACAATTTACGAGTCCTCTTACCCCGAGACCGAGACAAGATCGAGTCAAAATGATGTCGAGACCGAGACAAGACCAAGACCATTGATTTGCGGTCTCGAGACCGGTCTCAAGCACTACAACACTAATAATTAGTGATAAAGAGCTAGACCTTTTCTATGTGAAACTTGGCAACAGCCAAACAACTACTTGGATTTGAACATACTCTCCTCCTCCAATTCTAAGGGAGGAGGTCTTGTAGTGGTTTTTCGACAAAATCTGTAATTTGTTAGTTTGTTACTTGATGTAACATCTTTTTACTTTTTAGGCATCAAACTTATTAGTGCTGCTCCTGTGTTAATCACTTTGATTTATAGATCACCCAATTCAGTATAAAATTTCATTTCTGAACTAAATGAATTGCTCACCTTAGCTTTTACCATTTGCTCTAAAATCCTTTTTGTTGGGGATCTAAATGTCCATATGGATTATCTGTGCTGTTCTCTGACTGATGAATTCCTGTCTGTATTAGAATGTTTTGATTTTAAACAACACATAGGCTTTCTTACTCATACGCATGGCCATATACTTGACATTGTCTGTACTAATGGCCTAGAACTTACTCATCCGAATGGACCTGTCCTAATTACTCATTCCTCTCTTTCCACTTCACTCCCTTGTACTGACATGGTTCCCAAATTCAATACTCTCATCTTTTCCACCCTGGACATATGTGCCCCACCGATAACTAGAGCTGTTCCTGCCATTCATGCCTCCTCATGGTACACCCCAGAGCTTAGGGCCATGAAGACTGTTGGTAGGCGACTAGAGCACCTCTATAAGAAAACCAGTCTCACAGTCCACCTTCATGCTTATACAGATCACATTAATCAATATAGACATGCTTTTAATAGCACCAGGTCAGCCTACCTATCTAGCATAATTTACAAAGGTAGCAATAAACCCAATACCCTTTTCAAAACTATCAATAACCTTCTCCAGCCTTCATCCTCCACAGTGTCTTCCTCCACAACCCTGATGTTACCATCATCTACGAGCAACTTCCATTCTGTCCCCCTGCTAATACCCTAGTTACCTGCATTAATACTCCTGTCCTCTCCTTTCATAGTTTTGTTCCCACAGACCCAACACAGACACATGAACTCATACCTACTCATAATACCTCCACCTGCTCTCTCAATTCAGCACCTACATCATTTCTTAAAACATGTCTCCCTGCCCTTGCTGCCCCTATCTCCTACATAGTAAATCACTCTCTTGCATCTGGTCATGTTCTCCCATTTCTTAAAACTGCCATATTTATTCCTGTCTTTAAAAAACCTACGTTGGACACTACAGATTTCGGTAATTACAGGTCCATAAGTACTCAAAAGGGTAGTGGCCTCCCAGTTACAAGCGCACATGTCCAGAAATAACCTGTTTGATTCATTTCAGTCAGGCTTTTGCTCAAACCACAGTACAGAAACTGCTCTTTTAATAGTAATGAACGATCTCCTCCATTCCGCTGACTCTGACCTTATCAATATTGTTCTATTTTTAGATCTCAGTGCTGCATTTGATACAGTCAATCACGACATTTTACTTTCCCAGTTACAATGTCACTTAGGCATCTGCGACACAGCCTTGGCATGGTTCAGATCATATCTTACTGACAGGCAGCACTTAATTTCCATTGGCAAATTTAAATCCCACACTGCACCAGTGTCCCACAATGTTCAGTATTGGGTCCCCTTCTATTTAATATCTACATGCTTCCCCTCGGCTCCATTATTCGTTAACAGGGTTTAAACTTTAATTTTTATGCTGATCATTCACAAATTTATCTCTGCACGAAACCTACTGGTCGTGGGTTCAAACCTCAGCTCCGCCAAGCTGCCACTGTTGGGGCCCTTGAGCAAGGCCCTTAACCCTCCCTGCTCCAGGGGCGCTGTAT
>JAOUQW010000047.1:6378259-6390266 GCA_028565825.1 Olivaichthys viedmensis | reverse complement strand
AAGTACCATAAGAACATAAATATAAAATATAAAAATGTGCAATGTACAATATATCTGTTTTTGAGATAAGAAGAGCTTCACCTCAGCTTCGATGTGTTGTACTATCATGGCTTGATAGAGCAAGATACACTCATTTTTACTGAGGGGAATGTCATAACATAAAAGCAAGGATGTAAATCTCTGCAGCAAGGAAGTGATGTAAAACACAAAAAATTGCACCACTGCACAGATGTGATGCTGATTTGCAAAAAATACAACCACAATTTAAACATTAAACAAATATGAAAACAAAATGTGATTTAATTTATTTATAAGAGTCTGGTAAATTATTTGTATAAGATATATGGAGACATCTCTTCATCTACATATACAGTATATACAGGACAAACCAAGGAAAGAGGGCTATTAATAACTGAACATGAGAAGGCATATGTGTTTTTAGCCTGCTTCAGTCTAGCAACAGATCAGACTTAGGCTTGGCTGTCATAGCCATGGAGGTATATAAAAAAGATGACTAGCAAGATCATGTGCTTGAAAATATGCGGTCTAGCCAACGTGGTGTAATCAGGGAATTTTTGTTTACCCTACACTTTCTATAAGAATGGCTCACCAATCCTTGAAATTAAGGTGACTCATCTGCATGCTTAGGTGCAATTATGACTTTGCAAGCTTTTAAAAGTCAAAACTGAATAACAAAGAAGCCCAAAAAACACAGATGAAGTTTCAAACGCAAGGCAGCCATTTGCAAGTAGATAATCAATCAAATCATTTAACCTTCTAGTCAATTTAGTGCTATTCATAAAGTAACTGGCTCAAGCTTTTATGTAAACATGGCTTTATTCTCATTTTTATACTACACCAGGAGCCATAGCACAACTCTTGACAACTGGAAAGGAGACTAATGGGATTGTGACAGACAGTGTATGTTTGGTTATTTTCGCTCTCTCTCTCTCTCTCTCTCTTTATTTTTATATTTATAAGCCATGGAGCTGGTTGACCAGTCATTCTGAAGTTGAGCCATTTTAATTGAATTAAATATGTAAACACAAAATAGAATCGCTTGTAGATGAGAACTATGGTTAGGAATGTAAAAAAAGCTATAGTACTCTTGTTGAATAATTTCATGAACAGACATGCCAAGCCAGCTGCCGTTCCAGGTTTACAGAAGCCAATTAGCGTTTGAATTTCTGGATGTGGCCACACGTGGAGCAGAGCGCTATATAACAGCATGACTCCGACAGATACAGCAAGACAAACGGAGGTCCATCTGTCCAGAACTCTATACACATGTTGCTTATGAATCCATCCAACACTATAAATCAATATATTTTGAAATGTATTGACAGCATACTGCAGAGTATTCCCGTGTGTGTGTGTGTGTGGTCATATTAAGAGCACGCGAGATGATAGGCTTCACGTTAGAATAAGCGTAGGACACCGATAGAAAAGGTTTGCTTGGTCAGTTGAACAGAAACACGGGTCGATTTGATAAAGGTTTGAGAGCAGGTTAGCACTATATGTTGATTCTTGTGTAGCGCGCATAATAAGATCATTTACGACGCGTAATAGAGAAGTTTCTCGGGACATACATGGCGACGGCTTACAGTAAATGTACGCGGTCGGCTCTCCGGTTATTAAAACGCTTGGCGAAACTGAAACATTTTCCTGCCACCTAAAAGTACACACTCGCTCTCTCTCTCACGCACACACACACACACACACACACACACACGGCGTTTACGAGAGTCTACGTCGACGGTATGTGAGTGAATGGGAGGAGTGAATGGGAGGAGTGTGTGGGAATCCACCCCGGAGTAGGCATATATACCGAGCGGACCGACACGCTCACACTTCACACACTCAGCCGCGCAGTGCCACGCGTCACGCTCACACCAACTCTGACGACTCCAACACTTCAGCATGTCGGACACATACGACGACCTTCTTCGGGTAAGTTACTCACCTTCAGTTTTTTGTTTTTTTTTTACTTTTGGTTTCTTGTTTCCTTTCGAGCTTTAGTGTAAGCTGGGCGTGAAATGCCCCCCTCTTGTGCTCTTTTGTTTAGTTTAGCTCACTTGACCTACGTGGCAAGATTGTTCAAGTTGCCTGTGTGGTTCAGAAAAAACTTTTATTCACTTCCTTTTGTCCTTTCTCTTCAGAATCTGATTAACATTGGCCTGAATGACGACTTCCTTAAGCAACGCACAAAACCAACGCTGTCCCGTCAGCCGTCTTCCCTCCTCTCCCCTAAGAGCCTCAGCTCTGAAAGACTAAGCGAGGACACGTTCGGCTGGTCATTTGACATATGGAGCGAGAACGCGCAGAAGAAACCGCAGAATCCGTTCAGGTCAGACCGCTCCATGAGTCTGACTGACAACTATCTCCCCAACTTTATCCCCAACACCAAGATGAAGTCTCTTGAAGTTCCCCCGCCACCTGGATTCCCGCCTTTAGCTCCTCAGCCTTCAAACCGGTATAAGACTGAGCTGTGTCGAAGCTTCCAAGAGAATGGCAGCTGCAAATATGGCAGCAAGTGTCAGTTTGCACACGGTGAGGGTGAACTGAGAGGCCTTAACCGGCACCCGAAGTACAAAACAGAGGCATGTCGCACATTCTACAACTTTGGATACTGTCCCTACGGAGGCCGCTGCCACTTCATCCATGAGGAGAAACTCTCCTCTCCGCAAACACTCAACCAGAAGACCCAAGCACCTGCCAGCCAGCACCCGCGAGTTCTTCGTCAAAGTGTAAGCTTTGCTGGTTTCCTTGGCTCTCGCAGTAACTCCCCACCAATACCGTATGAACCAATGGGCTTCAGCCGTGCACCATCAGTCTCTCCTCCACCGACCGACATCTTGTCCCCTGCATTCAACGACACAAGCCGTGACATGTTTCCATTCTCACAGAACCGAGGTGAAAGCGATGTCCACAATCTTCCTATGTTAATGGAGCCTCAGAAGTCCTCGTGCTGCATGTGGGGCCAAGAAACTAATTTTGAGTCGTTGGCAAGCAAATGCGTCGGGAAAGAGAACCGAAGCAGTGCCTTTGGTTTCAGCCATGCCAACATGCAGCGATTCGCCTCTGACGAGTCACTCTCGGACCATGAGAGCTACAGCAGCACGGAGAGCTCGAGTGGCTCTGAATCACCAACCTTTGAAAACGCGGCTGGCAAGCGCCTTACTGTTTTTGCCCGCATGTCTGTTTCCGAGTAATGTTTTTTTTTTTTCAAAGAACAATTTTGAAATCACAATCTTTTCCAAAGATCCTTTAATATGACATGATAATATGACAACTCTTAGTAATACTGTTTATTTATTTACTTTAATTACTGGCCATAAGAAATTTATTTTGAGACACACTTGCGGTCTAAAGCTATGTATTTTTATTGCGTTTTATGTACTTTCTACCATTGTGTCTTCCACTCGCTTGCTTTGCTATGGCAAATTTTACCACAGAAGACATTGGCAGAAGGCATTAAGTGCCATATTAGTGCTACTGACGTAAGCAGAGCTTGTGTCTGTGTCCTATTCCAAACAGTCAGTTGACACAATTAAAGTAGTTTATAGGCTACTCAACCAGCAATGTGACAAACTTGAAATGATAGCTATTACATGTACTCACTAAGAAATGCACTTTACATACCTATACTGGGAGAAATGTAGCATTTAGCCAAAGCATTATGATCTCATGTGCCTGTTTTGTATAAATGGCTTGGATCTGGACAGCCTTTTGGTAAAAACTCCCTTTATCATCATTTAGACACCACACAGCAAATGTAAAACAATATATACATATATATATATTAGTTTCATTTAGAAAGGTCTGTCAAGTGTAATGTTTTGACAACCTTTACTCAAGGTGACTTGTCTTTTCATCAGGGACTGTAACAATACAGTATTTCCGTAGCTTAGGATGCCTTCATTTGCATTGTTTTTGTAATTGTATAGACTTAACTAATGTATTTATTATGTATTTATTAAGGTAATAGCAATGTATTTTTTACTTATTTATCAACACGTCGGGGTACGAGAAGTGTTGCCGCAAAATGGATTTATTATTAATTTCCCAAAAATTTATTAAATAAATTATGTGGAAAGGTAACTTTGGCCATTTTTGTCTCATTTTCTGTCTCATATTCAAACACTAACAGCACTTGGCAGTCAAAACTCAACATAACACACTGTATGAGGCTCAGAATTCAGAAAATTCTGAAAATAATGTTTGCTTGCCGGCTAGCTTGCGGTATAATATATTAATGCATCTAGTGTTCTTGAAAGTAGGTGTTACATATTGGTGTTTGCTTTGGCAGGGTATAAATACAGTGCTAAGCATTTAAACCTCTTCTTTGTAGCTGTTCTACCATCAAATCAAATAGCTTTATTAAAATATACAAATCCAGCCAATTTGTTTGGACCAAAGCCACTGAAATCAGTAAAAAAGATATTTGTATAGATGTCAAAATCAATGTATCCTAAAATGTGATCAGATATTTTATTTGTGAAACAAGTAGTACTACACCTTTGAGCAAAAGTGAAAAATTGTTTACCAACTTGGTTGAGCACCGTTCTGTCAGTTGATGCAGTCAAAAATCCCAAGAATGGCAGTTTTATTGTTGACGGAGATCCTAGGGGAAAATTAGGTTATTCCTAATTCTGTCCTAAAACTAATTCTATCTATATTGTAGAATTGGCCTGTCATACCTTACCTAGAAAAGGGTTGTTGTGTAAACACACGATACAGGATTATGACAATATTTGGCAAACACAGCAGTATTTCATACAACAACAATATGCCCTGACCCAACATCCTCTCCCCACTATACATTATCTTATATGACAAATCTTTCAGTAAAATAACTAATGCATGTGTTCAAACATACATAATACCAGTACTATTTTATTTACTAGTTTTGTTTGTAATGTTGAACCTAGCTTTTACATATGTTTATACAATGTATCCAACACTTCAGCAGTATGCTCAGATAAAGAGGATTGTATCAAGAACAGTATCCTTAACCCAAAAGATAAGGGTTAGGGCCAATGAATGCAACATTTTCCCAACTTTAACATACCTGAAATCAGCACGCCATCTGTGAGCTGAGTGTTAGAGTAGGGAAAACACAAACATTCATTCATCTTCAGGGTTGCAGTGAATCCGGAGCCTATCCCGGGAATACTGGGCACAAGGCAGGGATGCACCCTGGATTGGGCGCCAGTCCATCATAGGGCATCACACACACACATTTGTACACTCGTTCACACCTAGGAGCAATTTAGAGTTGCCAATCCACCTACTAGGACTGGAGGAAACTGGAGTACCTGCAGTAAACCCACACAGACATGTGGAGAACTCTGCACAGACACTAACCGGACCTCAGAATCAAACCCAGGATCCTGGAGCTGTGAGGCAGCAACGCTACCCACTGCATCAAACATTTATTTCCCAAATAGAAAATGTGCAGGTTCTAAATTAAGATGATTTGCTCCATCTGCTGACTCCTCACCCAATTAAGTGCACTACACTGTCTGTGTCCAGTGGTGCTGTAAGGGAAGGGGTTGTGTAGGATCAGTCCCTGGAACATGTGTTTTAAGGCAAAGACTGTTGGAGCCTATATAGAAATAATTCAGTTTTTGAGGTGTAGGCAACCCTGTAGTCACAGGGGTCGATAACATTTTTCACACTTGACAAAATCTAAAAAAGTTCCTGTGTGAAAACGAATGAAAAAGCAACATACCGAACATGAACAGCAAAAATGGAATTGCAACTCAAAGCACCTGTCAGATGTTACATTTTAACTGGGATATGGAAGACCTAGCCAAAACAAAAAGTAAAAAAAAAAAAACCTTTTATTTTCCTCAAAAGAGGTATTAAAACTTCCCTTTGATTGTGCCCTTGTTGTGTTCTTGTTTACTGTAAAGATGTTTGCATGTGCAGGCTTTAGAAGAACTACTGTGATGCCAGTAAAGAGTTAAATACACTTAGTCCATTTAGTTATTCTTTTCTTATATGTCAACATGCACACAGGATGTGTTACTATAACGACACAGACAGTCCAGTTAAAACAAATAACTAGCCATTGGATGTATTCTGCTTCAGTGGACGAGGGCTCTTTTTGTGCCTGACACGGCAAACACACACACAGCTGTTTTATGGTACCTTAAAGCTGCACCTGAAATACATAATAACAGTGAGGAGGCCATGATTGTATCACTGTATTTTGCCTCTGTATGTTAACAGATTACATTAATGTTAATCCATATTTGATAGCAGATAATGTATTGGCCAGTCATCAAGAAAAGTGTCTGAATCATTTTACTGCATTACAATGGAACAAATTGAAAGCAAAGTAAAGAATTGTGGGTTTTTATTATCATGACAACATCAAATAGCAAACTCTGGCTAATTTAATTCACATTTTGTTGTATTCCTGAATAAAAGGAAAACATTTGTTCACAACAGTGCCGGTTTCTTTTAACCCCTTAAATTATCAATGTAACGTGTGGGTATAAGAGGCAGGACGCTTAACACGCGGCTCCCAAAGCGCGACAACGGGGACAGGAAAGAGGTCCTGGACTCCTGGGCAAAATGTTCACTAGTGGCATGAGGCACGAAGGCTGGCAGAAGCAGAAGAGACCTCGGCGCAGGCCTCAGGCGGAGCAGGTGAGGCCTCGGCGGAGGCCGCGGGAGGGTTCTTAAAATGCGCAGGTGGAGCTGGTGAGTCCATGGCGTGGGCAGACGAAGCCTCCTCCGAGCTACCACTGCACTCAGTTGTGCACCCTCCTTGGGAGACAACCCGAATTCCATTCGGGGGGCTTGTAGACTGTCGCTCCAACGGAACAGCCACAGGCCGTCGTTCCTCCACGGTGTCTTGGGTTTCACCCGCCGAGTTCCTGCATCCCTAGAGGGCAAAGTATTCTGAGGGTATAAGAGGCAGGACGCAATTGCGTAACTCAGATGATTGATTGTTGTTGTCAAATCCAAGAATCGTTGACAGGAACAAAACAGAAACAAAAGTACATGGCGCTCGTCACCATGGGAACCGTGACGTCAATGGAGGGGGAAACCGTTGACAATTGGCTTATTAATGTTATTCATCTTAAAGCATTTTATTTATTAACTATGAATTATTCAGTAACTACAGTGAAATTAATAGGAAAAGTATGTAGTTATGAGAGTGAGGAGTGTAAGTCTGAACCTGCCGACAAGAGTTTGAGGGATTAAGCTCTAATCCCAAATTTAGCTATATGTGAGATGTGAGAGTCTGGTGAAGGTAACACACTTGGGTGAGCACAGGAGTTGTTTTACAAAGTCAGTTTTTGTCTTGGTGGTCATTTCAATTCCATCAAACAAGTTTATATTAGATTAAGTTGGTCTATGACCAAATGTGTATAGAACCATATGACATGCTACTTAATAGCTGAACCACATATGAGGCAGCTATGTTTTCAAATACACCCATGAGGTAAGTTTAGCTTCAGTGGTTATCTCTCCCCCAATAATGTTAATTAATGTTTAACTGTCTAGAGAATCTTGTGTTGCACTTTAACCCTTCTCATCTGTTCATAAACCTCTATCTAGATACACTAAAAAGCAAACAACCACTGCAATAATTGATAGATATTATATAACTGGTGTGCTGTAAAATTGTAATGAATAGCAATGATGAAAGAGTAACAAAGTTACTATGAGAAATCTATGAGAAAATTTATTTGGTCCACTATGAGAAATCCCTTTGCAAGGGTACAAAACAAACCATATTCCAATTGGTCAATATGTTCTACTTGCTGCATGATATTCCGCAACACCTGAATAAAAGTCATGACGATATGGAGTTAGATCTGTCGTTAATCTCACTCCACTTCTTTAATTGCTTTTCCTTTTATGTTTGATACAAACTGACCAAAACTCTATGTATGCACATAAAAGTACATTAGAAGGCAGGTAAAAGAATTAGGAAGCACAAAGCTCTAACAACTGAAAGTTCCAAGAAGGAACTGTAAGCATTCCTCTAACTGCACATCACATTGTTAAGGTGTGTGGTTAAAGTATCCACTGAAGCGTAGTCTGAAAGGTGGAAGTAGGTCTTCCTGCTTGAGGCGCATTAAGGAGAATTGCGCAAAGTGCACAGCGTCATGGAAACACGTCTGCTTTCTGTTCCCTGCACAGGGTTCTGTTAAGGCCTGTCAAAGTGCTCAGCTGCCAAGAACAACACAACCCCAGAGAGTGCAGAGGACGCATGCGGTCAAATATATGAGAAATGAGGGGAGAGATGGCTTAAATCAAAGCCTGGTGCTGCCAAATCCATTGCATGTGTGGTAAAGTATTCTTAGTGTGGGTGAGAGGGGCGGTTTCCATCCCAAATGTTACAATCCCATTTAAGTTTTTTGTAAGATTTGACCTATTTTAGGGATAGCAACTTAGTTTAGTTGCTTGGTAGTCACATGATTTTAACCATGTATTCTAATTCATAGCAGGTGCTCTCTAAAATATCCTAATTGAGAAGATTCTGCAAAAAAATAGTTGTTTAGAGCATAGCCTTGATTCATGAATTTTCCTGGAGATCATGAGGTTACAAAGTAACCTCACAAAGTACATTATATTATTTCTGTTCTTTTAAAAGTTCATTCAAAAGCAAGATAGATAAAGTCTTTACTATCCTAGATATTTACTATTCTGCATCATTAATACACTCTTTGTACATCTGGATACATTTCTAACTTATTTTCAGACTAAAAGTACAAGTTTAAGGTTTCAGAAGGGATTTTTTCCCTCGTCCACTCTGCCAGCCTCCCTCTCTCATTGTGTTTACGTCATGATCAGGGAGGCCCTCTCCTTCCCAGGCTGCTAAGAAGAGTCCCGCTGGAGGAAAGAATGTACTGGAGAGTGAGCGTGGCTATAAAAGGAAATTACTTCCACTGCTATGCTTTTGACGTCAGAGGCCAACTATTTCCCCTTTTTTCTCTGCAGTTCCCTCTGCTGCCCGACACGGAGGGAAATGGAGGGAAATGGACGTTGCTTGTTACTTCTTCTCTCGTACATGCTGTTCCCTTTACATGTTGACAATTAAGTTAAACAGTGTAGTGATGTATCTTCTTGCATTTTATCTTTTCCTTTAAAAGCTGGTGGACTATATCTATCCAGGAGTGGTACTCATGGTAGTATTACGCCAATTTCTTTAAAGTTTCACAAAAGCTATTTTGTTTATATAATGTATTCTTATATACAGTACATGTTTATGCAAATATACCCAAAAAGTATATATTACTAAAGTATATATTAAGTAAATATTAATTTAGTAGCTACGTTCCACAGGAACTATGTTCAACTTTGTTAAATCTGCAGTGCATGAGATTGTCAGACGAGAAAAAAATAATACTGTAATATAAGGTGTTTCTGAGCGGCTGAGTCGCTCTGGCAATCTTGTAATAGTAATTGAAAGTCAGACCTGTCTGGGTTGATTTGGCAGGAGTTTTCGGATGCATACGTCCTACGCTATCTTATATACGTCATATGTCATCATGCCCCAACTTTAGAAAGAAGTCTATCTTCACAAAAAGCTAATGCTAGTGAGCTAGCTGGCTAACATTAGCTAGTTAGCTAAAAGACAGGCCAGAGGACACAATCAAATCAAAGAGAATCAGAGAATCAAATCAAATAACAAAATACACAGAGAACACAAATCAGGTAATAAAAATAAACAAGAAGCAGCCACGCATGTACGGTTTGTTCTCCACACTGTGTTTTTGGTAACTAGCTAATGTTAGCTGGCTAGCTTGCTACCATAGGCCTTACGGTGTATTCACATTGCAGTGGCGCAAAGCGTTTTTCATCCTGCCTCCCATTAATTTTCTATGGAGACAGGCGAAAATCTTACGCAAAGGTTTGTGGGAAGAAGACTTATTTCAGTGTGAGGCTTGACCGTGACCATGGGCGTGAATCATGACAAGACCCACGCCACATCAAACAACCTGATTAGCCACTACCCGGCAATATTCGCTTGCATAAAGTTGAGAAATTCTCAACTTTTCCCGCTCTCTCTGCCTGCTGCGTGTGGCTCTCCTTCCCAAAATCCTTTGCGTAGGATTTCCGCCTGTCTCCATAGAAAATGAATGGGAGGCAGGACAAAAAATATACCAACGAGTGAGCCACGCGTTGGCATCCTTCATCATGTGGAGCCACTGGAGCAGGTCGTGATCGGAACAGAGGGTAAAGGGCTGCCCTAACAGGTAGTATCCCAGGGTGAGGACTGCCCACTTGATCGCCAAACACTCCTTCTCCACTTAGCATGGGGAACTCCTCACCCTTCACCACCTGGGTCAAAACGGCCCCCAACCCTCTGTCCGACGCAGAACAAAAGGGAGAGAGAAGTCAGGTGAATGTAACAGCGGGCCCCAACAAAGAACCGCCTTTACCTGTCCAAAAATCCGTTGGCAAGGCTCCGTTAGGTACACCAGATCTGGTGCTCCCTTTTTAGTGAGGTCAGTCAAGGGGCTTGTGACGTCCGAATAATTAGGTACGATCAATCTATGATAATAGCCAGCCAGCCCCAGGAACTGCTCCAGTACCACCACATCGATGACCCCTTCGGCATCCCGCTCTTCTGCCAGCAACCACCTCTGACAGGAGTCCTGGAGCTGCTGCGAACGGGCGGCTTGCCCTCTTCACTGCAGGATCGCCCTCTTCATGCTCTCGTACTCCAGCTGCGTCTGGGTCAGCAGCTCCTGGGCCTCGAGTTGTAATTCCCCCAACAGTAGCGGGAGTAGTCGAAGTACCCACTCCTCCGTGGGCCACTCCCATGCAGCTGCTGTGCTTTCAAAGAGCTCCACGAAGGCCTCCGAGTCATCGGAGGAGGACATTTTTGTGAGCGTCACATGCGGAACGGCTGGAGTGGCTGCAGCTGGAGCACTGGCGGGTTGCAGCAGTTGCTGGAGCACTTGTCTGCCCTTGGCCTGCTCCTTTGCGAGCGCCTTAAAGTGCAGCTGTAGGTCCGCTCACAGGTCTAGGAGGGCGTAGTGCAGGGTCTGGTGGAGGCTGGTGAGGGACTTGATGACCTCCGGAAAACAGGGAGGACTCCATGGTGTCGCTTTTGTCCTCACTTCGTGGGTTTTGGCACCACTGTGATAACCCTAAGTTGTGAGGTAGAGAAGGTGGGCTTGGGAGGCAGGCGTTTCAGGAGTGGCTCATTAATTTTAATAATTTTCCCCTTTTCAGGGAGCATTCCCCAAGTGCAAAAAAAAAATACATACATAAAACTCAATACACAAATAACACAATCTCAGCTCAGGACTGCGGTTTCTGCTTTGCTTCACGTCCGCTCCTTTTTGTCTCAGCTTCATCTCTCTCTATTTCCCGGCACCTACTGAAAGAAAAACAGACACATAAGTAGGCTGCCGGTCATCACACACAAATGTAAGCACACACTTATCTGCCAGTTCGCCCCGACTCCTCCCTCCGTCCACAGCCGACACTCAACCCCATCCCCGCTGCCAAAAACAATAAGAGTAATATAATGAATAACCGCGAGATACATCGGTTTATGTTGAAAAGGTAATCACATGGCAAAAGAGAACACGCTCAGAAGAAGAGCTGACCCATTGGAAAATACAAAAAGAAAATCTGAAAAGAGATCTCCTTATTAACTCTATGGTTTCTCTTAGACAGCAAAATGGAAAGAAAAGGGAGACATCTGCTTAAGTCTTCTGTTTCTCAAGTTTTACTCCTGAGCCAAAATACCCAGTAATCTCACATATGCCTCCTCTTGAGTCAGTAGTCACACACTGTGCTCAGATCTGCCAAGAAAATTATGTGTCAAGTTTTACAAGTACTACTAGAAGTTTAACCAAGCTTATTACAAACTAATGTATACACGGAGAGATGTACAGTTTACTTTTGATGTACTGTCATGTCTAAGAATACTTGAAGAGAAGTACACTAGGTGCCAAGTAAACTATTCGTTTTCTTTTAGACGTAGTATTATAGGTAAGCAATGTATTTGAATATGCTAAAT
>JAOUQW010000047.1:6365047-6378159 GCA_028565825.1 Olivaichthys viedmensis | reverse complement strand
TGCCACACGATTGGCTGATTAGATAATTGCATGAATGAGAAGGTGTACATGTTCCTAATAAAGTGTTCGGTGAGTGTTATATATATATATACTATATATATATATATAGTATATATATACTCCATTTACTCTGTAAAAGGCAAAAGGCTATCAAAATTAAATGAGTCCAATAGATTTTGGGCTGTCCTCACAGTCCACGTCAGCAAGCACAAATCTGTGCTGACATCAGGTATAAAGTCGCACTTCTGACATCTGTGTTTACAGAGCCAGTCTCAGTCAAAACAGTGCATCCACATCACTACCATTGCTAAGCAGCAAGATAGTCCTTGCATCACACAATTTCAAGATAGTACTTGCTTATGCAATTTCCCCAAGGAAAAAAAAACAAAACAAGGCCAGCCCTAGCTTCAAAGAGTCTCTTAAGATTCCAGTGTTGGGAAAGTTGTGCATTTCAGGGTCAACAAGAAGCCAGAAATTAGAAAGTGTTTATATTATTAGTAAATATTAATTGTATTTTGCTCGTATTGTTATTATGTCGGTTTAATGACAGTGACCTCATTGAGTTACTACTTTATGTAGTGGACGTCACTACCAAAGAAACAAAATATGTATTTCAAGCTGCAGTGTTGCAGCATGAAATGAAACTCAAAAGATAATCCTTGAGAAAATCTTGAGGATGTTGTGTGTATTGTTGTTGCCATGGGTGTCTCTGAGCTACAGTATAAAACAAACCGTCTGAATTAATTCACTAATCCCCAAATAATCCACTAATAATCACACAGCCTCTGGTGCCTGACAGTTTCACCACACATTTTGACACATAAATTGAATAGCAGACAATAAGTAGATGTCATCATTCATATTCACATTAGGAGTTTTCAAGTATTAATATGGTAGAGTAAAATGCTTAGAACAATCATTTACTGGAAATAACAAAGTTTATAAGAAGAATAATTACTGCCAAATACTAGTCTCGGCTTGCTCAGTCAGCAAAACAGTTTATCAATTTTGCATGGCTATGGCTTATGTTTACATTGCTGAGTAGTACAAAATGTCCTCACTCTCTCTCGCTACCCCCTCTCTCTTTCTTTTATATTGACAGGCAGAAGACAAACATGTATACAGAAAGTATACCAAGCTCACTTTTTTGAGTTTTGCTGTTATGCTGGAGGATAAACTGTGCAATATGTGCACATTACAAAAACCATGTTTTCCCCTCTGCGTTTGGGGAACGCAATTGTGCAATTCCTTCATGTGTTTTTCAGAATGCCCCAGGCATCTGGACAAATCTGCACACGCAGACAGAAGAGGAGCCGTGTGGTGAGAGCCAGAAAAACAGGGCTACTCCCTTTTTCCTTCCTCTGGGGAGGGGAAACGTTGGTTCTAAAGCACATGCGGGAAGTGGGGGCGCTGTGCGAGAATCACAAAGGTGGCCATTCAGCTCCAGAAGGATCTGAAACCAGACCCCCCACCCCCGTCCTCCCTGCCTGCCTCCACCTTCCTGTTCCCTCCATGTGTAGACCCACTTCCTCTGAGCATGGTTCACAGAAAAGAGACCAACATCTAAGGATTTGGAACAGTGATCTTAATCTTTGTCTTTGTTTCTAAATTAGGTGGATATTAATACAGTTTATGGTTTTATGGGTATTACTGGATTAAGAGTACTGAGGGGAAAAACCAACAACTGTGCATACCGATCATTTTAAGGCCCAAAGGGGGGTGAGGTAGGGGTGTCTTGTAAAGTACACAGTGAGACGTCATCGAGGAAGCATTGCGCAGTTGAGCAGACTTAACAGAGCGAATTCCAGGAAAACACTTGTTTAATTCTATAGAATTGGTTAATCATCATTATTTTCTAAGAACACTTTAATTATCCTGTAAATATATTATCTATTTATTCTTCCAGAAACTTTGTTAAAAAACTTTAGTTAAAATAACTTTGTTAGTTGTTGCCGAATAAAGTGTTTCTGCCACACTTCATAAAACACTAAAGGGGTTACAAATTAAACATTAAACTATAAAAAACATGGCACATAGCTGTTCTTTGAATGTCAGAAGGACAGTTTGAACTGAAGGTCATTTAGCTCACACTTCTCATTGTCCATTATCTGTGATTTCCTGGGATTTCCAGCACATAACACGCTTAAACTACGGGAACACATTTCAACATGTATGTGCGTGAACATGGGGGTGGCCTTTGATGTGTCTCATACACCATGCAAGAAGGAAGTGAATAAGTATAGCAATCTGTGTATGTAGGGTAATGAACTTCAATCATCTGAGCTCTGTTATACTGTTTCAATATGACCTTAAGTATGGGCCTTCATAAACCAATAAACTTTCTCATCCATTATCAATAATATTAAACACACCCTAAAGTGCTGCTGGGCAAACTAAGTAACAAAAAAAGGAAGATGGTCATGTGAGCTTTCATGTGTCTGTATGTAGAAGTAGTTCTGTGTTGTGCAGGCTACAACTTCCTCTCTTGTGGCCTACTGGTATGTACGTATATATGGGAGGAAATTAAGCAAGAGGGAAAGGAAGTGAAACTGGTCAATTGTGGCTCAAAAAGGAAGCTCCTGGCCAAACAAACACAGACCTCATACTGAGGTGGAGATAGAGGGTGTTGGTGCTTATAAGAGTATTATATATCAGTTTATAAGAGGGATTATTATAGAGGGACCATTATTGTGTTTGTGAATTACTGTTATATTATTGAAAACGGGCCTTCTTTGACTGTCACACTTGTTCTTGGTCAGTTGATGGAAACTTCATGTGCCAAACTTCAAACGCCACTTGCCCCACCTTTAACAACTATATGCTTCAATAGTATTTTTCTTCACTTCACTGAAGTCGCCTTTAATAGTGTTGCTCAATACTGTAGCCCAAATGTTAATGTTCTTAAATCAGAAACTACAATATTAGTCAAACTCTTGCAAACGCAAAAGCGCAAAAATGATAAAAGGTTTTTTTTTTCTTCCATAACTGACATGTCCTGACATGACATGTTCATATAGCTTGACATACTTGACATGAGAAAACATTACAATGGATAAAAATGAAACATAAGTAGTATTTGATGTTCCAAAATTCATGGAAGCTGATATTTCTGATTCTTTTTCTGTTTAAAAATACCTTCAGACTTCTAACAAGAACCCTAACTATATCAAAAGATCATATCATGCTCGGAAAAACGAACTGTTGTCACAGTGTTGCAAATTTTGTTTTTCCATCAGACTAATAAAACCCGGTGCACTGAAATGTGTACACATGGAGGTGCCGATAGCCAATAACATTATAACTGTAAAGATTCTGATAGTTGTGGCCATAGAAAGGTAAATGCCTCATTGGGCTACGTCAGACACGTCAACAGCAGCTCCATCTTGAGGGAAACATTCCAGGTTGAGCATATTGACTTGAATTGAATTTAAAGCATCATTTAAGATTATCATCCAAAATATCGGCACATTCTGCAGCAACTGGATTTAAGAATCACTGGCCCCTCAAAACAAGAAAACAAGGAATCTTTCACGGGTGAAAGCTCTGACAATATGTGTGTTTTCATTGTATTTGGGACTTTATGCAGGTTATAGCTGCTGGCTATGTGAGTTTACCGTTAGGCTACTGTTTAATGCTGTTTACCAAAGATCATAGCTAATGTTCTTAATATTTGGTAGGATGTGTGAAGTTAGGTTAGTTTGTGGATTTGCAATTGAGTACAGCTAAGTTAGTTGAATATGCTGTTGTAAAAGTATTTTTACATAACATGTATACATTGTGATTTTATGCAATTATCATTTAAGGTCTATATATATATATTATATATTAGTGTAGTAGTTTTAAATGTATCAGTTGCAGTAAAACACTTGCTCAAGGTCTTTTGGCAGGTCTAATGATCTTTATGATCATTTCTGTCCAACGTCCATTCAGCCTACAACAACTCCTAATACCAGTTTCCAGCTATTAGGCGCAATCAAAATATCCACAGCGAATATATTTACATCTACATCACCTGCCTGGTTCATGGATTTTCGCTGGCTTACAATTGTATCTGGCCCTTTCCAATATGGCGGATACGTCGACGTACCGTAGCAGCTAGTGACATCGGCTAGTGCGGCATGTACTGTTTTCCTATATCCATAGTTGTGGCAGAGCACCACAGGCTAAGACCACTGGCATGTCAACTATGGTGCTTTCAATGACAAGGTAAAATGTTTAGCACTTGAAACTCATGGTAATTTTTGAAACAATATATCAAGTTTCAGTGAGGAGAAAACCAAAAAAATTGCCAATATGCAATTGAGAGCTACATCCATAACATCAGGATGTCTTGGCAGCGTAGTAACACTAAAAGGAAAAAGACTGAAGCTAAAGCCTAGAGATCCCAGTCAAAAAGTAAGCAAACTCATCAACGAGCAATCCATATTTTAGCCAGGTATGGTACTAAATTCAGTGTATTAGCCTGATTTTCTAGTCAGTTAGCCTCACATTTTTGAGGCATTTTGTGTGACTGGTAATTCAGCCTACTATACTGTTTAATCCAGATACCTGTGTCTTAAATTTAGGATACGCGTGAAATTTCAGTCCACCCTCTCACCTTTTGGGATATTGGACACCCGATTAACAAGTAACCCACATACAACCACTGCAGCATGTTGTAAGGTCCTGAATGGTATTCAGAAGTGCCCGTGCCTAGTTACAGTTGCTAAGCTACAATTGGGCAATTGCTGTTTATGGGAGGGGTTTAGGGAAGGGTTAATACAACTTGTGCAATGAAGCATTACAACTTGCCAATCATATGAAAGGTCATTGAGTGCACTAATGAGTTTGAGGTTGAACAATGTCTAATCATGTCACCTTTAAAAAGCCGTTTATTCAAAGTTTAGTCACTGCAATAAAATGTACACACTTTGCTTTTGGCATATTCCATAATGCCTCGAATGTCACAAGATGCAAAAGATAGCAATGCTGGTAGTGCCTCGCAATGACTGGAGAGAATGTCACACATTCAGAGGTGTTCGTGTTCACAGACATTAATGTTTTCTTCTTATGATTTATATTTGTTTTTATGCAATAAAGGTTGGTATTTAGGTCCAAAAATGAGTGTTGCCTTAACATTCATACTAATGCACAGGACCCAACAAAACAATCTGGCTTTAAAAAACAAAACATGTGTGAAACATTCCATTTTTATTGTATTCTGTTGTACAGTTTTCCTGCTTTAACTTAAGATTCTGCTGTCCTCTGGTGGTAAACACCTCACATTTCCCCAAATTAGTTATGCATGAAAAAGGTCCCAGCAAGTGTTGACATTACCAATATAAAAACATCATGCTCCATAGAAGCAGATTGATAGAAAAAAATACCACTGCTTTGAATGATTGTACATTCCATTTAAGCATATTGTTTCTTAGTATCTCACAGGGACTCCATTTTTCTTTGTGTGGCAGGTCAGGCTCCTTCTATAGACCCCATGTTTCTCTCTCGCGCTCAGAGAGAGGAGAGAGAACTATTGTATATTACATCTCACAGGGACTCCCATTTTTCTTTCTTGTCTTTTTGTTGTACTGTACTAAAGTTCAGAACCCTTCAATAGGCCTCCACCCCCCCCAATCTCTCTCACTCTCCCCTCTGAGAGATTCCATTGTATCCAAAAGCCTGGAGAGCATATGTTTGACCTGCAGTCTCGGTGAATGCAGCCATCTGCTCGGGATTCCACATGATCTGGGTCCTGTGTGAGAATGCGGCCTGTCTTTGTGCAAGCTCACTAGGCAATGTGGGAGAATTTTCCTTGTGCACAATAGGGAACAGTAAGGCAGTTTAACCCTTTCCTTACCCCACCTTTTTCTAAAGACAAGCCTTGCTAAAGGGATTGTCTCTTTTGACAAGAAAGTGATGAACTGAAGCAGTTGCTTGTTACTTAACAGCCAAAGGCTTTTGGGAAGTGAATTTCAGCTCTCCCCCAAGGTCTCATGATTTAAGGAAAGCAGCAGAGGTTGCTTTGGTACTGAACACATTGCAACCATGTCAGTTTAAACACTGAGAAATGTCTATTAGCATTACAAATTCATTATTCAAACTGTGTAATGAAATCCACTGTATAATATTTAGCAGCATTTGTTGATTTAGCATGATCTGTTAATTAACTAGCTGCCTACAATAGTGCCAGGTTGCCACACTCTCTTTTCTAGTGAATCCCAAACACTACATCTTCTTGACAACCATTTCTTATTAAAAGTTCCTAAATAAGGACTGATTAAAACACTAGGCATTTGAGACAAACCCTTATATTTTCCCCCCATTATGGATTTGTGTCCCACAGGAAACGATTGTTTCTTTGCAAATATGGACAAAACTCTCATGTAGAGGACGACATGTAAATGACTGCAGACTCTTGGCAAAGCATCACCAGGCACTGAACAGTTAAGAGATGTGGGGAGAGTAAACTTTGATGAAACAAAAGCATCATTTCCATACCAGATTAGATGGGCCAACCCCACAACCCCCAACACCGCATTAAGAACAAAAGGCAGCCACAACAACCTCACAGAAGGGTGTCGTCTCCAGTTTGAGCCACACCATAAAATCAATACAAATTAATACAGCAAAGCTGATATTAATGCTGCAAAATTCTACAATTCAGTCATAATAATTACAAAAAGGATTGCATTTTTTTTAACCTCTTTAACTTAAACTTAAGTCTGATCCAGTATGGATCTTCAGCAGTAAACCAAAGAGTACCACTCAAAAGCTCTAAAGACATAAAAGTTTATTTTCAGTACAAAACCCTCAAGAAAAAAAAAATGTATATATTAAACTTACACAACTTGCACTTATACAAAACCTTATGAAACAACCTGTTTTCTATAAATATAATAAAATAAATAAAAAAAAGAAATCAAGTTGCTAGAGACACTCCCATCAACTCTACATCATGTAACATGAAAGCCTTGAATGGCATCAGAGGAAAAACAAAACAAAAAAAACACCCTTGTACAAATTAAAACCATGTAGGCTATGAAATGCTTAAGAAAGATGTTCAGTGGAGGTCTCATACAAATCTGCCTAATATCACAATATCAGATCTGAGAGGTTTTCTACTTAATTTAATAAAATTAAAAAAAAAAAAAAAAAACTACAGAATTTCAAAATACTGAGCTGAAAATAGCTGAAAACCAGCTAACAATTCCTCACTAACCTTTAGTCTGAAAATAAACCAAATGAGAAGGAACACCTTGCATCCCTTTAACAATTCTCTGCTGCCAAACAGTATCCGATGAACATCGCACAGAAACATTTTATTTTCTAACTTGCAGCAGTTTCTGGAAGAAACAAGTCCAAAAATAGAGTTGTGCACAGGCAACAAGAGAAAGAGCCTTCTCAATATATAAAAAGACAAACACTAAATCTATAGAACAATCATACAAAAAGACTAAAGACTTGGTCATAACTTCTTTGGCTTTTTTTTTTTTTTTTTAATATATATATAAATAAAACCCTTTTAACAGGCGACCGATTTAAATACTGATTACATACAGTGTCTCACTCAATCCCCAATTCAAAATTCCTCTTTTCCAAAGTCACATTGTGATCGTGAATTTAAAACACCACGAGAGGAGGGGGGAGAAGAAAAAAGAAAAAGAAAAAAAAAGGCAATTTCCATCACTTCTTGGTTTAAGGCTTTCAATCTTTGTAGTGCATGTACATTTCTCCTTAGCCCTAAGCTCAACTACAAGTGTCAAGTATTTAGCCATACAGTAAGGAGCCTTGTGAGAACTCATGTTCTACAGGAAGAAGCTTGCACTGCCCTCACTGCAGAAGCCATCATCAGGCACAGAGAGCTGACTGAAGATGGGCAGCCTCTTGGCAGAGCTGTCGTGAGCCGATGACAAATCGGAGCCACTCAGGCTACTGGCCGAGCTGCTACAAGACCCCTCGTGGTCTGAGAGCGAGGTGAGCGATAGGCTCCGGGTACCCAGTGAGACACTGAGACAACGTTCAGGCACATTGGGCATCTGGGAGGGCGAGACAGTAGGCGTCAGTTCACCGTTGGAGCAGCCAGAATCAGGTGAGGGCAGGAACTGAGAAAGTGGATCCCATGTTTGGTCCGTAGAAGAGCTGGAGCTGAATTCTGGAAACGCCAGGGTAAGGAGGTCCGAGATGGTGTCAGAGGAAGGTGGCGAGGCCGATGGGATGCGGAGGAAGAACGAGTGAGAAAGGGGAGGATCTAGATGTTGGGGGTTGGAGGGAAAGCCAGCAAAGCTGAAGCTCTGTTTCAGGAGGGGCAGGCGCTGGGTACTCGTAGAACGAGAGAGTTGTTGGGGTTGGAGACTGGCGTCGTCATCATTGTTGTGCACAAAGTGGCAGCGGATGCCGTACGGGCAGAAGCCAATCGAATGGAACGTGCGACATGGCTCAGTCTTATACTTAGGGTGGCGGTTGATGCCACGCAGCTCCTCGGCCCCGTGGGCAAACTGGCACTTGCTCCCATATTTGCACGTGCCTCTTTCGGTGAAGGTGCGGCACAGTTCAGTCTTGTAACGCGAAGAGGTGGTGCTGGAAGACAGAGAGGACATGGAGCTGGCAAAAGACGCAGTGCTCAACATGGACCCAGGCTTGTCTGATGCCCAGCCCAGAGCTCCCAGGTCACCCTCCACCATACTAACGGCACGTTCTGACCAGAAACCCATCTTGTTCCACCGAGATGGCAGAGAGGTTTCTTTGGTTTGCACCCAGTCGTTAGAAGTTACTGAGCTGGCCTCCGTCACTGAAGAGGAAAACGGGCAGGAGGTTCCAGGCTTTTGAGATCCAACAGCTGATGTAGGAGGTACAGAAGGCAGCACACCAACTTCTAGATTTAAAAGGTGCTATAGACAAAGAAAGAAGGGGAGGGGGGGGAACACAAGAAAGCACAAGGTTGCTAAAGGTTAGATGTTTAATAGGTTGCAAAAACCTTGCAATACCAAGATATTAATGGCAATACTATCAACAACAAAAAATCATCAATTAACGCATGCGCACATCAGTTTCCACCGCTGATTCACCAGTTAAACATGGTTGGCTAGAAGCAGTCCTGCTGAGGATGCGCAACCATTTTTTTCTTTTAACTACTAAAATTGCATATCTCCAGTAAACAATTTGGGAAAAAAAAAAAAAAAAAAAAAAAGTGCAAATACTATCCAGTATAAAAAGCTTTTGTAATTGTTTGCTATTCGAAAATAGCACACACACACACACACACACACGTCGCATGCGAAGTTGTTTACATTCAAAACTACACGGCGCGTTTCAAAATATTGATACTTGGAAAGAAACTTTTTTTCTTTTTTCTTTAAACATAAAATAATAAATAAATAAATAAATCAAAAATTCGCGCCAACTTAACATGCAAGTGCAAGTTGCACAGTAAACTTGAAAAGCAAAGCACTTGTCGCCATCCCGCCGAACTTGTGGCCCGCGTTGGCCGCTCGGAGAGAGCAGCAGGGTTAGCACGCTAGCTGCTAGCGAGGACACGCTTACACTGACAGCGCGAGCGCCACGGAACCGCTTTACAAACCCGCGGCATCACAAGGCTTAACTTTTCAGCCTTGACTTGCATTGCACGTTGCGCAACGTCCGCTTCTCGTTGCACGAAAGTAACACGAACCACGCGCTGGATTTCTCTACAGAGCGCGCATGCAACTGACGCAAAGCTGCACCGCCGGATAAACAAGTCACCTTGCACAAAATGTCATCCATATCGCTGAACTGGCTCGGGGCGTACGACGGCATGTCGCTCCGTGCCGAAGCCGAGGTTCTCCGTCTGTAAGCGGCGGCTCTGGTTCTGGTTCTGGTTCTGGTTCTGCGCTCACGCCTTGCGCAGATCTCACTTCGCATGCGAAAGTTTAAGTTTCTCATCGGAGCCCCCCACGTGTGTTTTTAAGCTCGTGCGCTGCAGCAGCCACACCTCCCGCGCGCACTAGTTTTCGCCGCTCCTCCCAGTCCTAAATGCCGGGCTGCGCTCCAAATGGCTTCTACACGCTGGATTGAGGCACTACATAGGGCATGAAATAGGGAATGTTCTATCACATGCAGTGCACTTCATGCCCAAGTGGAAGCCGTCTGAGATCCAGCCACAGTTTGCTTCATGTGCGCGTGACGTAGCAGAAAAGTAGGCTGCAAACTTGGGGTGTGTGTGTGTGTGTGTGTGTGTGTGTGTGTGTGTGTGTGTGTGTGTGTGTGTGTGTGTGTGTGTGTTGCGTCTCGATTCCGCTTGCAAAGAAACTGCCTCTCGCTCCAGTCAGTCATGATTTTCTCGGTGTGGGCTTGGCAGTTTTGAGAGCTTGCTGTTTTCTATTTAGGTGGCAAATGCCAGAAGGCTATTGCTCTGAAGGGTATTTATTGCATGAAAACAAGTATTGCACAAATGTAACGTTATACAACTCGTTGTGTGCTGATTCATTATTCTTATTCCTTAAGTCAAAATATTAATTCTGAATTCTGAAAGGACCATTGCTATCTGTGGTCATATCGTTTGGTTTTACAATTTTACCATGTCCTCTCTAAAAATGTGGAACCCAGGGAGGAGAGGTCGGCATGCTGTCTGATCAGATTCAGATAAATCACCTCATGGTTCCTCAACAACCTGTGGATGTCAAAAAACCAGAGCCGGGGAAACCCCGGAGGGCCTTTGATATGACCTGTTGAAGGTGTTGAAAGTTTCACTAATTGGTTAAGGGACTGACATTAAAGGCATTTTATATCTCTCATCATGGTGACAGTAGACAACCCCGCTGTGGTCCCACTGTGATACGAGACAAAGTTGGCTCCATGTTTCCGCACCAATGTATATATGCAGTTTCCTTGTTGTCCTTCCATGTCCAGTCCACCTCCAAAAACCTCTGGAACTTAATCTCAGACAGGGACACATTTAAAGGAGAAATGTCTCATTTAACATTTAACCCTGCATATTAAAAATTAACGTCCACAACAAAAGCTTATGCAACCGAATCTCACTGAACATTTTTATTGCCTGTAAAGTCATACAGCTGTATTTAATATTGTGATGTAACTCACAACTTGGTTGAATGTTATGGAATCACCTTAACAGCCTGAGATATTTGACCTGTCCTCTTTGAACTAAAATAAGTATTCAATACAAAGTGCTAGACAAGTCAACACAGAAACCACAGAATCTACAATTTATCATTGTACATTGTTATTTCTGTCATTGTATTCGTTGTGTGATACTGTAGTGTCAGAAGCATTTGCAGAATTTTACAAAATGTTGAGTAAATTGATATGAATTTTCACAACACAAGCTGCCCATACTTACTACTGCTGCTATTTCATATAAAGTAACTTTAAACAGATATGTTGTAGTTTGTTTTGGGTAGAGGAGCATTAATTCACGATAGAATTGGATACAAGATTGTTGCCAATCAGGCAAGCGAGTGCAGATTATGTGGTTATGGTGGAGGAGGTAGGGGTCAGAGTTGATTGTGTGTTGTGTGTGTGTGTGTGTGTGTGTATGTGTGTGTGTGAGGGCATGGGAGAGCTCTGCCTCCTTCTTCACCAATTGAGCAAAAGGGTATTAGAACATAATGAGTAAAAAGTTCTTGGGCTAACAATGCACCCACCCCCCACCTGAGGGTGAGTGCTCAGGGGTTTTTAGTTAGTAGGGGGAAGGGGTGATTGTTTAGGAAAGAGCGAAGATGGCTGAAGGCCCTCTCTACTCTAATCCTTAATCACAACAGTGTCATGGGGCAAAGAGGAATGCTGCTCTAAAATACACCCCCCACACACAAAATCACTCATCCTAAATCACTGCACGACAAACCCCAGAGTGCCTGTCACTCTTCGCGTGTGGGTGTGTAGGAATGCAAAAATGACAATTATTAAGAGGGTTCCAAAATCATAGGTCATTGTTTTGTTAGAAGACTCATTATAAATCTCCAATCATATGGTTTTTAGTTCACACTGTTCTTTCATTCGCTTTCATCTGAATGAAACAATATGCTCAACAAGTGCATTCATACACCATCTGAATCCATTCACACATACAGCATTCTGACATTCCATTGCAAATGATCTGTAAACCTACAGAGAATGATGTCAATCAACTTTTAATGGGTACTGCAGCTGTGCAGGCCTGGTCTTGCTAATGGGAAACCATTACCAGACGTCAAGAATAAAACCCTACCCCCTTTAACACGAACTGGAGTCAGTACGGCATAGCTCCGCCTTGGCAGATAAAGCCTGTGCCATAACAGAACATGAGAAGGATATTTCACACCCGCTTCACAGAACCTTTCTTATGCTAATGGACAGGGTGCAGGAGAACCATGTGGGAAAGGCACATGGTGAAGTGACAAAAGGCTTTTCAATGGGCATTATACACTCCATATATAGATATAAAAGGACATAAGCATATGAGCCATGTAGTTGGTGACTTTTGATGACCTGAATTGTCATATGAGTTAAGTTTTACATTCCCTTTGCACACTGATGTGATGTCCCAATAATAGAATAGAAAGCTTCTTTAGAAAGCTTGTGTCGTCATATATTTTTAGCACACGTTATGATGGCCCTATCCAGCTGAAAATCACCCATGATCCTCTGTTTTTTCATTAGAGGTACTCAATTTCTTTCTTGCAGCTATTTTAATATGTTTATCAGTTGAAAGCCTTCTGAAAAACTTCTCAAAGAAGTGTGTGTTTCTGCTGTCACTCAGGCATGAAGATGTTCACCTGTCTGAGAACCTGAATGCACCAAAACAAACAGCCATTCATGTATTAAATGCTATACACTGACCTTAATATATAAGCCATTTGTGCACTTCCTTACAAGATATTCTATGTATATTATGCATACTATTCAAAACAAGAATTTGTTAAGATTAAGATATTTTAATAAAAAAGAGCCTTTGTCATTCAGACTGTATATTGTTTAGAAACACATGGTCTGTGGAACAGCAAGAAAGTCTGGAACATATTTTTAGTAAGGGGTTATACCAACTAAAATATATACACTCACCGAGCACTTTATTAGGTGCTAATAGAATAGAATAGAAAGCTCCTTTATTGTCACATATACACATACAAGTACAGTACAGTGAAATTGATTCTTCACAT
>JAOUQW010000047.1:6299475-6313740 GCA_028565825.1 Olivaichthys viedmensis | reverse complement strand
TACTGCATATGGTAAAAGGTTCTACTGGGTCCCTTCAAGCTCTGTATTACAAATCACTCTTTAACCAATAACAACCTCCCCTTTCCCCCCTCTCCCCCCATCCCTCCACATCAATGCCCACCCAAAGCCCCCCGCCACACACACACACACACACACACACACACACTCCAAAGCCTCAGTGCCTCATATGAAAAAGAATATGAACAGACATGAATTTTAATGCAGCTTCTCATCCACAGTCGAGCGGTTTCATTTCAGCCATGGAAATAAATAAAAAGTAGGAAAGAAAGACTGAAGACAGATAACTGATAGATGAATCTTAAATCAAAAGCAAAAAGAGATGGGGGAGTGGAAGAGAGATGGAGACAGAGAGAGAGAGATTGACAGCGGCAGACAGACAGAGAAGGAAAAAATTGAGAGAGATTTAAGAGGAGTGGCAGAAAAGACAAAGCAAAGGAGAGTGAGAATGAAAAAAAGAGTGTAAAAAGGAATGAAGGCAACATATTGAAGGGGGAAAGAGAAGACTGGAAAAGGAGACAGCGAGCAAGATGGAGAGGAGGAGAGAGAAAATGGGAAAGCGAAAATCTCATCTCTTGGCAGAATAATCTGTCATTTATCAAACTGATTGAAAAAGGAGAGAAGTACGAGAGGGCGAGGCGAGGCACTGGTGAAAACGAAATAAAGACAGAAAGGCGGAGAGAAATAGAATGAAAATGTGGATTTGGTTCAGCTCCAATATTTCAGCGTACAGCTCGACTCGCGAGCTAGGCATCACGTCTGTGTCTAGACGTTTCTTTTATTTGGTTGAAATATTGCATGAATAATGTATGGCCAAGGTTTCATTAAAACCTCCTCTTATTAATAATATTGCTCCTGGTGTGCTGTGGAAGAGGAGTGTATGCATAACCTGGCAGATTGGGAGGGCAACGGAATGTGTATCCGCTTACACATAATCACACACATTAACAAACATACTGCATGATAACATAAGAAATAAACACACTTTTTTTTTTTTCAAACTTCCAGCCAGAACTGGCACAAGCGCCAACTGCTGTATGAAGCGCGCACACACACGCACACACACACACACACACACACAGGCCCCTTCACCCTGGTGCTCAGCCAATTAACTCTAGGAGGTAAACGTGTGAATTCACAAGGACACTGCAATGAGGTCAAGCATGGCAGCGCCGCACAAACAGATACGGTCATGCACTAGAATATAAGTAGATTGAGGCAGAATTATAATACAAATATATAAATTCCTGGCTATGAAGAGTGAGTGAGTGGTAGTGTGTTTTTCAGTGTAAATGTAATAAGCGTGTTGGCTGTGTGTGCAACGTACGCTTGTGGTTGTTCTTGCGCTGGAAGGGAAGGGTGTGGCGTTCAGAGTCTTCCTCACCCTCTTCGTCTGCCAGGTGTGTGTGAGTGTAGTGGTAACTCAGACCCGGGCGGTTCTTGTAGCGCTTACCGCAGACTACAACACACGCGCACACACACACACACACACACACACACACACACACACACACAAGCAGACAAATGATATTAATAAAGTTCTGAACTACAGACCATTGAACAAGTGTGATCAGCCTCATGATTTGAACATGATTGTTTTTAGTAGGCGTGTGATAATCACCATATCAGGGTTTTCAGAATATCATGGTATCTTATAGCTGTATTTTCGAATAACATTAAATTACATATTAAACTGCAGTAGCAGCGCAAGTATGAACTTATTTGATTTGGAAATATTTGTTAAACGAGACATTGTTAAGAGAATCGCTTTTAGCCTTCAGTAGCTTATTAAAAAGGTAGGAATACAGTTTTCTCTCATTTTCACCTGGTGTGTCACTTGTCCTTTAAAAAGTAGGCTACCCTGTTTTCTAGGGGCGCATACGTTTTTCGTGATGTGATTATCTGTACCGCTATAGTATGATGTTAAGGGCATAAATATATTAAATTGCCTTATCACAGTAGAGCATCATATCAGGATCTTTTATTGAAACAGTGTATTTTTAGCTAAGCATGAATTTTAATTACAAGTTTTGAGTCACGGTTCTGGATGAATGAAGTAAAATACACAGATGATGGAGTGATACGCACTGTCACACACGTATGGCTTGTCTCTGTCCTCTATGGAGGCTGGATCCTGTCTCTTCCTCATTCCACCGACACCACAAGCCTGTGTGGGATAAAATAATACGTTCTTACATGTGTTGGGTATGTTGGGTTCTTTCTGAATATATTCAATTCAGAACCATATATGCTTGAGGCACACATATACAGTACTGCGCAAAATCCTTAGGCACATGTAAAGAAATTCTGTAACGCAAAAATACTTTTAAAAATAATGAAATTCCATATAAAATCATTACTATAAAGAGCAGTAAACAGTAAAAACTAAAACGGAATCGGCTGGTAGGTTGTTCCAAGAGTCTTGGAGAACTTGCCCCAGTTCTTACGCAGACTTTGGCTCTCTCTTGCTTCTGTCTCTGCAGGTAAAATCCCAGACAGCCTTGATTATGATTTTATCTAAAAAAGTGGTCCATCACTTAATATGTTACTTTCTTTAATGACTTACAAAACATTTCTCTGTAACATTAAATTTTTTGCTAAATTTGCTCTTTTCTAATGACACACTAACGCAGAAGACATAAAATAAACATCTAAGACAAAATCTACTGTATATAAAACATGTTTTAGGGTGCCTATAACTTTTGTACAGCACTGTATGAATGTATATACAAAACCTATACTATTGTATATGGCAGATTTTGTTCGGGACATATAAAAAAAATGTATAGAAAGCCACACTCACTCTTTCTTTCTCTGTTCATGTCTCTCATAGAGACTCACAGACATACACAGACTATACACACTCACTCTTTTATTGAGCTATGTATTACTGTAGCTATAGCAGAGTGTTATGCCTACAGCTAAAATGAACTTTAATCAAATTAACCAAAAGCAAATTGAAAAGAACTGCGTTATATGTACACATGCTTTGTTCCTCATGGAGACCAGCAAAATGTCTTCACAATGTCAGAAGTTTCTTGTATTCTTATCATCATAGACACATTTTGTCCCCATGCAAAGACACACACCTGCACGTTGACTCTTTCTTGAGGCACACACAACATGAACGAAGCTTTAAAATGCAGTTATTGCAGCATCTCTGCCTCCTTCCCCCCTCCACCCTTGATAACTAACTATGTGGGGTTCTTAACACCTAAGAGCAGTGAGCGTATCCCAATTAACAGTGCCAAGGGTGTGAGATTCTCACACAAAATGCTGATGCGGAAAGTGAAGCTTTTCGGAGCTCTTCCAGCTGTAACTGCACCACTCTCTTAGTTCTCTATGCGAGACTATATGGATCACAGAGCCACTTTTCTGGCCTGCAGTATGAATTTACACATAAGCGTGTTCATGGATCGCTAACTGCAGATGAACACAATCACTCTGCAGTCTCTATATTGTCCTGTTGGGGTTCAATTAAGATCAGTCTAAAGGGCTGGGACAAAAACTGCACCGGCCCCTGGTTTACTCTCTCTGTCAGCTGTTTTCATGATCAACACGCACCAGGGCACAGATTAATAAACATCTTCAGGTTGCAGTATCTTGCAAGAGCTCTGTGTTACCGTCTGATTGAGCAAAGCGTGTGACTCATGTTTGGCAGGAAGATCCTGGTGCTGAGGGTTGTTTTGTGACATACCCGTCCTTTAGTGCGGTTCTTGCGCTTGGGCACGTCCTCTTCCATTTCTTCCACGTCCAGCTCATGAGGAAAGTCTCCCACCAGCAGCTTCTGCAAATACACACCCCGCCCACCAAAAACGTAACACTATGATAACATTGCGATAGTTCCCTCCAGATTTGTATATAGTCATGTCTCTGCCTACAAAACCACAACACACTGACATTTGGCAGTCACCTTGTTTCTGTTTATCTTTGTAAACAAATGTGACTGAGCAAAATGTACTCATTGTTATGAATACACAACAGCTGTTTATCTTTTATAAGATGGATAGTAGCCAATCTAAAAGGTAATGTTTGGCCACTGAACCAGCATATATGTAAGGATTTTGCAGAGAGATACAGTGTTTCACTTATTTATGAGACTCATATTTCTCTAATATGATTCTGATTGCACAGCATTTATAAGTATGACATTATCCAAACGTGAAGTGATAGGAAGGTCGTAGGAAAGCAACACAGTAGAACTGTCACGATTATGTCATTTTGGCTGACAATCGTCATACACATAATGCGATGAACAATTTAATTGTCTTTTATGTTGACTTTATGCCACGTTTATAATATAATCATAACAGTAGTGTAATAATGTACATACATTTATCAGCATTGAACATATAAGTAAATCAATTTTCTGTTTGCGTTTTAGATTGTAAAAAAAAAAAAAAAAAAACTGCTGAGGGAAGACGTAACACGAATAAATGTCTGAAATACACAAACAGGTTACTTGGACAATAAACACAGTACTATAGCAAAAAATATCTAAACAAATAATGTACTATTCTGTACTAATTTACTAAACCTTGTCATCTACAGCATGTTTTAGTGATTATAACTCCACTAAATATTACTGTGTTTCATGGCAAAAACAAATTATTTTGTTAAAATTTTATTCTTAGATCAAAGCCTTTAACTAAGAAAAATGATTAACAAAAGATGCTGCATTTGATTATAGGAATTAACTAATTGAGAGCGATCGTCGTGTTGAACGATTACATCTATTAAATGGAAACATAATTGTGGAATCTCACGATTAATCGCAATCACCTCAAATAATGCTGATCATTTCAAATATTTGTGATTAGGCGATTATGTAATGATTCTGACAAGCCTACAACACAGTAGACAAGCAGTTTAATGCAGGTTAAATAGAATTAAATAGCTCCATCTTCGCTAAAGCATGGAGCCAGCATATGCAGAAGCACAGTCCAGAGAGAAAAGCAAAGCCTGCAGGGGAAGAGAAGCTCAGGAGAATTTCCTTCCTGCAGGGGGACAAGGTGAAGTATCACAGGTCTTCTCCCATATCAGCCTGAGGTCTGCAGAGTGCCTCTTAATTGAGGTGCAAATTGGCTAATTGTCGACCCATGAGATAGATGTCATGTCTGATGTATGTTTGCGTGTGTGCGCAGTTGTGTGTGCAAAAAACAAGGAAAGGCTGCGCTGAGAGTGATGACAGCTCATCCGGGGCTGGTTCACAGGGACACACACACACTCACACACACGAATATACATGTGAAATGTGTGCACACTTGCAGTGTCTCCAACCTGTCAATACAATGCTCATGTCTCACTTTAGCAAACTTGTTCACGCAAAGCAGGCACACACACAGCACAAGTTCTCCGGTCAACCCGTGAGGCGTCATTGTGAGGAACTGCGTTAACGCCAAACAGAGATATAGATACTATAGAGAGAAAGCAGGAAAGGAGTGAGAGACAGACAGAGAGAGAGAGACCATGACCACAGAGAACGCAGTCTAGCCATAGAAGAGGACAGACATCAAACATCAAAGACATAGTTACCAAAAGAGGAAAGACTGGTGACACATGACAGGCGAGGTTGAAACAGAGATGCCTTTTTTAACCACAATGTTTAAAAACAAATAAAAATTAAAAACACAGTCTCGAAGCAATTACAAATCGTTCTCGGAGAGGAGAGCATGGAGCAATTAGGCATGTGGTGATAATCAGTTATACCATATATCACAAGATTTACTATAATAATAATAATAATAATGTTTATTTATCCTGTTCTACACCAAAAAAACCTCTCTTTTTATGCTTTGCCAATATTGTAATTGATGTCATCAAGTCAATAAAGCTATCTTGAAATAAAATGACTTGAGAGACAGACATGACAGAACCCCTTTTCACACATGCACTTTTAGGCAGGAATTAAGCGACAGTTAATCTGGTAGAGGTTAAGCGTGAATGCAAGCCAGAGTTGAAATCCCAGGAAGACAATCAACCAGGACGAGATCTAGTACAATTACGGGGAAATTATCGGGAGGCTCTTGTGTGAACAGAAGCCAATACATTACCACGTAAGAGGATGACGTCTTGATGGTTGCTTATCCTTAGTCTTTTTTTGAGGTGGCTGATCTAAAATATTAGCACAGTGAAGCGACAACAGGAGGAAAAGCCTAAAGTCAACAAAATGGAATAAGAGGAGAACGGTCTGGAAACTGGAGCAATTTGGAAATGAAGGACCTGTTAAACAATCATGCCATAAACAAAACTCTTCATTAGATGAATGGCACAGTACAGGATGTGGTAATTTACGACCAAATTAGCAGCAGACTCCAAGAATATGGCGTTAAATAAAGAGTAAAGAGCAGGTGATCACTAGTTCAAGTATTTGAAGCATAAATTCCACCAAATCCACTGTATGTGGGATTTGTTATACATCATGTGTAACAGGACTTTCAGAGTGTGAACGCGTGAATCCTGGTAAAATATAATTTAAAGGCTGCAAATATTAATGATGCAAAGCCCAAACATTACCGGTAAAGGTGTCGATAATGTTGCAGGTTTTGAGTGTGAAAGAGGCTTGAGAGAAAAGCACATGGACTTTATGGTAGAGGGTGTATGGGAATACAAGTGCACACACTTGAGGGCTCAGTTTCATAGAACTAAACAGCCACTTGAGTGTGTATCCACTGAAGTTGACTTGGCAGATAAAAGTCATCAGAATTACTCACCTGACACTCGCTCATGGCCTCCTCCTCCTTTGTCTCCACTTTCTTGTCTAAAGGCTCTCCACTGAGCAGAGACTCTAGGACAGGACCCTCAGGAACACCACCCTCCTTCTTCAGGGCAGCCTCGTAGTCTTATCACGTACACACACACACACACACTTAAATATCAATAATCCCACAATTACTTTAAGCACACGCAAACAGCTTTTCAGGGACGTTTGAGTAAATCGTCTGAGGATGACTGCGAATTTTAGCGTCTTCCACAAAATCATTGCACCAAGAAAACCCATGGATGCCACCACAGTCACGTGATTAGCCTCACTCTTACCTATCTTAAACTCGATGGGCCCCAGACGTGGATCGTCCAGGATGTTTAACCGCTTTTTCTTACGCCAGCAGCGAGCCGGGTAGGTGTACAGCTGCCCCGGAGACACACCTGCACCCAGAAGCAAAACCAAAGCTGTTACAAAGTTATTATTTCACAAAGCAGGATTCTTCAGTTAACTTAATCCTTCATAGGCCCTAGTCAGTTATACATGACATACAGTTTTGGTTTTAATTGGCTCTTGATTTTTGTAAAAGCATACATGTAAATACACAAAAAAAATTGCGACATAATTATACTTTTTGAAAAAGGGCCTATAAACACTACTTTTCCAAAGTTTGGAATCAATGTTCTCAATTATACAAAATCCAAGGATATGAATTTAAACTGATTCTAATATGATGCTGGTACTATGCAAAACTTCATAGGTTTTCAATCATTTGTAGGAAGCTATTCAAATAAATCTGAAATTTTAGATGTGTCCAGAATGAGGTACAGCCCTGCAGATTCTATTATATTACATTATATTTAGAGGGCGGTGATCAATACTCTGAGAAGAAATTACTATTGTCCCAGTTCTATAATTTTTCCCAAAATACTTTGATTAGATTTAAGGTCACCAAGTCTGGTTTAATATATTATTTAGATCTACATTGTATACAGTACTGTGCAAAAGTCAGTAACACATTATTACCTTTTTGGTGTCAGACAATAATCCTGTAAATGTGAATTTAATATACAATGACACAGAAGCCTCCAACACTAAGTCTAATAGTTTTATCGCTTATTTATGCAAATGAACTCCACTTGCATGAGACAGCTGTAACGTGATGAAACTGCATGAATGCAATTAGCGGCATCCAATGTTGAATAAAAGCTCAATATTAAAGATGAAATATTTACAGATTTAATACTGTACTTCGTGTTGAAGACTTTTGAGGGATTTTCTGTTGAATACATTCTCCCATCATTATTGTTTGCCACCAAATAATTAACAATAAGTACTAAATGGCCATTTGATTGAAAACTGAATAAACAAAAGGGTGGTCTCTGACTTTTGCACAGTCCTGTACACTTTCCCTAAAGTTTTTGGCATCTATACACAATCAGACACAAACAAATATGTTGATAACACATGACCATAAATTCTTCTGGAAAAGAAGTCCCATGAATTATACTGATTGAGAGCTTAATTTGCAAATACCTTTGGTGGACGAATTCATAAAATACTTGTTTTGTTTAAACATTTATTGACTGCCCCAACAAATACCCTTAGACTTCCATTATAAGTGAGTTTCAAGTCAACAGGTGTTCTGTTATTTTCTCAGTACAGGGAAACGTGTTCAAATTAATGTCTGTGGTAATCACACATACGCTACAGATGTGGTAGATAGACGTTAGGTTAAAAACGCTGGAGTATGGTTCAGATGGAGAGATGCAGTTTCTATAAGTGTCTGTTTTTTGGATGAGGGAGTAAGAACACTGACTGTTGTGGTGAAATGGCGAGAGCCTGAGCTGTACGTGTGTGCAGGTGTGACCCTCCACAAGTGGCTGCTTCAGCAATGTGTCCTGTGTCCTGATGTCACGTTAGCTATGTTTAAACAGGTGCAACACAACAGTAATCACGGTGGCTCTCCATCAGGGTGCACAGTGCAGCTGAAACCACTACTAATTTACTCAGACATCCTGCCAGAAAAATCTAAAACAGATATAAACATATCATCGCTGTCCAATGAAAAGCATGTATCTCCAAAATTCCAATTTTTCATCGAGAGTATCATACACAATAAATCCGAAATCGACGGTGTGACAAAAAGTGGAGATATATGGTTTTCATTGGACAGTGACAATATACAGTATAACAAGATGTGACAGACAAATAAACCTATGAAATTCAATACACAAACAAATGTAATCTTATAAAACAGCTTCTTTCTTACCACAGACGGCTAGTCAGATTTAACAGTGTCACTAGTAAGAAAGCAGAGAGCATTATAGTTTATTTTAGCATTAATATGTGGAATAGAGCAGCACAATAAATTCGATTTTAATTGTGATCATGATTTTCAGCCTCCTCAATAACAGTTTTACAATTGCATTTTCTTGTTCACTTTATCAAAACTCTTCACAACAGCGCTCTTTGTGGACCAAACTGTAAAAACATTTTTCATCGTTTTGACACCAAATACCTTCAGTGAACACAGTTTTTTTAATTCTTGCATATGTTTTCCACTCGATTTCTACTACCAGCAAAACTATGTCTTTCTACAGCCCAATTTGCAAATGTTTACATACTTTGTTTAAATGTTGATTATACTCAGGTTCAAAACCAAATGGTTAGGAGTTTGGATGTCAAATGGATAGCTAACTTAGTAAGCTAACTTAGTAACTTTAACTAAGTAACAAATAGTATATTGAATTAATTTCAAACCTCTAAAAATTATAATAGTTATAGAGACAAAGAGAAAGGGGTAACGGTGAATGTTCACGACCAGAGGGGTACCAACAGTACCATATGTGCAGCAATATCATCCAATGGCAAAACATGCAGTCATTTGTATGGGACAACAAGGCATTTCACCATCCTCATGCAGTCACACACTGATTTACAGTCCATACAAAGATGGATCCACATTTCCTGCCACAATATTCATCATTCCTTATCCCCACAGAAGAGGTGAAACGTTTGTAATCAAGGTTATTTTTCTGTTACGGTATTAACAGTTTTTGTTATTGCCGTTTTCATTTGTAATTGTTTTTTCCTGTTGGATATGGTATATTCTGTACAATCAAGTTGTGCCATTCTGTTTGTAATTGAACATTAGTAAGAAAAATGCTTACACTATCAACCAAAGAACAATCAACAATTGCAATACAAAGCCAACTAAAAAAATATCTAGTGATGTAATGCGACCAGTTATTAGTGCGTTTTTTTTATCTCTGTGTTTTGATAAATGAATTTATTTGAGATGTGTTTGTGGTGTTTTGGGTTTAATTGTCTCTTTGGTTGCATTAGCCAAGCCCTAACCCTAGACCAACCCTTACCCTAGCCAAGCCCTAACCCTAGGCCAACCCTAACCCTTGGCCAACCCTAAGACTAGCCCAACACTAACCATAGTCCAACCCGAACCCTTGCTTTAAAGGTTTTACTAATAAAAACAAATATGCTGTGAAGCTATTTTAAGCCTTGAGTTAAAAGACTCAGACAGTGCTAGGATCAACTGTAACCAAAAACGTTTGACTGGCAGTATGCGCACCCTGTGTATCAGTGTGGGACTGTATATGTGAGCGTGGGCAGGAAAAAATAGAGGATTAGAATGAATACAGGCTGGTGTGTTTATTTTTCAGCTATTGACAGTAAACCCAGAGCATCGATTCTACAGTCTTGCCCACATGCAGACAGCCCCCTACCTCTCAGACGTAAACTGGGATGCTGTTTACGAGAAGAAGATGGAGGCTGGATTCGTTCCCAATGTAGGAGCCGATTAAACACATTGGCACATTACACAATACACAGCTCCCACTGGAACCAGACACAAACACAATACAAAATACATGTTGTGCATACACAGATTGGCACACAAACTCGGTACGATAACTAAACCACAATGCATACCCATTCTTCATGGGTTATAGATTAGTGTTGAGGGAAATACATTGCATTTATTATTATTCAGCACTGTTTAGTTTGTCTGTTGTGTGTGGGTGAATACAGAAAGGGCGTCTGCATTGTGACCCCACCTTTGAGCTGGAAGAGATGATTTTAGAATCTCGTCCGCTACATAAGAAGAAAAAGCGCCTGGCCAAGAACAGATCCAGAGACAACAGCAAGGATTCCCAATCTGTGAGTGATCAAGACCCCTGACCTCTCTTTACTACAAAGCTTCATTTCTCAACTTATCTACTTCCTTCAAAAGATTAATTTAGATCTATATAGATTTGTAGGGTTTTTTTTCACGGCTATCCCTTGATGTCATGCCAGAATATGAATTTGAATATAAATAAGAACGTGAATGTGAATATTAAGATGAATATATGAATATAATACGAATGTGAATGTGAATATGAATTCAAATTGACTGCACTGTCACAAAGCATTCTCAGCCAGCGGGTCCACATTTAAAGGTCTAAAAGGACATATATTTTTCTCATTTAAAACTTTTAGAGAAATTTATTCTTGCTAATATTGATTGACAACTTTAATCCCTGCCCTATAAGCTCGGTCTTAAGGCTTGTCATACTGAATACACCTGTTTTATTCCATAATACCAACATACCGTATCTTACCAGTGATATTACTGTTTCTGACTATTTATGAACTCTCAAATTCACTAGATACTTAAGTAGACCTACTTTTTATTATATGTAGCCAGTACCGCTGCTCTTCCTGACCTGTAAGCTAATGCAGGAGTACAACCAGCTTCACTAACAAGCCTCCCTCAGCCTCTGGAGCAGGAAATCCTCCATTATTACCTGGATGATTAAATTATGAAGCTTTCAATACTGTTGTTAAGCCCTCCAGCGCTTTCGGAAATACGAGACGCTATTTTTAGCCCACGTTGAGCATCTAATGTGTGCAAAAACAATCCAAACACAATAAGAAGTCCAGTCTCAACTAAAGCATTCTGAACACAATTCTGGAGGAGAGAGAGGGGCGATGGGGCAGCTGTAATCGGGGAAGCGCTGACTGGTTTACCACACGCTGCTGGTTTGGTCTGTCTGTGGCTGACCCGTGACTTCTTGTACTTTCTGCAGGAGAATGACTATCTACAGGAGTGCCTTGAAGTCGTGCAGCAAGAGTTTGTGATCTTCAACCGGGAAAAGTGAGATAACACTATGAAACACTGAGCAGATATTGGAAAAAAAAAAATACACTTATGTCTCCACGTGTCACTTAGCATCTTATTTCTCCAAAGGTATATTTGCTCCCTTACTTTTTTCCTCCATTGCATTCTCTTTTAACAAAAGCATTGATCTTTCCAAAATCCATTTTCTATTATGTGCTTCATGTTGGCTGTGTTAGAGCAGAGCTTATTTTTATTGGCAGGAGAAGCTGTATGCTACAGTACAGGTTCCCCAGAGGGACACGATATTGGTTCATGCCTGCTCTAAATGATTACCTCATTTATAATTTAGTAGTCGCTGTATTATCTGCCATCACTACCATCACTCCCTCTCTCTATCTCTATTTTTAGCACTGCCCCATTATTTATGACCCTTTATCCATAGCACGCAAAGTTTCTGCGGCAGCACCGCCATATGCATTTCCCACTGTCTTTACATGTGTTAGTGCTGGGAGTTCAGATGTCCCTGTTTGGCCACACAGCTGTTTTGTGCACATGTTGCAGGCTTTGTGCGCATTACAGTATATGGTACAGCAGTGTTTCTTACTGTGCCTGTTCTTTTGTTTCTTTTCATTTGTTTGAAGGTTGAAGAGGAGACAGGAGGAAGGCTGCATGGTGGGAGAAGGGGAGGGAGCAGAGGGAGAAGCAGAAGGAGAAGGAGACCCTGACCGAGAGGTGGAAGAGGCAGAGGGCGGGACGGAGGATGAAGAAACCGAGCCCGAACCCGAGACCTCCAAACTGAGCATGTGCGGCTCGGTATGCTCATCTCCGGGCAGCTCGTAGCGCCGCAGGCACAGCACCTCTTGCTTGTCTCTTAGGTGTCGCTGCGCTCACCATGCCTATAAAGCCCTAACTGCACCCAACACAAAAAGTGGGCCCCATTAGAGCCGAGAAAAACATCTCTCTTCTCCATCCCAGTTACATTCATCTCAGCATGGTTTGGGTTGCTCCTGTACGAGCAGCGACATGGCCTCCATTCTCTCTTTGTCTTTCAACATGGCTCCTAGAGTAAGCTCAATCTTCTATGCAACATTATCTGTACAGCATGTGTAAAGTAGACATTTTAGAGTTAACAAGCCGCACCCGAGAACGCATGATGACACACAGAGCAATAGGACTCTGCCATAAGAATGTTCACATGACAAGGTCGGCCAAATGAGAATGAGCAAATGCCGTTTCTGTGTAGACAGGGGTTAATTATTGAATAGGTGAACGCTCTCTGAACTTTAGACTCACTTTGTTTGCTCTTTCAGCTGCTCCCTCTGAAAGTGGGCTGCCATTTACTAGTGGTTCAGCGTTCAGTTCATTTATAAAGATGCAATTCTCAGATAGCAAATGAGTGATGACCCAGTGCCGGCCCACACTTACCTCTTTCATCTGGCACACATACAGCTGTGTAATGGCAGCAAATCTGGCTGCCGGAACACAGCCACAACTCAGAAACGATGACAGTATACAGTATCTCAGACTTGATATGGAGTAGAGATTACAGTTGGGCACTTTTGGCTCAAAATTGAAATACCGCACACGCTTTAGATATGGTTGGTTGCATTTGGGCTTTCTGACCCAGATTCAAAATGCCACGAAAATCTTAAAATAGGCTGCCGACAGTTGGGCCACTTTTGGCTCACAGCTCACTTCCCATCGCTATAACTGACTCTTATGTGCCTAAACCCAACATTTGGCCTGGAATCATCTGCTATCTGGGAATAGTGTCTAAAGACTAAAAAGAGTCTCTTTTACAGATATGACTAAAGAGTGACCATGTGACTACAACTGTCATGTTCTGAATGTCTAAGAAAAATGTTCATACTATTTCACAAGTAAATATTTGTCTAACTTGAGTGACTTTCTTAACCTTACGTCAGTATCTGTTAAGGCGTTAATGTGAATGGCTTGGTTTTTCTGTATCTCTCTGTCTTTATAAACTTGCTGCTTCTGGCCAGGACTCTGCTCAGTGGTGACCTGTTGGCATATCAGTCTGTATTTCTTCCTCTGACTGTTAGTGTTCTTAAGATGCTCGTTCCAGAAAGATTTGATGTTCAGTGTAGATCACACCGCAGTGTGCATTCAGTGCGTTCAGTTCACTACTCTAGTGTTCTTCCATTCCTGCTGCTTATGACCTACTGATGATATTTACTCCACCAGGGGAATAAGCTTTATTTACCTCTATAGGACACCAATTTAGGGTTCTGTTTGATTAAGTCAATTGAAAAGAAGCGTTTTAGGTGCCATTCGGGGACCGTGTTCTGCATTGATTTGGGTTAAGCACTCCCCCTAGTGGGCAGGATGGGGCTTTTTTTTTTTAGAGTAGCATTATTTCAGTAGTATATAAATATAATAGTGGTTGTTTTAAGGTGGTACCATC
>JAOUQW010000047.1:6264507-6278314 GCA_028565825.1 Olivaichthys viedmensis | reverse complement strand
ATAAGAGTCCTGGGATGAGCACATGATAGGCTTCATGATTACAGCTGCAGTCCGTAGGAGATGCAGGTCTGTAGTATTGAAGTGAGATTATTCATTTAAGTAGGAAGCTGAGTCGTAGGCATAAACTGTTTTTGGGAAGTGCGAGTCTTTAGGGTATTCACACAATACTTGATCAAGTATCAACACAGCAAAAATTGTAAGGATGTACTTTTGGTATATTGTTGATAGACTACCTTGGAAAATTATTAAACGAATACCTTACAAATGGTGGGTACAAACTGTGAATGCAAGTAAGCTGTGCACAGGCTGCTGGACGAGCCTACACGTAGGCTAGAGTTTTATGTGGCGCAATTTGTAGGTTTTTATATTGCTTTGGGCAAAATTAAATTAGTCGAATCGGACGTCCCTTAATTGAAACTGACAGTTCGAAAAACTTGGCTGTAAATTGAATCAAACTTCCCAGCACTAGTTTATTGTACCTAGCGCGGGTCTCCCTGCCTTTGTGGTCGCCATGTTTAGATCATGTAACCACAAGGGCTAAGCAAGGGGCAAAGTCACCGTAAAAGAAGAAGATTGGCATTTTGTTCATTGCTGTTGTTGCTGTGTTTTCAGTGCTATAGTTCAATAGTTAGAGCGAGTTGTGTAATTGGAAGATAAGAAGAAAAAATCATCATGGAGGGTCATCTGTACTTGTTACAGACACAGTGGGAGATTCTGAAGCAATTACCGTTAGGCCGTGTAAAAAAAAAACCAGCGTCAGCAAAAAATGGTGAACATCAATATCTTGTTTTCGGGATAGAAAGCCGTGATGAAGAAGAAAGGACTAAAGAAAGGACGGAGCTGTTTTCTAGTGGAGGAGCAACTAAGCAGATTTCTTGTTTTTGTTCTTTCTTTCTTTACAGTATTTTATTTATTTTCTTACTTCGGGGAGTTAAAGTACCAAAGTTCAAGTATGTTAATGTGCAAGTGTGCAACAGAACCAGAACTTCTTCTTTTTTTTTATGTGTTCTGGGTTACGCAGTACTGTTGAGGTGCAAGGTTTGACACGTTACCTAGATATAGAGATAAATACTGTCTAAACTGGCCTTTAACACCAGCCATGTCAGTTATTGAAGCACAGCGATCGTGTCTGCAAATGCAGGGTTAACTGTTTTTTAAGAAAACAATTGCATAGTGGATCTTTAATGAAGATAAAAATAAATAGATCCGTCACTCTCTCCGTTACTGTCCCAGGTGAAAGACGAAGGCCACTTCGTGCAGAAACTGGGCTGCAGCGCCGCGCAAGGAGTTAAGGTGCTCTCAATCTTTGGCAACACTGGCGACGGCAAATCGCACACACTCAACCACGTGCTGTTTGACGGCGAGGAAGTGTTCGCCACGTCTCCCTCTCCCGCCTCCTGCACGATCGGCGTGTGGGCTGCTTACGAGTCTCGCCTGGGCCTGGTCATGCTGGACACGGAGGGTTTGCTCGGTGCATCAACGCACCAGAACCAACGGATGCGCCTGCTGCTGAAAGTGCTGGCTGTGTCTGATGTAGTCATGTACCGCACGCGGGCCGAGCGGCTGCACAACGACATGTTCCATTTCTTGGGAAGTGCTTCAGCCGCCTACCTGAAGTACTTTACGCCTCAGCTGCGTGCTCTGTCCAGCCGGTGCGGGCTTGATGTACCGCTCTCAAACCTCGGGCCAGCAGTGGTGGTGTTTCAGGAGACCTCACGCACTCAGCTGCTGGGTCACGGTGAGTAGTCTGCAGGATCGGCAATTGCCGTATGTGCTTAGTCTGTAGTTGACCTCTTTGTAAAAAAAAAAAAAAAATCAGCCATGCTTTTTGAACAAGCTAAATTTATAATTGTTGGAATAAATAATATTGATGAATTGATTAAACAATGATTTGTTTGGTATGGAAACAAAAGAGAGTTTGTGCTCTTCTACAGACACCATAGTCCCGGCAGATATTCTGCTTCAGAAGCGTTTCCATGACCTGGGCCTGAGCACCGAAGCCTTCAGCTCAGTGCAGTATGTGGGCACACAAACCATCACGCCACCAACAGACTTCTCTCAGTTAAAGGAGATCATCACAAAGCAGGTGAAAAACACGGCCTCCCGAGCCCCTCGCCAGCCAGCCATCGTCTTCAGCGCCCTGCAGGTAGCACTTCCTCCAGTTGCTTTTGCTTTCGTTTACAGTCTATACACTGAAGGGGTGCAATAAGCCATTTATTTATCCTTTTAGAACAGCCTTAACTTAAGATGCTTTATTTATGACTATGGGCCAAGGATGCTGTGGATTGTAACAGGTAGTTGCATCTCTAGCGCCCTCTCTTGGCTAGATTTTATACACGTCCCAAGTGAAATCCAGGCATCAATAAACTTTCCTCATGTTACGGGGTTTAACAATATATATCAGCTGATGAATAACCAGAGAGGATGAAAACTTAAACCAAAAGATAAGGGTCACACTGGTGTAAGACAGTATGCTGGTGCTTTTTATTTATATTTTAGGCAAGCTGTAATGAGAACCCTAGCCTTTTAAAAGTACTTCAATTTTTACCAATCAATAATAAAATGTAATCTTTCGTTTCCGGACCTATAGCGTAGCATTCGCGAAACCGCGTTGCCAAAAAATTTTTTTAACTAACAAACTGCCGTTTGCAAAAATAAATGTGATACTGCCAAAATATCTGCATTGCTCAAAATGGAGAAATTCTATACATACTTCAGAATACCCCCAGACAAGACATAGATTGCAAAAGGAAAGATTACTATGCATTTAGTTACAAGTTTTAGATAAATAAAAACAAAACAATAAATGAACCCTAAATAAACATGGTCAGATTTCACAACATTGTACTGAAGAAACTGTATGATGTTTAGCTGTACAGATTTCACAATCATTGGCTAAACTTGGCCTTGTCAGGACTTGCATTGGGGATTATTATACATCATGTCTGAGCGTTTTTAAAAGGTTGAGCTCTTCTATCAAAGAGCTGGTTGACTCACACAGCAACAGTTACATAGGCTACCTGTTATGACGTGTTAATTTAACCATGGGAACAGCTTCAGGCCCAAAACAAGCAGTACAGTTAACTTGCACTCAGTAGCCACTTTATTAGGTACACCTGCCTCGTATTTACACACATTGGCCATTTTATCAGGTGAGCCTACATGTAGGTGCACTTTGTAGGTATACAGTTACCAACTGTAGTCCATCTGTTGCTATCCACAGTTTGTCAGCTTGGTTTTTTTAAATGCCTCAATGTCACTGCTGGATTCGCCAACAAAAAATATCCAGCCAACAGCAGTGCTGTGATCAGAAACTGACGCCGATGAAGGGGTAAAGGACAATTAACACAAATTGTTAGTACAAGGTGCACCAACATGGTAGGTGTGTCTAATAAAGTGGCCAGTACACAGCGTTTAAAACTCCCACCATTACCGCTGCCCCTGATGCCCTAGTAGCAGCTCCACACACACTGCCATGTCGGTGTCACTGCTGTGCTAACCTGGAACTTTTTATCTGGTGAATAGAATGATGGAAACGGTGACGTCAAAAAGTGAAATTGGAAAATGTCTGATGCGTGTATGCATTTGAATGTTTTTTTTTTTTTTTTTTTTTTTTTTTTTAAATCAACACTATTTGTGCAATCGCAGAGAATGAAGCATGTATCTGGATCCTTGAATGAACAAAAACATTGCTTTGTTTTTTACTGTTAGGCCTTGAGCGATAGATTCTGTGGGGAAATCTCAGATGACAAAATTACCATGTACTCCTTCTTTCCTGACGAGTATTTCACCTGCCCTTCTGTCTGCCTCAGCTGCAAGTAAGTGCATTATTTATATGCTGCATTAGTGAATGTTTTGGACTGAAAGCCTGCAGGATTTGTGTGCATGTTGGGTAAAATAGCTGTGTTGTAGCTCAATTTCATGGTGGTGATTTCACAAGCTTACATCATGCACTAATTTAATCAGCACTTGGACTTTTTATGAGATGACTCGGTGTTTTAGAGGTCAGAAGCAGGCATCACTGTTTAGCTCTCAGAAACTCGGGACAGAAGTGAGATGAAAATCCAAAATGTGTGGGTGTGGGGAGGGGTCATAATGACTTTAAATGCAACACCCCTGCTGTCTGATATCTAACGTTTGAGTGTGCGCTATTTTAAGAGCGCACACAAAATGATTCATATGCTACTAGGAATGCTTGCGGATTGGTTGTGGTCGTGTTGCCAGATCAATCTCGCCTCAGCCTATTACAATGTGTTGTTTGGATTTCGATTAGGACCGTTTTATTCGTAAGCAATAACTTTCTTGTGTCTTTAGCGTTCGATGTAAGAACGGCATGAATCACCAGAAAGATGGAGTGCCGCATATGGCAGACGGATTATGCCAGTACGCCCATCAATACAACAACAAGGTTCTCATCTGCAAGGTAATTTCACGTTAAATTTTAAAAACTTTAAAAAAATTGAATTGAATTGAATTGAAAATATTTTTTTAATGTATTCGTTCCTCGAATTATTGTTGTCTTTACTGAAGTGAGCCCTGATAAAGGTGTGTTTTTACTTGTTGCAGAAATGCTATGAGGGTGGAAGAGAGGTGATGGTCGTGCCCAAAACATCTGCCTCCAACGATAACCCATGGTTTGGTCTGGCCAAGTATGCCTGGTCAGGGTAAGTGAGTTACTTATGCGCATGAAAACCATGCCTTACCCTTTGTCGCTGCGTTCACTCAAATTGTCTATGAAGGTCTTTCGTCACCTAGGTCATTTGAAACTGGCCAGCAGGTGGTTGTTCCAGTTTGACTTGGATGGCATCATTCACTCCTCCTTTAAATCAGTTGCCTTATTCTAGCTTTTTCATATAACCAAATCGTATTCGTAGTTTAAGGCTTTGCTCTATGAACTATTTGTAACCATGTTTTGTCATGGAAAACTATTTAGTGAAATTGTAACTTAGTGACTGTTGTGTTGTAGATGACTAGGTTTAGTACATTAGTACAGACAAGTACATAATTTCTTTTCATAGCTTTTGTTGTAGTACAATGTTTATTGTCCAAGTAACCTGTTTGTGTATTTCAACAGTTTTATATATTTAGCTTAATATTTGTGCCATTTCTTTCCTTTGCAATTTTTTTTTTTTTTTTTTTTACAGTCTAAAAGGCAACAGAAATGTAATGTGCTTTCAGTATTGTTAAATGGCTCTGTATGTGCATTATTACTGTTATGGTAATATTATAAAAGTAGCATAAAGTCAACAGAAAACGCAGTTAAATTGTTAATTGCAATTATGTGTATGACGATCGTCAACCAAAACTCCATAATCGTGATGGGCCTGTCGCTGCTTTGTGACCATGTCTATTGTTAAAAGCGCTATACAAATAAAATTGAATTGAATTGAATTGAATAGGAACATGTTAACCCCGGGGCTGACACACCAGTTCATGCCTCCGCTGCACAGTGACTGTCATAACACCATAAGTTTCAGGATGTCACTCACATAATTCAGTAAAACTTATTAAACTCTTCAGATGAGTGACAAAATGTCTTCAAGATTGTTTGTTTTTTAAAATGTCAAGTCATCTCGACTTGCTACTACTACTAGAAATTCTGTGACCTGGATGCCTGTAAATCTTTCTAAGATACCTTAGTCCAGTCACCTTGACTTACTGGTACAAGACATTTCCTTAAAACATCTTTCTTCAGTTATGTGCTGGAGTGTCCGTATTGTGGCATCATCTACCGGAGCAGGCAGTACTGGATGGGGAATCAGGACCCCGAGAGCAGTGTGGTGCGCCCTGAGGTCAAGCACGTCTGGCAGGGGGTCAGTCCTTTCTCTCTTTCTCTATCTTTTTTTTAATTTTATTTCATTATTTATTTTTTTCATCCTAATATTCTGTTCAGGTTTTGCAACACGGAAACATGATTAGCTCAGGGTCTTTAAGGAACATGAGCAATAATTAAAAGCATATATATTTTTATTTTCATGTTAAGATTCTTTTGGCCTGAGAATATTAAGGTGAAATTAAAAGTATAAAAAAATGAATCTGTGCAAGGATGAAACATAAAGATGATTTTTAGTCAAACACTAAATCCTCAAACGTGTAAAGAGCGTGTTTGTGTGTTTATTTCCATACATGTTGCTTATATTGCTAATAACCGAGATGAAGATGTAGAAGGTAGTTTAAAATGCATTTTAAAATCATATTGCTGTAAAATCAAAAAGGCTGCCCTGGGTAAATAGGACATCCATTGCTAAGTAGTGAACAGAACAGAACAGTTCTTTATTGTAAAGTAGCCAGTTATCCACACACCTGGAAGACACTCGCGTTCTGTTTGAACTTTCTCCAGTCGGAAGCGTTCCAGACTGATCACCAGAACGCGGCTCAGCGGGTGCTGGACGGAGTTAACTACGTCCTTCAGTCCGTGTCTGAGTACAGCTCCGGTCCCACCAAAGCAGTCACAGCATGGATCACGGATCAGGTGGCTCCCCCATACTGGAGACCTAATGCTGACATCACAGTAAGTTAATGTGGCGTATTTACAATATTCATTTAAATGAGTAGAAATATTAGCTCTGGGAGAACAATCTTGCGATGACGGAGTTGGATGTAGCTAACCCTCAGTCGTAACGTGTCCTCTGTGAAGGAATGCCATGGCTGTAAGCGGACGTTCGAGGAGGCGGAGAGGAAGCACCACTGTCGTGCGTGCGGTGAGGGCTTCTGCCAGGCCTGCTCCACCCGCAGCATGCCTGTGCCTGAGAGAGGCTGGGGCAGGACCCCGGTGCGAGTTTGTGACGCCTGCCACCAGCAAGGAGGAGCTCCACAAAGCAGCCAGGGTGAGAATACAAGCCTCAGTGTACAAACCACATACAATTCGTACACTTATTGAGGATGTCTAGTAGCGTCAAGTCTAGCCAGCGACTTGCTACTACTAGACATTTCTACGCTTTGACTTATTTTGCTGGATATATTTCACGGCTATGCTTTCTACTGTTTATACTGCATACAAACATTAATGGAAAGTTGCGAAATGTAGCATGGTATTCCCAAATACAGCACTAGTGGGCAGTGCAATGCAGTAGGGTTTAGTAATGGTGCTATTACACTATCTTGGTATGCAGTTTCGCCATTGACTGCCTACTTTTGTAATCTAATTTACTGTACAATTGTTTTGCATATATCCTTAAGAGTGGAGTGTTGAATATTTTAATGCTGAGCTGATATTACTGCTGCCTTTGTATCCCGCAGTAGCACAGATGGAGCCCAAGGCACTGGTGGCCCGCAGGGTGACTGAGATGGCGCAGTCCACGCTGAACATAGTCTCCACTGCAGTGGACTACCCTCTCTGTGAGCGTGCCAAATACACACCACCACCCCACCATGATCACATACTTTCACTCGCATACTAACAAGCTTATTGTGATTAACTCCAACGAAAACTTTTAAAAATCACGAACTGAAAAAAAAGAAAAATGTAGAGAACTAGAACCCCCAAAACAAACCCAGCTGCTGTAATACTGCAAGCAATTTTGTTATGGGTTTTTTAGGGTTATCTAATGTTCACAATGGTTTCAGGCTTGTAAATGTGCTAGCAGGTGGCATTCTGGCATAATTTTTTTATCTGCAGCTCAAGCCTGCAAATCCGCCAGCATTTTTACAAATCATTGGATACTATTGTATTGATGTTCATTTAGGACATAACCTATTGTTTTCCTTTTATAAAACTTAATATAGGGCACCGTGCATTATGAGAACATTGTGACAGTTATGTAATAGTAATGCTAACAGACATAACATTAAATAAAAAGGTCCAATCATGGAGCAAATAGAAACCTCAGTGAAAAAAATTGTATAAGAAGGTAATTAAGAAAATCAAGGTGGTTAATCGTGGTTTAAGTGTTGTGTGAAGGTCAATGGTGAAAGACCCACAACTGTTAGTGTATAGCACGGGTGACCAGTTCCAGTCCAGCACAGTTTGGTGATTTTCCTGCTCTAACAGACCTACTATGTGGTCATTACCTGGTGAGTTAAGTCAGTTGTCTTGGGGCAGGTAAATCACCAGATTGAGCTCGACTCCAGTTCTCCAGGATTGGAAGTGAGCACCCAACTGTCTATGTGCAGCCCTGGTTGAGGAAAAAAAACAAACATTTTGTACAAGAATAATTCAACTGTCCAATCAGCTAGTTGTTAATGAAACAGTGGAGGTGTTGGAAAAGCACATGGTGTAATTTGATTTATCGTGGATCTGGTCACTACTGTTATATCATGATATCGATTTTCTATCATCATCATATCGCCCAGCCCCAATTAAAAGCTCATTTATTTATGTTGCACCAAAACCATTTCAACATTTGAAAAATATTTGGGTCCAGATCTGACCCTAGAAATATTTTTTAAGTTAAAAGGGCTGTTTCGAGTGCTGGTACTGCATACAAAATGTCAGATAACTTTTTCCTCCCAAATTACCAAAGTAATAAAAAAAAAATGCTCTAAATCTGGAATAAACAGCCATCATTGTCCTTCATTACCTATAAATTTATAAAACACAAAACAAAAGTGATAACTATGAAAATAACTGAGTCCTATATATAAGATTTCTAAGTAAAAACTGATTTCAATGAACAGCGAAACCACAAATAATTCATTTCAACTGCCATTGTCTGGTTATACAGTGCAGAGAAATCGCATTATTGACTCCTGTCCTCATGTTGTCTCCACGTCCCTGCAGGCTTCGTAAAGGGCGTGGCGCGGCCTGACTACTGGGTGCCGGACCATGAGATCACCCAGTGCCACCAGTGTGCCAAGGAGTTCAGCTCGAGCATGCCCAAGCATCACTGCCGCGCGTGTGGTCAGGGTGTGTGTGGTGGCTGCTCAGCTCAGTGCCGCCCCGTGCCCTCCCGCGGCTGGGACCATCCGGTGAGGGTGTGTGATGCCTGTGCCACTCAATTAGACTCCCAGTGACCCCAGAATATCCACTCGGACTGAGTGCTGCTCTGGAAAAACACTATGACCGGCAGACTGTGTTCTCAGAATTCTAGCGTTTTTTGGTGTGTCGCACTCACATGTTGTTTTGAAGGCACTAGCCTAAAACATCCATCGACCGAAAGGTCTACGTGAATGCCACGCTGAGATAGTGAGAATAATCAGCAGCTTTAAACGCATTTGCTTGGGTTTGGAAAATGAAAAGGGGAAATAGTTTGGGATGATTTCCTGTTCTCTCGGGTTCCTCCCCAAGCCCATCATCCTGCAGTAGGGGCTCTGTGCTGGCACTGAAAAAAGCTCCCTCTCTTACCAATTGTTTAATACTGTCTTAACACTAAAGGTTGTAGTTTAGTGTTTTATAAAGAAAATGTATAGTGTGAACATGTAATAATGTTTATTAGGTGGGTGTGGCACTTCATTAGAACATGTCACATAACGATTCTACCCACTGAAATCAGGGACTAGCCTTTCATGACGACAAGCAATCTGTTTTTAACAGGATGCAAACATGACATGTAATAAGCAACAAACAAAAAAGTGCACTGAATCCATATGCTCAAAAAATAACCAACTGATTTTAATATAGTTGTTTGAAACCAATTGGTGTATTCGCAGAAATCGGAGAATAGGGTTCATCAAGGCTCATTTCATAGGAGTGAAATGTGAGCAAATTTATTATAGCGTTCTCTGTTGTTCTTGTTTTACACTTCGCTGAATATTGTACTGTGGGTTCTCTATTATTTTAGCAGAGATTTACAGTGAGCAAATGCATGAAGATGGAGGCTTTGTGCATTTAGGTTGGCATGCTTGATCACTATAGGAAAAAAGGATATTATTAGTGGTTATATAATGTCATGTATGATGCAGCAGTGCTGTCACCAGACCCACGTTCAGCACAGCACTAAATTATGCAACGATGAGTACAACTGAGATTAATAGAGCTGCCTTGCTTTTTTAACGTGGGGTGTATGAGAACACGTCTGCTCCATCACGGTCTCCTGTCTGCATGATTCAGCACCGTTTTTTTCCCAGTAATAATATTTCACACTCAGCCAATGATTTAAAAAGGCCTTGAATCAACCCTTTTCTATTGAAACACTATAAGTGACCAAAAAGTAATCAGCATTTAAGGGACTAGGAAAGGATGTTGTTGATGTATAATGATAATTCCAGTCAATATCTGCACTTCTTTGTGTAGGACATCTCCTATGGTTTTATGTTATTCATTGGAAGGCAGTTATGGGCACCACTGCAACTGAAATTAAAACCTGGATGTACATTAGTGAACTTAAGCACATACATGTGTGAAGATTGCAGGTGTAGGTAGGAAGGCACAGCGATTCAGATCAAGTTGTTTACTGGAGCCATTCATGATCAACACGCAAAAACAGGTGGACGTAGGGGAAGGCAATATGGCCATAATATCCTATCACGATACCTGCGAAGATGTTTTAATGATGCAATACATATCAAGATATTTAGTTTGGCTAAGATTTGCTTGCAAATTAGAACAGGAAAGCAGGAGTGTTTTTAAAAAAAAAAAAAAAACCTTATATTAATAACCGAGTTCAGTTAGGTTTTTTTAATTCTATGTTTACAGAAATAAAGTGATTAACGAACAATTGGTTAAAATATATATTTTAAATCCAAACAGCTGTTTGTTACTGGAGTTAAAATTGAGTTAATTGTCAAAGTACTGACGATGCCCACAATACTCTCAAAGGTCTCAAGGTGTATTGTGACCTAATTTATTGTGATTATTGTCATGTCATATTGCCCACCCCGCAATGAGAATGTAGGGTGTTTTTCATACAGATGTTCAGATAATTTCCTGGAAGCATCTGTATGATGTGTCAATCACAGGATCAGCCGTGTGACTGGAAGTCTGCATTAACCCAAAGCACCCACAATGTTTTCTGGTCTTGATTGCACTTTAACTAGTTATTCAATCTTTTCAGCTGTTATTGGGGGCAATATATTCATGCATTGTTTAATGCAACCATATAACATAGAAAAATTATATTTGCAGTTTTAAGGGCTCAATAAAGCTAAATAGTCTTTTAAGCGTCTCAATTAAGCATAGCACAAATCATCCGCTCACATCTTATCCACTTTGCTACTTGTCTGTATCATACTCTGCTTTGTAGACTATCATACTATTGTGGTAGATTTGTTAATGACCAACACAGCACCAAAGTGACAGTAATGTTTAAATGAATACTGAAACGGAGTGCAAAAGTGCCTGAGTTGATGAGAAGAGAGTAATTTCACTACGTTGGTGCATCTTGGCTTGTACTGCAGATGCTTCAGATGTATGGCATTGAAGCATCTGCAATGGCAAATTGTGTTCCTGATATGGCTTATTCATAGCACTTTACTTATTTAAGCAGTTTATAAGAGGGAATCTTTTGAGGAATTTTATGAACTCTGGATTTTTTACCTTTTTTTTTATTTAATTTTTTTAAACTAACCTGTGGACTGGAACAGACCCCTCTGGCCTTTTGTGAAGTGATTTAACCAAAGCAGTGATGTTGGTCACATACAAATTTTTATAAACCTGTTTTAATTTTGGTGGGGTTTGTTTTTTTGTTTTGTTTTTTAAATAGACTTTTCATCATACTAAAGAATATTAAATATTAAGATTACTTTTAAAACATGTATTTTTCTTTATTCCACTTGAAGTAGCCATCTGTTAGGAATCGTGAGACAATGTGGAAAGATTGTTGGTCTTCTCAGTAAAGACTAAAGGCTAAAATTCAGGATTGAATTGTTCCCATTGTTTAAATTCTTTAGTTGTGTGTTATCGGTTATTATCTGTTCCAGTTCTAAATTAATTATTTTAAGGATGGCTCAGGCCTTTTTTATTTACATTTACAGGATATTATATAACCTGTGTGTGTATAGGCATTTAAAATGTTTTGTCACTAGATAAACACAAATGGTAACTGATATAAGCATAATACATGTGTGAATAGTAGCACAATACATTAATTGCATGTATAATGTATTGTGATTATTAGTTTTTCTACATGCAGACAGAACAAATGGGTGATACAAACTGTAAAAACAGTCAATCAAAAGTTGTTGACTTTTGTTTATTGTTGCCTCTGTGGCATTAGATAAAGATTTTTTTTTTCTTAAGTAACATTCAAATTACTGTCAAAGTATTTTTAATAAAACAAATCTAGGATTATTTAGAATGATAGTATAAAGGAGATGAATGTTGGTACAGATGACCTACTACTAATCCAGAATCTGATTAAAGCCACAGAAGACCTACATGCGTTTCCTCCTCTTACAGCATTACGTCTCCATAACAGAGTTTCCCGCTGCCTTGTCTTGATTACACCAACAAATCTGTGTCCCAGGTCCACAGTGTCCACCAGGCTCCTTGGTTCTGTATGGAAAATCATTCCCATACCTTAATCCCGAATGGCCCATACAGAGGCAGAGAAGTTGTAAAACGTGTTCAATAACAGCATGGCTTTTTCTAAACTGTGTGAGATATTTGAACAGCACAATTGATTTTCAGTCAAGATGAATGGAAATGTTCCCTGAGAGAGGTATTTGGTGAAGTTAGATCTACACGCTTAGAAAATGAGGTTAATTCTAGAACCCTTAACGGCTCTTTGGTTTGTCCCTCTGGGGCAACCATTACAACAGCGTGCATCATAGAGGGTTTCCAGCAGGACCCGCAGCGAAACCTTTAAAAAAATGTTTTATTTTATTTTATTTATTTATCCCCCCCAAGAGTGTACAGGAAAGGAAATGTTATTTTGAGTGTCCCAAATAACTTTCACCACTAGATGTCCTACAATTCCAAACAGTCGTTATGTCAGACCAGTGTGGGAAACGGACCACTCTGACCGCGTGATATCCCGCAGCTTTTGAAGTTTTTCTGAGCACTGTAAATCAATAGGTATCAGCTTTTATTAAACAGAAATAAATAACCATTTCTGCTTCAGGAATCTGTTAGGAACATTAAAAGCAAATGACATTCATCGCATGGGAAATAAAGGAACTCGAGGGATGGGCAGTATTTCTGATACATGTGTACATGTAAAATACTACATTTGTATTTGATGGTTGTGGAGAAAATCTGTATCAAAAAGCTTGTGGTGTGTGTGTGTGTTTGTTTTTAGGATACAGAAAATACTTTGTGGTGACATTATGCAAACTGACACTCATGCAATATTGTTACATTATGTTGCAGGTGTTATCACTTTTTGCAGCTAGAGACCCCTTCAAGTGTAAAAACATTTACATGGAAACCCTTGTGATCGCAGCACAGACTCTTTTATAAATAAATCAAACTATTTTTATATTAGGCACATTAGGCAAATATGTACCATCATATTTATTTACACTATATGACCAAAAGTATGTGGACACCTGACCATCACACCTGTATGAGCTTGTTGGACCTCCAAATCTATGGGCATCAATAGGGAGTTGACCCCTCCCCCTCCCTTTGTGGCTATAACAGCCTCCACTCTTCTGGGAAGGCTTTCCACAAGATTTTGGATTGTGTCTCTGGGAATTTGTGCCCATTCAGTCAAAAGAGCATTTGTGAGGTCAGGCACTGATGTTGGACGAGAAGGCTTGGCTCCAATTCATCCCGAAGGTGTTCAGTGGGGTTGAGGTCCACACCAAACTCATCAAACCATGTCTTTATGGAGCTCGCTTTATGCACAGGGGCACAGTCATGCTGGAACAGGAAAGGGCCTTCCCCAAACTGTTGCCACAAAGTTGTAAGCATATAATTGTCTAAAATGTCTTTGTATGCTGTAGCATTAACATTACCCTTCACTGGAACTAAGGGGCCGAGCCCAAA
>JAOUQW010000047.1:6240398-6254391 GCA_028565825.1 Olivaichthys viedmensis | reverse complement strand
AATGAGAAGTTGTACAGGTTCCTAATAAAGTGCTCGGTGAGTGTATATATATATATATATATATATATATATAGCGTCAGAACAATTTTAGGAAATAAAGCAATTTTTTTGATTATGCAAGAACAGAATATTCATTTATATTGCAATTTCGCACACACATTTCAAAAACAGCTTAAAAAATACTTCGTCTGAGTTTTAAGCAATTTATTCTTGTATACTACTACTACTTGATTTTGTATCAAGAGTTTGATAATTGCCAAAGTAGTGAACTCTACTGTATGTGGTGTATTTATCACTGACCTGGGTTCTTGCTCTGGAAGTCGGTTTTGCGCTGCAGGGTGGATGGCAGCTCGTTGAGGCGCAGCGACAGCTGCCGTTTGAACGGTGAGTTTTTTTGGCTGAGTGCAGGGAAACCACGAAACGAGCCCTGGCGCACCAGCTGCTCGAGGGGCGCATGGCGGCGCGGGATGGCGTGCGGCCCGCCTGCCTCGGCTCGTTCCACCTGTATGGCAGCGCCCTCCGGGGGAGAGGCGTTACCCGGTGGCACTGCAGGGATGGCACACACTTCTGCAGAGGGGAAGTGGCATTCAGATTATTCAGGCTTAGTAAATTAACTGCAAAAATGTACATTAGGTAAAAATATACAAATCTGACATCTAATAAATCTTCTTGCTTTTTTTTATTGTCTTTTCTTATCTAGCAAGATTTGCACATTTTCTAGCTTGTTTCTGGATCAAATAATCATAGCTAGTGAAGTTTACCCTACTGTTTCCTTCTAGAAATTATTTCTTCAAAATTGCAATTTTACAGGGTATTTCAATGTATAGCATATTCCTCTAAGCATGCACTATATAAGGCTCATTAGCCTTGTTTGTATATATATCTGTTATATCAAAATCCTTTGAGAATTTACTGAGTTGCTTTGTGTGTTGTATTTACTGACCTTTCTTTTTGTCCTGCAGCTGCTTCATGATGTCTTCCCTCTCGCCCTGCTGCCTGGCCGAGGAGACGCGGAACGAGCCTTCGCGGACAAACGACGTGCGGGTGGCATCAAACGAGGCTGTGACGCCACACTCCTTCTCCCGCCGCTGCTTTCGCTCCAGACATGCAGCAAATGCACATCCTACTGCGTGACTCAGACGCTCACCCTGCCAAAGACAAAGCTATGTTAGCAACCTCATAACACAACATGTGTTTTTATTTTTGAATCTCAGGCAAAGAACTGGAAACTGCATGGATGAACTGTACTTATGGAGATGTACTGCAGCCCTCCAATCATAATTTATTAGATGTAATCCAGCTAATAAAGGCCTTCAGGGGCATCTGAATATGTGTAGTAGTAGTAAATCACGAACAAGTTTAATTACTCATATGAGCGGCTTCATCTATTGTAACATGAGTGGCAAATAAATTGGATAAATCCAATCCCCTTGACTCGACATTTCAAAATGACTTCAGAGAAACCCTTTAAAGATGCCAGTATTTAAATATTAGAGCAAAGTAGTTTAGATTAGCACTTCCGAATCTAAGCACTAATTATCTGCAGTGTATAAGATCTTCAAGAGAAAGAACTGGCTTTTATGGTGATATCTATATGGACCTAAAGATGTAATATGTCCTTGTGTCAATCAAATTGCACTCTAAGATCATAATGTGATTCTCATAAGTGCCTCAAGCTGTTCTAGTTGAGAGGACCGGGAACAATCCTTATCTCATTCTCACTTTGCTGGAATTGGACGTTGAGGACCAAATGCAAAGTCATGCTCACCGAGTCCTTCAGGGCCATGAAGCAGTGGCACATCCAGCGACGGGTGGTTCCGTCCCGGCATATGTAGGAGAAGGCCTTGTCGTAGTTGCGGTCAGGTGCGCAGAACGACACCTTCTCGATGGTCTGATCAACAATGAGGTCCTACAAGGGACATGATGGAACTTTTTAAAACACAAAGCAAAATCATCAAATACTACAGAAATCACAGCAATGCCCTTTTCCCCCTAATCTCTAGTGTGTCTCGCTAATTTGTAACCACATACTCTCACTGCATTCATGGATCATGTTTCCATGTATGGAACCACAGTGGCTGCATAATACATGAGCTGAAGAGGGCAGAAGTGATACAGTCTCACACACATAAGAACACAGAGCATGGAGAGAGTGTGTCAGGTGAGGAGCCTATTCATCTCGAGCCTCTTTAATGGCTGGAGAGGGTCAGTGCTCTGAGAGGCAGCTCAATGGACAATTGTGTTCCGGGGAGAAAAAGCCGGAAGAGAGAAACAGTCAGGAAAAAGGAGGGGCTGCTGACTCACTTCACACTTCTGGGAAAAGAGGAGGTCAATGGGCTTGTTAAATGTCAGGGTGGGACCCAGACCCGTTTGCCCGAGTTCAGTGCGTATGCAGCGGGAAGCTCAGGAGCCATATGGGCAGTGGCAAAAGGGAATTAGGTCCCTGCGCTGACTCATAGCGATGCAGAGGGATTACCAGAACGGCAGGGAGAAAGGGAGAAAGAGAGGGAGGGGATGGATGACTGGTTGTGTAGGGGGAGGGTTTACGGGGAACAAAAAAAGAGGGTTCTTTGTGCCTTCCGCTCCCTTTTCACAGCCTGGAAGAAAACAGGATGACTGTACTCATGAAGTGAGGCCCCCTCTTTACCTTTTCAGGATTGTGTGTGTGTGTGTATTTGTGTGTGTTAAATTTTGTAAGGACAAAATGTTCTCATAATGATTGGAAAACCTGAGTTCTCCATCACTGTGGGGAAAATCGGGTTTCCTTCATAAATCCCCCTGTCCTTAAAATCTATCAAAAATCCCTTACTGACTATCAGTAATTAATACATTCTTTAAAGCAACCCTCTAAGCCATGAAGTGAAGTTGGTCATGGGATTGATCTTTTGGGGATCAGCCAAATTCCCCTGCTGTGCTTTTTTCTGCAGTTTCTCACTCTTGTTCAAAGGCTAGTCTGTAAGCTAAGGCTAACTGCAGACTTGGGAATGTCAGCAAGTACCATTCAAGTGGTGCATTTTCAAAATGTCCCCATTTTGCCTGTTGAAATCCTGGTTTTGCATAGATTAGCAGTTTTTAATAGTTGCAAGGACAGTGTTATGATTACCTTGGTTTTGTCGTCCACCACTCGCAGACCATCAGCCGAGACCCACAACATAGCTTTTACCGTCTTTTTTCCGCTCTGAGAGGAAAACCAAAATTACAGCATTAGACTTTTAAAACCTACAGCTTTATTGTGGATCTTTGAATGCACCATGGCAGTTATTTTAGTTTCCCTGCATGCAAAAAAGTAAGGCCACATGGTTTTTAGCCATCAGACTCTCACAAACATACACTCGTCGATTCTCTCAGTAGTTTATTAGTGAGGTTGTCACACACAGGTGCTGAGCTGTGATGAAGGGATGAGAATGTTAAAAAGAAAAAAAGCAAGACCCAGCATGGCCAGTATGGGGCAGCAGCAGCTCTGTCTAAGAGAAGGAGAAAGAGAAATTGTATGTAAATCAGGAGGAGCAGAGAGCAAATGAGGAATCATGCAACACAGATAGAGAACAAGGACCGGATGGAATTCCATCGACTTTAAAAAGGGCCCCAAAGCCAAAATCTGCTATGACAGCAGCAAACAGAAAAGCAATTACAATGCGGAAGATAGCAAAGCTTTAGAGAGTAGGGGAACAGAGAATGAACAGGGAGAAAAACAGTCGGTGAAGCTGGGAGGGGGGGAGGGAACAGCTTGAAACAGCTAGAGAACTATGTTGGGATACAGAAGACGAAAGGATTGGGGGATGGAAGGGACCACGAAAGAGACCACACATCGACCACCAAACACTTGGGCCTGTAGAGTACAATATTGATGAAGGAAAAGAAATCTGCATTAAAATACAGAGAAACCGAAGTAGTGACTGCAACCCCCACACACATCACACATAATGTAAACGTACCCTGAGTTGCCTTAATTAGGTCCACCTATCTAGTTCCTAATAAACTGGCAACTCAGTGTTCTCAATATGCCATACAATACATATATAGCATCATCTGAAAACAGAAATTCTGTCTTTATAGATTCTGTCTCCTCAGCATTTGACATGTTCAGGCAGAAATGGTACAGAATCATGGGATCACATACTGTAGCCATCACCTAAACAGAAACTGAATTATAAACAAAAGCACACCATCTGCCCTAACTGACAATTCAGTTGCCACCCTGCTATAACCTCTCTCTGGGGTTCAGGGGCCAAAAGTGTGCCAGGGGAAGACCGTAAGGCTAGTGCTAAGAATTATATTCATAAAAGTTTACCAGAAGCCAGTTAATTGATCAGATTTACAGCTGTGTATGGCTTTATTTCAGTATTAGGTCTTTTCAAACCTGCTCTATTGCTACAGTATTTCTTCTCAGCAGAATAATAGCTGTAGCTCCTATGTGACTATGTGAGGACTTGCGGAAAAAAAGTGTGACCTTGAGAACCTACTATATTTATTCCACCTTATTTAGCTTATTTGAGGAATTTTACAGGTTGAATGCTACCAGTCTTAAATCATAACCAGTCATCTCTAAACTTCTCAAATCGAGAGTGATATTGATAGAATGGAATAAGGACAGGGCTGAAATACTCACCAATTTCAGTTTCTTCACTGCCTCCTCACACACATGCATCCCTCTGGACTCCTCCACCTCCACCAAACCCAGATACTGCAGAGGAAGGAGTGAGCATCAGAGAGAAAGAAAGACATTCAGATCTACCTGTTCTCTGTTTTTCATTACCTGCTATATAATGCTTGGCACCAGTTATACACATGAACTCACTTTGTGATTACTTTTGCTATAATGGTGGTTACATATCAATTAAATTATATAGATGAAATTCTATATTAAGATTGTAAAGCCCTATATTGCAACTGAAATATGCCTTGCAACATTTTTAAAACATTGGTCAACTTTTGTCATGGTTAAAGACTGGGCTGCCTAATTTCGACCAAAATTCTTTATGTTTGCTGGATTGTGGGAATGGCGTGATTTATGAAAACACCAACAAAATACTCGTCTAGAACGTCTGAGATTGATTATAGCACATAAAAATGCTTTTGTGTGTGCAGACCAGGCTTTCAATTAATAGTCGTATGAAGACTCATTGTAAAAACGTAAGAAGGATGGAAAGTCTAAGCACTTTGCCTGGAGTTCTGGGCGGCTTCTTCTTTAAACCGGAAAACTCGGGCTCCGCGCTGAAGAGACCCAGGCGTAGGAGTCAGGTAGTGTTTTCACACTCAAAGCCAAGGATATTTTTGCCATACCTTTACCGATTATGTTCAAGCTTTGCGTCATGCACTTCCACATTAAAATTGGATTTTACCAGGATGCACATATTCACACTTGCCATAAAAGTCCCGTTACACAGGATATGAGTGTGAGGAATAACAGATCCCAAACTCAATGGATATAGGGGATTTACATTTCAAACACTTGCATCTTCTCTCTACTCTCGCTGTGTTCTCAGAGTTATAAATGACCACATCCCGGACATTGACAAAGAATTTCGTCCATTACACAAATGTCCAACAGCTCCTTCATTTCTGAATCGCTCCAATTTACAGAAATTTTTCCTGTTAATTTATTCACTGTGCTAATATTTTAAATCAGCTGTCTTAAAATGTGTCAGCGGTAATGTCTCGGCTCCTATTCACATAAACCACGTCAATCTTCCCAGGATTTCGACTCTGGCTTGTGTTCACACTCAACCCTTCCCAATTAAGTACCGTTAAGTTCTGTAAAAAGTGCATGTGTGAATGGGCCTAAGGATCCAGGACAGGAAGGTGGTGGGAGGCGACAACTTTTTGTCACAGGGAACAAAAAGGAGGAAGTTAGTGAAGTTTCAGCCGTGGTCTTTCTCCTACACTTGATTTCACTTCATCCTACACTTTAATTTTGTGATTTTTTAGAGGGCTTATTTGCATATTGGAGTCTTCTGCAATAACAATTACCAAACAGTATATTGTGCATTCCTTGTTATGGACCATAAAACCACAAAATTATACTTAAATAGTGGCCCAGAGTGTTCGGGTGCTAACAACGCATAACCTAATAGAAAAACAAAAGGTCTTTGTGGTGGCACAATTCATTTCGAGCTGGTTTATGTTGTGTGATTATGTGAGCACTGAGGAGAGGGTGCATTAGAGAATTGCATCTCTGTTTCCCTGAGACTCCGGAAGCCTCGGGCTGCCAATGAAAACGAGGCCGAATTTAATTATGTTTATCGCTTTTGCAATGAGACTTTTATTAATGGCACAGAAGCTCAGCTTCTATTTTGGAATAGAAACTTTTTTTCTGTTTTAAATATACAATATTCAAGTGTCAGCCCATGTCCTAAATATTGGCACCTGTCTGATATGTAAACCGGGTGTAAATATGATTACTTGCTACTACCACTATGGTGCTGTGTGTGATTGCCCAAAGCTGGACGTGTCAAGGTTTTGGCCCTCGTCCAAGCACTGCAAGCGTGTTATTGACTTTTAAAGCTTTTACCACACAGACGATATCTGACCTATTTTAGTGCAAGCCCACTTAGCTTCATGGACATGTCCATTAAACAATCACTCTCCTTTCCTTATTCCTCAAATACTATCCATTAACGCAACACTGCTTCCGTTTTAAGAACCATTTGAGGAAATGTGCTGTATCACTAATTATTAGCACATTTCTATTCAAAAGCAGCTAAAAAATAAAGTGGGTTCAGCTTCCTACCCGGACGGCAAAGCTGCATTTGCCCTTGCGCACGGCTTCTTCGTCGGCCTGCCACTGGTGTGGTCGGCTGGCCTCGGGCACGTAGGTCGGCTTCTTTCTGCGCAAACTCTGACGCAGCTTATTCATCTCCAAGCTCTCGGGCTCCCTGTTGCTGTGAAGAAGACAGGCACATCGAAAAGTGGAGAGAGAGAGAGACAGGTTAGTAGCACTCAGCACTAGGCCTAGGCAATATGATGATGTGATATCAATATTATGAAAAGTCATACTTTTTTCTGAGAGAATCGTGGGTTTTGTCAGTACTTCTATAACACTGAGCAACTCCATTGTTACTCACATTAACAAGAAGCTGATTAAATGTGGCACTACTGTTTGAAATGATATTTTTGACATAATGGCCATCCCAATTCAACACACAAAATATTGTTATCGTGGACTATCGTATAACTACCCTTATGTTTCTTTCGAGCTGCCTAGGTAGGTAGACAAGAGCTCCATGAAAAACAAAGCAGATCAAAGTGCTGCTCCAACCAATTCAAGGAAATGTTTTTTTTTTCTTTTTTCGAATAATATCGTAAACTGTGATAAAAGGCAACTATAGGGCAAGGCTCGAAATTAATGACGCCGTTATCCTGGGGACTAATAGAAAAAAGCTGGGGACGATGCAAGGACTTGCTTTGGATGATTGCAGGAATAATAAAAAATCAATGTAAATCAATGACCGTCCTAATTGTTTTAAGAATCCAGCCCCTGCACAACATTATAGCAAATCACAAGTCTTCAAAAACAGCCCAATGAGCGCTGTTGTGACTAAATGTAAAGAGAATACAAAACAAAGTATTAATACACAGGCTAACCTACTTCATTTGATAGCTATTTGACCAAACCATACTGAGATTTATTGCAGTAAAAAGACTGAAACCCAAAGGGAGACACAGCAAGTCCAACCATGCAAGTAACAGTAGCGGGTTCGAAAATGAACTGTTGGCTAGCTATTATGTTAACAAAAACATCAGTTAACTTGTTAGCCTAAAGGATTAAAACAGAATTATTGTCGTCTAGTAGGTTAACCGTCGCTTCTCGGCCATCATGTGATTACCAAGTAAAAATGTAAAACATTCTGAAAATAAAATATTTATCTTGTAGAAGTGCACTTGCAGGTACCGTTTGCCTCTTAATTGACACACAGCAGTTTTTTTCTGCTTGGCTTTCTATACTGTGTTAACGTTGCTGCAGATATCGCACTGAACTAAATCTTCATTTTTAGTGAAATAGTTCTATACCTCGCACTTTTTCTGAGCTTCACTCATTTTGGCTTCATGTATGACTGCACTTAGGTGCTAACAAAGCCTGTAGAGTGAAAGGCTGTGTGAAAATGTTGTACATGTGCTTTGCAGATCGGCAGATTAATCTACTTTTTATGGCTTTAGGATCTTTGCAGCCTACTAGTAGCCTATTTCACCCTTCTTACTTACTTTAACTTTAGCTCTCACTTTAACACAATCACTCTCTTTACTCCTCTGCTGCATACACACTACCACCATTTTTTCATTAAATTATTTAGTTTCTGCACTGTTGTGGAGTGATGTATTATTTTGCACCTTGTCATAACAAGGGTGAGATTATGTATTTGGGTGGTTAAGGTTGCTTCAGGGCATTTTTCTGGACAATAATGGAAAAAGTTAGTTTCAAGCCCTGATTGTGATGTAAAAATGTAATACCGCCGCTTTCCTAGTAATCGCATAAGGTGTATTGTGCTTTGACTGGCATTTAAATTTGCCCTCAATATGCTGGTTCAGCAGTTCCCTTACGAGGAAGATGCATCTTGTCTCCTTGCTCAGTTTTGTCTAAGTCACCACAGTTGCTATTTTAGCTGTATAAAAAAGCTCATAATGAACAACGCAGTAGCTCGTTCTCAGTGCCTTCTATCACAAAAAGCTCTATATCAGACGTTCTATTTATGCACTATAATTAGGCCATTCGTTCTTTCCCTTCATTTGCATTGGTAATTTCAACTACTGCATAATAAAACATGACAGAATCAAAACAGTCTCTTATAGAGAATGCTAATTGTGGTTAACAAAAGGCCAATTTCCCTCCAAAAGCCGCATAAACCATTGCGAGTGAAAATTCCACTGATACTGTAGGAGTTTGGAAACAAACACCGCTCAATGTGCCTTCACCAACAAAGTTTATAGAGAATGCAGTCATTGCTGACTTTCATGTTAGAGTTGCCATTAACTGTTATTCACATTTCCCCTCCTCTTTTTTCTAAACTAGTCTATACCACATTGTGATTCCTCAAGACACACCTGTGAGGAATTGTGCAGAAACTACACACCTCTTTCAGCCTGCCACTGCACACACACACTATCACAAAGTTTAACAGGTAATAGGAGCAGCAGAAATAAAAGCACATGTGCTCTACTAGTGAGCATACACACACTCTCACACACACATAGACAAATTCCCATGCCACTTTGTTAACACGTGTGTTTTAAACAGCCCTGTGGAGGATTTTGTCTGCATCTGTCTGCCAAGTGTGACACACTTGTGTGTGTATGCATGGGCACAAGCCAGAGGACTCCCTGTCTGACCTCAGGGAATCCTCTGGCTTGTGCCCATGCATACATGTACAAGTGTACGTGTGTGGAAGTGAAGCAGGTGTGTGCAGCTGTCCGGGCACACTGTTCAGCTGCTATGGAACTAGATGAGGAGCGACCGTTTGGTGGTGTGTGTTCACCCAAGTTTTGGATAACACACCATTTCACACCACTTCTTGCACTGATCTAAGCACATGGTTATAACACTGGCTGCTTCAATAGCTGAGCTCAGCACAAGGAGGAGAGACAGAGAGAAGGATAAAGGACAATTTCAAGAAAAAAAAGAGATGTAGGCTGAGAAGTAGGGATTTGAGGGAATAAATGAGTGATCTGGAGAGTAGAGATGGGTGGTACTGAGCACTCATTCGCTTTCCGAGCTCATCTGATTGAGGTCACTATTGTGATGCGTGACTTGCTCTCTGCGTCGGTGCCAGACACTCACAAATGGCTGGTAAAACATTCTGACACTCCACTAGATTATATCCAGCAGGGTGCAGGATCAACTACACAAACTAGGGGAAGCCAAAACTGAATCTGATTGGACAAACTGGCAATTTGTTATTTGGGTGAGTCACTCAGAAGAAATACACTTGCTCCAAAACACACATTGGAAAGGCAACACGAAGCACTCGCCAGCGCCACCCAAGATCTCAAAGGGATATGAGCTCAGCACCAAATGGGAACCAGCTGGAGCCTGGAAAGAATCACAAAACAACAGATGAAGGAACGAGAGTTGGCGGTCACGGTACTGTACATCTCTCTCACACAGACATCACACACGTTCACAAGAGCCAACACATTTGGACATTTTTACAAATAAATATAAAGACTACATTATAGCAGACTATACTCATAGGAAAAATATCAGTATCACAGTCCACACATTCCACTGTTTTCAATTCAATACATTTGCTCGCTCACCCACATCTACCTCTATCTATTTATACATCTGTGTGGACACACTCACATTCGCCATTATGCAACGGCGTAGCAGTCATGGGTAGTCATATGGAAAGACCCAAACACTAGCCTTTAGTTATCATCTGCAACTATCTTTTTTAGTTGAATTACTATCCTTTCAAAATATTAAATGTAAATATATACGGCCATTTGGAATGTTTCATATCATTAAGCCTGTCACAATTATGATATTTTGGCTGTTGATTGTCATACACATAACTGCAAATAACGTTTTAATTGTCTTTTCTGTTGACTTTTGACACTTTTTATAATATAAGCATAACAGTACTGCAATAATGCACATACAATGGCATTTAACAACACTGAACACATAAGTAAATTAAAATCTGTCTGTCTGACTGTAAAAATGTCCTAACGAAAGATTTTTTTTAAATTGCGAAGGAAAGACAAAGCACAAATAATACTTATACAGTGGGGTCCAAAAGTCTGAGACCACATTGAAAATCTGGGGTTTTTTTCATTGCCACTGTATGGCACTCTAAAACGCTTTGCTGAAATTGGATCAGTCGTATCCAAAGCCCGATCAGGCAGACCAAAAGTGACCTCACCATCAGAAGAGCAATACATAGGGCTTTGTTCACTGAGAGAGAGAACAGCAACTTCCTCACAGATGCAGAATGTGCTGAATAAAGAACGAGAGACTCCAATCAGCAAAAGTACTGTCAAAAGAAGGCTAGCTAGTAGTGGTCTCAAAGGACGAGTAGCGTCTCTAAACCACTTCTCAGTAAGGGAAACAAGGCCAAACACTTGACATGGGTTAAGACATACTAGCATTTCACAGTGGATCACTGGAAAAAAAGTCCTATTTACTGATGAATCCAACTTTGAGATTTATGGCAGTAACAGAATTGTTTATGTAAGGAGATGAACAGAAGAGAGATTGATACCACAGTGGATCAAAACAACAGTGAAACAGGGTGGTGGATTTTCAATGTGGTCTCAGACTTTTGGACCCCACTGTATGTCTAACAAAACAAGTGTTTCCTAAACATTTTGACCAATTGTCCCATGTGCCACTTGATGTAGGAAAAGGGCTCTGAATAAATACACTATTTGAGGCATAATTTATTTTAAATAATTTGTTAGAATTATGTATCCTTCTCTAATTAAATATAAAAACAAAAAGTATAGAAGTATGTGTCATAAAAGTGATATTACCTGCAAGTTATATTTTACAATTACTCTTTTTCTGTGGCTGAATCTCAAATGGTGTTCTATTGGACATATAGTGCACTATGTACATTATGCTATAGGCTGTGTAGTGAGCATATATAGTAAATAGAAAGCCATTTGACATATGCCGTAACTGTGTTGGAGGGGAATTTGCTTGTATGTGATACGAAACACAGTGTAGCGTTACTACTTATGTTTACACTATCTGTGACAGTATAAAATTATAGACTCATTATTATTCAAATGCATTTGAATACTAAATATTTTAAGTAATTTAAATTAAAATGCAAGTTGACAGCCCTGATCTATAATAATTATAACAACATTAACATGGGCCAAACCTGAATTCACTTATTCAACATTTACCAATGCAATACAAGGGCTAAGTATTGTTGTGAGCAGATTTAAGCTGAGGGCAGAAGCACATCTTACTGTTGTACCTGAACATTACATGTCTGTAACTGGAAGCCTGTGGTATTACTAAACAGCTTTAGCTGCAAGCTGCTAAAAATAGGTTACACTGTCTGTCTCAGAAAAGCGTGACTGTGGTGTGTGCGTGTGTGTGTGTGTGTGTGTGTGTGTGTGTGTGTGTGTGCATGCATTAATGAATATGTGATAACCACCATCACTTGATCACATGTGTATGAAATAGTTGTTGTTTTTTCCCCAGAGTTGGTATGCAATAGAGTAAATGTTTTTCTAGAACTAGAGAAGGAAGCACTGATGGATAAAGTAGGATAAAAGAGGGATAGAGTGGGATGGAGGAATAGGGGGAAGGGGGGGGTTAAAACAGCTCTATTTCTCATCTGGTAATTGAAGTTGAGAAGTGATTTGATTATCCACAAGAAGGAGACCAAGCTACTATCACCTCATGAGCTCCTCATTTCCTCAAGTGCATCCCAACCTCTTGCCCTACCAACACACACACACACACACACACACTCACACACAGAGAGGGACGTGTTTAGACTTGTGTTGGACCTGTGTTGTAGTGTTTATGCAATAAGGCATTATTCTGAAAAGCATCCGATTCCAAACATTGTGTTCAGAGAAGTGACTAAACCTTTGGATGCAGTATGGACAATTAAGCAGCCTTTTTTTTGGGTTATCACAAGCAATCGCACGAGGCTACCTGAAATGCATAAAAACTTCTACATCCTCTGCCAAGATAATTTTTTCAGATAACATTTCTAAAGCGACATGCATGTCATTTTAAAATCTTATTCAGTGCACTGTAAGAAACCATAATTTACCAGCTAGGCTAAAAAGGAGCTGTGGGTGGAAGCCTTTTTTCTCTTTTTGATCTTGAGGACCCCCAGCAAAGGATGGCATTTTACAGCTGCGGTTTCAGTGTGAAAGCCAGCACCTGACTGAGCTGCTGATAACATAAGCAGTGGCCAACTTTCTCTTTTTCAACTCTTTTTGCTAAGTTTTGTGACCTCTAAGTGTCATAAATGTGTGTGTGTGTGTTTTCCCCCCCTTGTTAATACTTTTTCCTGATAAATCTTACAGTGGCCTCTCAATATGTCATATAGCTGATCAGGCAGAGGAATATGTGGAGAATAGCAAGCAGAGGCTGCCTTTAATGGCAGAGGCATATGTTGACGTTTTATCAATAGGCATTATTAAATCGTGCTTGGGTGAGTTAATCTCAGGTTGATGCTGCAGAGAGGTTGAGAGAGACAGGCGTTAACAGGCCTCTGTGAAAGGCAGGTCATAAGCTGCTTATTATATCGACTCACTCCTTCTAACACACTCTCTCTCACACACACTCACACACACACAAATATCCCTGCATGGAGCCTCTTGTTTCTGTCTCGTGCTCACACTGGTGTTTGCAAAACAACACAAACATAATCAGATTTTAGTTTGTGTATACATGCAGGCGGACAAAACACACAGCAAGTGTTAGGACTGAGCCAATCAGTGTTTTTATTATGTCTTTTCGTGTGTGTGTGAGTGTGTGTGAATCTCACCAACTCTTTGATATATCCGTGGAGAAGTGTATAAACTTGCGCATGTCCCAAGACACACAACAGCTCAGCGACAGCTCTGGGGCCGTAGCTTATTGAAATGAGTATTTATCTCTTCTACTGCCAGAGTGTGTGTGTGTGTGTGTGTGTCTAAGAGAGACAATAGCAGCGTTATGGCTGTTGCCGGCGCTAGCAGAAAGAGCAGCGGCTGACAGTGGGTGATAAGACCACCAACCTGCTCCTTCTGATAATCACTAGCTGGACCCCCCACTCTCCCTGCGCACAGCTTACACAGCTCTAAGTAGCCAGAATACACTGTGTGTGTGTGTGTGTGTGTGTGTGTCAGAGAGAGAGAGAGAGGGAGCATTGCAGATGCTGTGCAGTTTCTGTAGAACAGAGACGGTGAACATAGCAGCCACTGTAAAAGAGAGAGAAGGAGGGGTTGCTTTTTGTCCTCCAGCTGGTGTGTGTGTAATTGAGCGAGTGTGTGTGAGTGAGCGAGCGATGGTGTGTGTGTGACTGAGAGAGTGTGTGTG
>JAOUQW010000047.1:6230048-6240298 GCA_028565825.1 Olivaichthys viedmensis | reverse complement strand
TCCTCGTTTGTTATCCCTACAAATATCCCTGTGTTTCAGTCCTGCCCTGTCTTTCGTTGTTTGATGTGGCGTGTGTAGTGTATGTATAGTCTGTGTTTAATAAATGTTCATTTAAAACGGCTTGCGCCTGTGTCCTGCCTCCCCTATGACTACAACCATGACAGAACGAAAGACCAAAGATGGACACAGCAAGCCGCTTCCCGCTTCGATCCGCGATAGCGGAAGAAAAGGAGCGGGTTGTGGAACAAGCGGCGCGCCTACGCTGGTTGGATGACACTGCCGCCTTCGTGACAGCGATCACCGAGTCGGGGCGGCGCCTCGCCACCTGGGAAGTGCAGGGCTTGGCCGCAATTCGCCAGGAAGGTGAAGCGCTGGCCCGGCTCGACGTTTGGAGCACCACGATGCCACCGCTCGTCACGCAGTGACAGCTTGCCCCTCCCGACGCACCTCCAAGCCGGCAGCAGCCACCATCTGCCGTCCCCCCGATCGCGGCTCCACGCCGATATCCACGGCGCCCAATCGCAACACCGGAGAAGGATTGGGGCAGCGCCACTACGCCACGGTGCCAGCAGCAGCCACGGCCGACCACCCCCCAGGTCACTCTTCCACACCAATTTCTTTGGAACCAGCCACAGAAGCCGCTCGGCACTGACCCGGCCCGGTTCTCAAGCCTCAAGAAAGAGATCCCCCTAAAAGGTGTGGCCGAGTTACCTGACGCCGCAGGAGGCGTATCCGAGTTCCCTGACGCCGCAGGAGGCATGTCCGAGTTCCCTGACCCCGCAGGAGGCATATCCCGGTTCCCTGATGTGGCAGAGGATGTCATCGCTCCGCCCTCAGGCTTGGGGGACGGCGATGCCGTCTTGCCTCCCGTCTCCGGTGAGGACGTCATAGCTCCACCCCAGGGCTTCGGGGACACTGACGCCGTCCTGCCTCCCGTCACTGGTGATAACGTCATTGCTCCTCCGCGTGCCGGCGTAACCGAGGTCATCGCTTCGCCCCCTGGCTGCGCTGGGGAGGTTGGTCAGACCATGGCGCACAGCCGGCCTCCGTGTTGCCACCTGGACATGGTAGTTGGCCCCACACGCTGCCTCGCGCTACGGTGTGCGTGACCGCACGTGGCAGTCACCAAGATGACGAGCGCTACGTGCTCTTTGTTGACATTGTGTTCCCCGTCACGTGAGTTAAGTGTTACCAGCTGTTCCTCGTTTGTTATCCCTACTTATATCGCTGTGTTTCAGTCCTGCCCTGTCTTTCATTGTTTGATGTCGCATGTGTAGTGTATGTATAGTCTGTGTTTCATAAATGTTCGTTTAAAATGGCTTGCGCCTGTGTCCTGCCTCCCCCATGACTACAACCGTTACAGTAGTTACTTGTATGCAGAACTATCTGGACAGTTTCAGTGCAGTAGATCATAAGAGAGTTAATCCTGCTTTTGCAAGGTCATGGCCCATATCACAAAACAAACCTGCTCTATAGCCTGAAGTGTGAATATGTGATGATGTAAACACTCTCCTGAGATTTGCTCTAGATAATGCACACTAAATCAAGCAGAACCTTAATGTCTAAAAATGATTGGACAAAAAATAGCTATACAAACATCATATAAAGAAACAAAAATGGGCAAGTCATATTGGTTGGTCTCTCTATTTGAAACTGATCATAATCAAAATATTTAACATTTAATTCACTCTATATAATTTTAGCTTCTCAGATTGCACAAACATGAGCCACATTCTGTCAAAACAAAACACATCAAACTTGAACTGTGATTCAGCATCTCTGCACACGCTTTTACTCCAGAGTACACCGGGTTCGAAATATTTTTGCAATAGATTGAAAATGAAGTCTGTAAATTAAATTTGGGTTGTCAACAGTCTCTCTTGATACATCTGCAGGACATAAATACATCACCCACATCTTGTGACACTGCTGACACACCCTATAAAACAAAAACATGCATCCAAGGCTGTTGCAAACTGTTGGTGTTGAACACACCATTAAAGAGCTTATCATCAGATAATGTTTGTGAATTGAACATACAACAGTTCCTCATATGTAACGTGTCCTTTGAGAGTTTGATAAGCGGTTAAGAAGATGGATAACCTTCCTCACACTATTCGCTGATGCGAAATCGATGTTAATCAGTTGAACTTACTGACAAACCAAGGACACCATGCTCAGCTTCAGTGCATTAGCTTCTGTATACACTCAACAGCTTAGCCAACAGAATGAGCTAATCATGCGATTTGGTATATCAACTTAGCCATTAATCAGCGCCAGACATAACATGACAGACAGAAGCACCTTGAATAAACTTGGTAACTAATTTTCACCCTGTTGTAGGTAGTAAATAACCCTGATGCTTCTTTGTTTTAAAAAGTAGCACCTAGACAGAGAAACAGCAAAACCAAAAAGCAATTTGTGCCTCCGTTTGTTGCAGCTCCCTCCTGAGTAGATCACTCACCTCCCCTCCCCTGTCTCATCCATGTCACTGTTGAAACTCATCCCAGATAGATAGACGAATACCCAGACGGACAAAGGGACATAGCCGAATGAGTGGACGAAGAGCTGGAGGCAAAAGCGGCGCTTGCGATTCCACTACTCGGCCTGAGAGATGGAGGCGACCACACCTCTTCTGGAAGGATTAACTTTGAGGAGGCGACAAAGGCACACGTGTCCCTACCCATCAGCACATGCGTCCTCGCCCACATGCCACAGAGGAATGGATCAACGCTTCGTCTCTTCATAACACATACGTGCAAAGAGCCAGAGTGTGTGTGGAGAAGAGAGAGAGAGACAGACCGAGGGAGGAGTGTGAAGGTGATTAGGCTGGGGACGGTAATGACACACTTCTCCCATCTGTAGTGCAGGTTGTCTGGGTTGTTATCTCTCTCTTCATCTCTCTTCATCTCTTCATCTCTGGCTGTACTCAGCTCTTACTCAGTTGTCTGCTTTCATCCATGAAAACAGCGCAGTCTTACAGTCTCTCTCTTTTCCCTTTTGCACGGGTGTAGCAACACACTCATAAATGTTACACACGCCAACAATTCCGAATGGGGGTTAATGGATAAACATTGCTTGGGACACAGTTACAATGCAATGAACAGCAAACACAAAAAAATATCGCCTAGTAACAGAGTAGCCTGATAATTCACTCTGGCTAGATGTATTGCTAACGCTTTCCTCCATAAACCTATTAATGGTGCAGTTATATAACTGAATGCCTTAAATGAGCCAAAAAGATTGCATCCTGCTCATGCATGTCATATACATGCCTTCTGAAAATTCAACGAACTGCTCATTGTTTTCATCATGAAGATGTTAAAATCACATGGAAAGATATTGCCTGTAACTGAAGCAGCTTTTTCAGGCTGGGAGGAGGATTGTCTTGTCTTGCCAATTGAAAATTGTCCAGACGGACTGGTGTAGGCAGTGGATTGATCGCGTTCTGTCCCATTTTTTTCCCTGACCCAAATGCAAGCCCACCAGCAGAGACGGTTTAATTGTGTTCATATGGACACTTAACTAGACTCGCTGTGTCCTCGATGCCTCATCACCCAAAGTCAGTGAACAGATGGGACTTAGATACATATACACACAACACACATTCACACACCGACAGGTCTGTTAGTTTTTTGCTGTGACCAATGCAGGGAAGAAGTAAATGAGGAAATGAGGCACACAGAAACACAATTAAAGCAGGGCAAACATGCATGAACAGCTGGTCCAGACCAAAACAGTGATTGTGATTTGTGGATATGTGAGGAAAAACTCTTGCTGTGTGATGTCATTTCCTCTAAAGTCCCATAAATTACAAGTAAGCACTTGCACTATGAGCTAGTTTCTCTGCATAGTTAATAAGGGCAATTTGCATAAACTCATTCAAACTTTAAAGACACAGTTGGAGCACCATTTGTATCTGTCGGACATAAGGAGAGAGATAACTTACATTTCAGACATTCTACAAAAAAAAAAAGAAGGCGTGTACAGCTGCCTCTTAGCTAAATCAGTTACAATCCTGTTATGAAGCCGATCGTTCTCTTGTTTCAAGGTGACAGGTGTGTTTAGTGTGTTTACAGTATTTTCATGTTAATATGTGGTCAACACGTTGAAATGTATCTAACATTCCCTCGGCTAAATGTCTAGATAATGTCTTTGGGGAAAAAAGTTAGATATTACTAGCTTAGGTCTTGTATTTTCTGTTCTACAAAAAGTCTAATTTAGTAACACAGCAGCTGGGTGGGTTGTATCGATGTCAATAATGTTCTATTTGATTTTAAGAATTTTTATGATTATTATTTTCATTTTTGTTCCTGAAGGCAACCCAACATGCTGCTAAAACGTACTTTGCTGGCTTTTAATTAGTTCAATTAATTGGTATCAGCAATTCAAATGTTAATAAAAACAATAAAGCTTTTACAATGAAGGTTATTGTTGACAAATATGGAAAACAAAACACCGAAATATAAGTATCATCATCATGCTTAAAGCTAGAAATAATAGGTTTACTTGACATATTAATGTTAAATGTCCTGATATAACTTTGTTAAAATTCAAATATTGTTAGTTTATGGTTTCATATGTGTATCAAATGAATATTACACACTGATGCAGTTGTGAACAGATTAAAAGATGGGCACCCACAGACTCACTTGTTTTTTTGGGTTTTTTTTACCACTTTTTACCAATCATCTTGATGTTGTCAGTTGGATTTAGTAGAGAACTAAACAGCATATAACAACGCTCTATGATGCAATTTTTTACTGGAGGCACACTGCATTACGAAGGAATAAATGTACAGAGGCTTCAAGCAACTGTGACCTTTTTCAAATTATTTTAATTATCAAATTCATGGAATAATCGTTGCAGCCCTAGTTATGCCTTTTCGCTAGCACACACTATTTAATTATGTCATAACAGTGCCTTCTGACTTGAATTGCTAAACAGATCTTCCTTTCATCACGCTGTTTTTTTTTCCACGCAGCAGTGCTGTGAGTGAAGAGAGCATTCTGATTGCCAAGAGAAGACCGGATCATATCTCTCCCTCTCAGGCCTGCATTCAGCCCCATAACCATGGAGGGGAGCTCCCACCTCATTCTGACACACACACACACACATACACACACACACACACACACACACACACAGGCAACTGGTCCATCCCATCTGACTCTCAAAAGCACACTTGAGGATCGAAAGTCTTCCCATCTTCAAAACTCCTCTCAAGCCTCATCTGTTGTCCCAAGTGTACAATCTACTGAACCCATATTTTACTGCTTATGTATGTTTATATTCGTGTTCATATGGGTGTACAAGTGTATGTTTTTACCCATTGTAAGTGCCCTTGGGTTATCGAAAACATTTTTAAAAAGAACATATTATTATGAAAACAGGCAGGTCAGAAGTGCGCACCAAGCCCACTGGCGAATTCACTCATTTTACACTGAACTGTGGTGATTTCCCACTTACTCCTTCCTGCATGCTCTTTCATTTTTCTCCTCCATCCAGCCTTCCTCATTTCTCCATGTTTCCCATGACACCCATTTCTCTTTCCTCTTACTTGTTTTCTGATTGTACTCGCCGGGATCCGGGAGCATAAGCAGGAGAGCACTCGGAAATCCGTCACACAACAACAACAACCCCCAAAGACCACACACACATATACACATCCTCCCTTCTGCTGCTTGGCAACCAGCTCCCATAGCAACCGCTGCTGTCAGGGGTTTCAGGGCTGAGTGGCTCTGCCAGGTGGAGGAGACTTTGACAGGCGAGCAGCATCTCTGTTTCTGGGCTCGGAGTGCAGACCTTTAAAACTTGCTGTATAGTCTTGTCTTTCCTAATTATTTTACTTCCACTAATTCACACAAAGGGACATTTCATAAGACAACACATTTTTTTGTGGTAATATTTTCTTAAGCTTTGAGAAGGGTTACTGACATGATAACTCGATTGTATTTTGGAATGTGACATCACTGAGATGACTAGGTTGTTATTTACAGCACAAGAACAGTGTAATGATCTGATGTGTGTTGCAAAGCTTTTGTGGTTTCCTTATTGCACTAAAACTTAGTAGAGCTTGTTTCCACTGGATTTCTCTCTGTGGTGTGTGATGTGATCTGCTGTAATATGACCGTACAAACAGACCAATTATCTCTGGTCAGATAGAGCTGTAGTGCCGTCTTCACTGCTGCATTGCATCCATGAGGGCAGGAATTTGTGCTGTTTCTTATTGGCAAGCAGAAACACCTAGACCTATAGGAGACAGTATAGGTGGTAGTGGCCTACTAACACTGATTTAAAGATTGGGACCTTATAATTATAAGGTTCTATCGGACAATTCTGTGATTTTAAGATATTGAGTCATAAAGTTTTGACCCGCAATAAGGCCAAAGCAGACACAACTTTTCAACTTTTTATTTTTTATACTTTTAAGCAATATTTTGGTGTAAAACTTCTCACATATATTCAGTGGCATGTAAATAACATATGTATAACATTAACTCATATAGTTTAATCAAATATATGCACAGTTCATTTTAAACTTCATGAGGATTCATTTACTCATCAGATCCCAAAACACAGTACATAGACAATTACTGTTTTTTGCACTACTTGCAAAAACTAGTGTCCTGGTCTAATTTGTCTGACTTAGGTCTCTTCTCCAGGGCCCCTAACTACACTCCAGCCCAGCATTACCACGTGTGAGCAGAGAGAGAAAAGGAGGGCAAGCCCACAGATGGCTCACAGCACTGCTGGGACATGCCACATGGCTCCTGCTTGATCGCTTGTGGCGTCCGGCGCAAGTAGCAGGGGCGGGCAAGCTTTGTCATGCTAATAGAGGGGGGACAGCTGCTTTGGGCCATGGGGTGACACGGTAAACGTCACTACACGAGACAGAGATGCACCAAACCCCGGTGAACCCATTATTACAACTGAGCTCAGGCAATATTCATACCAAAGATGCACACAGACTTTGCTTATTCCATATATGGAGCAGTTAAAAAGACTTTCCCTAATGCAATGGATCCCACTCCCAGTCCTGGGTATGTCTGCACATATTTTGCACAGTTTTGTATTGTCCATGCTGTAAAACACCTGATCCAATTCATTAAGGGCTTGGTGATTAGCTGATGAGTTAAATCAGATGTGTTACATTACATTACAAAACACAAAAAAGTGCAAAAAAATGGGGAACCACAGCTAATACAAAATGGGGACTTAAAGACTCACTGCATCAAAAACGTACTACTTACATCTTCCACTTTCCACCATAACACTTGAGCTGATGTATGCAAAGATTGCATTATCAAAGTTTGGGTTAGGTTTGGCTTTGTATTCAGAAAAAAACACTATAACACCTGATGTGAGAGCAATGTTATGAGGGTGTAATAATTATACAGCATATCTATAATGGGAAAGGAATGGGAGACAGAACTGCAGTTTTGCCATCCAATGCGGGAGGTATCAAAGTTTAGGCAACAAAATCAATAGAGCTTTTAAGGTAGGCTACATCCGAAGTGCCAGCAAGTCACTAGGAAGTATCTACCGGAACTGTGTACTCTGACAGCAACTCTATCTCAGCAACCCATTAGCAGTTTGCATGACCGAAACACCCTACCAGACACAAGTCTTTAAACGTCACCTCAAAATAACCACCCAAATCAAACTTACTCTAAATCTGCAGCAAACACTCTGAATCCTTTAACATACCAGAACAAGACGGGATAGACTGCTGTTATTTGTGGCTGATTGATTGAAATGTGATGGCAGCTTATATCTGTACAGTGTAATGGATGCTCTTCATGGAGTAGCTATAACGTATTGATCCATACTAAAAGGAAGCACTGGAGAAAGCAGCAGAGCTGTGATGAATGTCAGACTTTTGGAGACCAGCTGTCTCTAGCAGTTAAACAGGGAAAAAGACGAGCATGTCTTACAGGTTAGTGGATTTTCAGCAAGAGTGGTTTGGCGGAGTTGCTATAAAACAAAGATAGCGCTCTCCACTTTGACAAAAAGCACATTCGGAATCATTGTCTAGGGCAGGAAGGCTTCCTGAGGTCGTCAAACTTCAATGCAAACAAAAGCATGAAAAGGCATAGTGAACGACAAGCGCACTTTGGGAGCACTTTCAAAAACTTTTTCGAAAGCCAAGCAAAACAATGGCACTGATCCAGAAAGTGTGGCGAGACAAAAGCAGAGATTTAAGGAGGGGAAAGGGCTTGCGTGGGTGCAAAGGGATTAAAGCATTAATCACAGATGGCCACCGCATCTCATCTTTTCACCACCCCCACCCCAGGCAAATAATCGACAAAGGTATGCTTTGCTCGCTTTTGTCAGCACGCGTGTCTGTCAAGCAGGAGCGTGTGTTGGCCACAAAGCAGGAGCACAAAGGCATGTCTAGCCCCTCCAGCCCACCACCCCCAACCCCCTTGTCCCAGTCAGTGTGAATTGTAAGGCACGTGCTGTTTCTGACTGGTGGAACAATAGGAAAGAGAGAAGTGTGATATCAAACTGATATAAGGCTCACCCTTGAGATTCCTTGGCATGGTGCAGAATTGCCTCAGTCACTATATTGTGTTGGACCCCATGGTCTTAAGACCCAAAGCTGATACACAGCCTTACTGGGTAGGTTCTCGTATGAGGGTGTGGCACAAACTTGTGTCTGTGTGTGCGTGATTGTTAGTGTCCTAAATGCATTTTGGGTGAGGTGAATTCAGCGGAAGGGAGGTCACATTGAAAAAAAAAAGAGAAGTGAAAAAACCTAAACAGCTGGGAAACATTTATAGGGATACAATGGAGTCGGGGGGGTAATGGGGAGGAAAAAAAGACTCTCTGGCCGGCCATCATTTTAGAAGGCTCACAGGGGTCCTTTGTTATGGCAGCTGGTTTTGGGAAGGTCAGACCAGCTGTGCTTCCATTGACCCTCCTCCCCTCCACTTGTGCTTCTCCTCCTGCTAAACACAGCCAGCTCTAGATGAGAGAGGTGGCACTGAGGAGGCCTGGATCAACAAGCTGCAACTCCAACTTTACACTGTGTGCATGCTTAGGACCTCTGACTTTACAGAAGTGGCAGTACGTGGGCTTCAAATGGCCCAGTCCGTTACAACAAAGACAACAGTAATGATAACATATGTGCGCTTAACTGCAGATACCCAATCAAACTAGAAGTAATAAACCCCAAAGTCTTTGTAAGAATGTGCAGAAATGTGCTGATCATGCTCGTGAATTCTAATGAGCCTGGCTTGCCACTAAAGAGCTTTCACTTCCTCGCAAAGAGATCTGATTTTACTCTGATCATAGTCTGATTTTAAGTGTACCTCATGCACCCTTGAGTGTGTCATCTCACAGCATGGATCCCCTTTATACTACAGGCTGTCAACAGTCTGAAAGGACCAACTGCTGAGGCCACCCAGTCAATCATTCAAATTACTCTCATGCAGTTACACCAATCCCCCGCTATATTAGCTCCCGAAGGCGTTAGATGTAAAGTTACACAAGTAATGGAGCCTTTGGGTTCAGAGTCTAAATTTTTGTGAGTGAATGTTTGCGTCAGCAAGACAACCAGCATTGGGCTTGCTAATTTAACTACAGTAATATTTGTTCCCACATCACACATTTCTTACACCATCCATTAATAGGTTAGGTTATTGATTTTACAGGACATTTTTATTTCAGCATTAAACCATTAAGCATTTGGGTCTACATGGGTAATGATACTCATGTCCATTTGGCACTTCCACCTGGGATAATCCATGTTGTTGTCACAATATCACCCACCGCGGACTCCCGCTTATAGTGCGCGCCACAGTTCCCGGCGAGCCGCGCACTTCCGTGTGTTTGTGTCATTGTCATGTGTTTTTGTTTTGTTTGATTCCCGTGCCTTAGTTTGGTTCTGTTCACGCCCCCTCAGGTTTCCTATTGGTCATTCAGTAATTAATATCAATTATCCATTTACCGTTTGTGTTTAAATACCCTCTGGTTTTAGTTTAAGATCGCGAAGTCTTGTCGTGTTTTCTAACCGTCATTCTGAGCGTTTATTCTAGTCTAGTTTCTGTGTTTCCAGTCTTGCGTTCCCAGTGTCTGTTTTTTCCCGTTTGTTTGTTTGTTTGATTCCCGCATTGTTTTGACTTCCTGGTATCGACCCACGCCTGTGCCCTGACTACAAATATGGAATTGCCTTTTCTACGCCTGTCTGCCTGTTACCTGACTCATGCTATGGATTATGACGATGATTTATGGATTACCCCTAA
>JAOUQW010000047.1:6214100-6224372 GCA_028565825.1 Olivaichthys viedmensis | reverse complement strand
ACCGTAGCCTTTCTGTCAGCTCAAACCAGTCTGGCCATTCTCCGTTGACCTCTCTCATCAACAAGATCTGCAGAACTCCCGCTCACTGGATGTTTTTTCTTTATTGTACCATTCTGAGTAAACTATAGAGACTGTTGTGTGTGAAAATCCCAGAAGATCAGCAGTTTTAGAAATACTCAACAGCCCGTATGGCACCAACAATCATGCCACGGTCAAAATCACTGACATCACTTTTTTCCCCACTCTGATGGTTGATGTGAACATTACCTGAAGCTGCTTGCCCGTATCTGCATGATTTTATGCATTGCGCTGCCGCCACACGATTGGCTGATTAAATAATTGCATGAATGAGAAGGTGTACATGTTCCTAATAAAGTGCTCCGTGAGTGTATTTAGGAGCCAGATCAAGGTGAACCAGGACCGACTTAAAATGACCCAATAACAATGTCTTTTCATGGGCCAATTTAGGTCAGAGTAGACCGGCACAATAATGTCCGTCTATGGATGTATCTGGTCAGTTGGTGTCTTTAATTGAGTTCAGGGACTGGAGTCTGATAACCTGAACTAAACACTTTATAGGTCTGAGCTCTTATTGCATGCCATTACCTTTCAGAAATTAAACTTTTAGGTCACCTATATCAAAAATACAGAACGAATACACAGCACTTTATGTTGTTTGTCAACTGACTGCCCTAATGATTGAAGTGTCCACTTTTAGAGTGCAAGTAAATGTAATACTAATAATACATGAATTAACTAAGCAAGTGCAATTTCTGTACAGTCATGCACATTTCTATTTCTTACAAATCCCCAGTATACTTATTATTAAAATATAAACCCAAGCAATCCTTTCTCTAATTAATTGTTTAAATGTCATGTGCACTACTGAACAGGAGCTGAAGGACAAGCATTCATCATGCTAGCAGTACTTGAGGAAATATGCTGTCCTTCCCTTGGAATAATCAGGGAGCTACTGTTCAAATTACTATCACTACATTTTAAGGGATTTTTATTTAGAGGTCATTGGAAACCTTTAACCCACAATGACAACTGTGAGTGTAAATGAACTCTCCGAGTGAGAGTATGGCACAATATACACTGAAGATGTTTAGTTGTCAACAAAAACAGCTTAGCTCCAGGGTAAGACATCAAAAATAGGTCTACTGTCGTCCTCTTGTTCTGATTATCCGCCATAATGTAATGGATGTAATATTTATGGGGATGTATTAAGCGTTAAGCTTTTAGAAGCAGGAGCAGTGGTTAAGGCTCTGGGGACCGGTCAGAAGGTCAGCGCATCAAATCCCTGCACGGCCTTTAACCTTTAACTGCTCAGTTCAAATGATCTAAAGTTGCTTTGGATAATTTAAAAAAATAAAATAATAATTTTTTTTTTTTTTTTTAAAGGTTTAAAAAAGAAGAAGAAGAAGAAAAAAAAAAGAGTAAATGTGAATATAAGAATAATAATAAGAAGAAGAAGAATAGTTTCTATTGCACATGTGGGGGCTGAGAGGGGAGTTTGGAGCTTCCATATATGGACACGCCATCAGCTCGCGTTTCCTATTGGCTGCTGGCGCTTTGCAGCTGCCTGTCAACAAGATGGCCTTTCTCAATTGCTTTTCGAAGACAACGAAACTCTATTAGTTTTAGTACCGCACAACTATTTTCTATTTAAAACCATGCGGCTATAATGGATTAAAGCTGAATTCAAAGCGACCGTTGTTCCTCGGGCCGATGTAGACGGCGTCTAGCGGTCGAAAACACGGCGAGTGCGGCGGGACCGTGTCATTGGCTTCCCCGCTAGGTCGCAGGCTAATGTTGCCGTAGACCTGCGACACCCTGGCCTTTTATTGTGGATAGTTGTTGTTGTTTTTTAGTAACATTTTTTTATCTTACGTTAGAGGATAGTTTGTTTGTTTGTTTGTGTGTTGTTGTTGTTGTTGTTGTTGCGGGAGAACTGCTGGTCGGAACCCTGACTACGCTGTTTGAAAGGTAAGAGCATTTCTCTAACGTTAGCGCGAGCCTGTCGATGACGGGAACGGCCATGGCGCTAGCGGGCTAACCGGCGCGTCTTCGAGCCGATCGCTCGGCGCTCACATCGCACAGCTGGACAGGCTTGACGGCGAAACTAATCCGATGAGCTTCGTGAGGTGGAGAGGGCTCGCCGGCTCGTGTAGCTAAAGCGCGCGCAACGCATTTCGCCGATTTGGTTCTCGAGCTATCGAGCTTAATAACGGCCCCCCCCCAAAGAGGCTTGTTCTGCTAGCACTGTTGAGTTTGTAAATAATAATAATAATAATAATAATAATAATAATACTGTCGTTAGCCACAATTGTGCTTAAATACCCCCGACCACACATGTATCCAGAGACGATCTGACGAGATGTGACTAATATCTGTTCAATTTCCAGTTTTTCTTTTTTGGGGAAAGGCATATTGCGAAATGCCCCTCACTCGGCTAGCTAACGACAACATCTAGCAGCTAGCAGCTAGCAGCTAGCACTTCGCTTTGGGCTGGGATTGTTTACTAGCTGCAGACTTCCACTTAAAATAGATTTTGCTTCTTGCATTAGGCTAACGATGTCAACTTGGGGAGGGTTTAATGGTTTTATTTTTTAAATGGTCGATGTTCTAGCCCATTAAGGCATGTGTCAACAAACTAGCCAGTCGTTAGCTACCTAGCTTAACACTTTCTAATACGTAGCTGGTCGTTTATGCACGCATGTCTGCGCATTGTACGTTGCATTCACGTTTGTTAATCTGATTTATGATGGACGTTAGTCAGCGAAGCCGCACGTGAACGACCTCACTGGTCTGTCCGCTAGTTACAGCCGTTAGCTAACGTTAGCTAGCTAGTTTAATATAAGCCTTCTGGTTCCTTGACACGCCGGCGTTTCTTATGCAAGTAAAGCGCAATTGTTGGCTCGTTTGTTTGCCTCTTACTTGGTATATTTGGCCATTTAAAGTTGTTGAGCGGTGGTTTGTCTATGAGGGAGCCGAGATGCTGCAGAGGCGGAACCGCACAGGGCCTTGCTCAGTCCGTGGTTCTCCAATGTGGGGTCCGGGGAACACCAGGGCATCGCGACTTATTTTATTAATGACGTTACAGTTGTGGAAGTCACCATTAGACACCATCAGCGAGCGCTATGAGGCGAATTGACTGGTCACTTGAATGGGTTCAACTCTTAAGACTTTTAATAACAAGGTGTAAGATATTTCAGAAAGGTGCGATGAAGGTTAATATGATGCAAAACGTTACGGATCTCCAATTTAATACAGTGTAACTGGTTCTGTGGATGAAAATAAGCTGCGTCTCAAATAAAATGAATGAATGAATGAATGGATGGATGGATACGTATGTTCGCACACATTTGCCGAATGTGCCTAATATTTGAATTTGTTCATAGAATTAATCTGGGTTGTGATCATAAGGTGGTCTTTGGTTGCAAAATGTTTGAGAATCCTGCCTTAATTATACAAATGTCATGAGCAAACCCTGTTGTCCCATCATTCGCTACATGGTCTATTTACTTCCCAATGCCCACCTGTAATCATACCTGCAGTCCTTTGGTCCCTAGTCCCTAGTTATGACCCCTGAACTATCTACCAGTTAAGAAAGAGTGATTCAACCTATATTAGCCCACATCTGGTGCCATTGTCCGGTATTACTGCAGACACTACAAGCACACTAATAGAGGAAACCTCTGAGCTGTATAAAAATTTGATTGAGCCAGCTTTAAAATGAATATTCACTGAACATTAATTAAATGTCATGTTGGTAAGTAATAGAACAACGCCCCTGTTGTGTTATTGCTGATCTAAACACTGTCTCCCCATCATGTGTATGCCTACCACAGACACTGTCGAGGAATATAAAAAAAATAAAGTAATTGAAAATTATTTTTTTAAGAGGAGCACCATCCCAGTGAGAATCTGTAAGATGATGGTTGTCATTACCACTTGGAACGACTTTGTAGTATGCATACAAAATGGACCATGAAGGGTGGCAAGCTTCAAGGAAGTGAGATTATATTTAGTGCAGCAACAAAGCAAACAAATGTAATAAATAGCACAAGGTGAAGTTAGGTTGTAGTCATCTAGCATGATGATTTTATTTAAATAGCTGGTGTATGCGTGTTTCTTTTTTAGCAGTATGGTGTAGCCAATGTAAATAAAAAATATATGCTGTTAAAACATTGCCTTTACTTCATTAGTTATGTTAAGAACTATCATTGTAGCAATATTTGCCATATGGTTTGCTAGCATCCAGGATAGTTAGCAAGTATGTCAAGCGAAAATGTGCATGTCAATAACCTGCCATGTGTAATTTATGTAATGTGAGGTTATATTAAGACAATGTAACTGAAAAAGTTAAATGAAGAATACATGGAATTAAATTAACGTCTCATCATAAATAAACGCCTCTTTTCTTTATTCCTTAGATTGAAACCTTTGATGGAGGCTTCAGGCCTGAACAATGAGAATGAGTGGTGAAGTACAAAATAACTGCCCTGCATAGTGGCAGATATGCTCTTGATGGGCTCATGATGAACCGTGACACCTTTTCCCACATCCGACTGTGGTGCCCGCGTCCCTTTGGCACCTACTCACAGAACAAGCCTTACAGTAATGGCACAATTGGTGGCGGGACAACATCTACTCTCTGTAAAGATGATGCTGCTGGCTGTACATCCATAGATGATGGTGGCGTTGCTGAAGAGCACCATGAGGATGTTGACACTGAGAACACCCCTCCTGCCCCATCTTCCAACCTCCTGGTTCCCCCACCCCCTGCACCACCCTGCCCTGCTTCACAAATGGAAGATGGCAGGGTATTGCTTGATACATGGTATGTCATCAAACCAGGCAACACCAAGGAGAAAATTGCCTTCTTTGTGGCTCACCAGTGTACTGGAGCAGGCATTCTGAGGCCTAGTGCCATGAAGGTAAAGGGAAACTGGGGCACTGACTGTACCAAGGCTAAGCGTCGCCGCCGCTGCTCTTCCTATGACCCTCCTACGAGAGCACAGAATGTGACTTCAGAGCTGTCTGCAGAGTCCAACTGCCTGGAGGACAGTATAGTGAATGAGACTGATCTGCTCTCTGTGGCGGAGATGGTGGCCCTTGTTGAGCAGCGCACGGCTATGGCCTTGCAAGGCATGGCAGCTCAAGGACAGATGACCTCTAGCAACCATCAGCATACAGTCCTCCAGAATTCTGTTTCAGATTCTCCACCTGTTGTATTCCTTTCAGAATCCCCTCCACCTGCACCAGCCTCTAAAAGTGACTTTGAACAGCAGCAGCAACAAGAATCCCGTCGTGTTGCTCAGGCAGTAGCACGCTTCGAGTCTCAGCAGCAAAATCTTGAGAGTACAATACTGCGGCCTCAGATTCATGACTCTGGCAAAGACCGGGATTGTGCTGGTGAGATTGGGGGTAACGGCCAAAACCATGGTCGAGGGGAAGTTAGGATTGCTTTTCGGGTGTCTAGTTTGGATCCCAGGTCCCAGTCTGAGCCTGAAGGTCGCCCCAGATGCATGTTTATGAGTTGTGGGACTGGAGGAGGGCAGACAGGAACCAGGGCCAAAGAAAAGATAACATGTGACCTCTACCAACTGGTTAGCCCTTCATCTCGAGACCCAGGTAACATCTTGGCTGGCTCATCAAAATCTGATTCCATAGGGGAAGACATCACTGAGCGGCCTTCCTCCACAACTACAGACCCTAACCAAGATCACTGCTCAGGAGAGAAGAAGGCTGTGGCTCGAGAACGGGTGACTGGCTTTCACGTGGAAGTTGTAGTCACAGGAGCTGTGGACCAGTGTGTCTTCTATGGCAAGGACAGCACAGAGAATGTCCAAGAAGAGACTGTTTGCATTGCTATGCCTAGTGGGACTAACCGAGCTGATGCTTCAGAAGAACCTCCACCTGGCCAACTATTCTTTTTACAGAGCCCATCTGCCGAAGATGAAAGTGGTCCTGGAATCTCCAACGGAATGTGCTCTTTGGATCGTGCAAATAACAGTGGGCCGCTGGGGAGTGCGGTAGAGAGGCCAGCCAGCCCGATTGCCAGCGGGGAAGACTGTGCTGATAAATCACTCTGCCGCCTCTACCGTCACGTCTCGCATGACTTCTTGGAGATACGTTTCCAGATCCAGCGGCTTCTGGAGCCACGGCAGTATATGCTTATGCTTCCAGACCACATCATGGTCAACATCTTCAGCTACTTACCCACCCGCTCTCTAGCAGCCTTGAAGTGCACCTGCCACGACTTTAAGGCCCTAATTGAGACCTATGGTGTGCGTGCCACAGACTCCCGCTGGAACCAGGACCCACTGTACCGTGATGACCCCTGCAAGCAGTGCAAGCGGCAGTACGAGCGGGGGGACGTTTCGCTCTGCCGCTGGCACCCCAAACCTTACCACCACGACCTGCCTTATGGACGCTCGTACTGGATGTGTTGTCGGCGCACAGACAAGGACACACCAGGCTGTAGAGTTGGACTGCATGACAACAACTGGGTACAGCCATGCGATATGGTTCAGGCCCGTGCCAAAAGAGAAGATGGGAGGTAAAGACCAGAGTAGGGCGATTCTGGGTTTCATCTTTACTCTCACTTTGCCTAAACCTCATGCCAGTGTAATATTTATGGTTGAGCCCGCCTCCCCGTCTCAGCTTGTTAACCTTGCTATCATGTCAGTATCAGTTCTTAGCAGTGCAGCATACTTAATTCTTACTCCCATAATATACTGAGTCATGCTCAAGTGTGAATACCGACGCTGATTAAATAAGGTTAATGTCTGCTGCATGGGACTAGATCTTTACATGTATTTGTGAATTGGTTAGAAATTCTTCTGGCTTGGCAGTGTTTTCCTAAGACCAGCACTGAAGCCGATCCCAACCTTGCCAAACCTGCAGGCTAGGCACTGACTTGTCTTGTTAAAGTAATTAAATGTATTGAGGTTGGATGTCACATATTCTTTGCTGACCCTGGGGCAAAAAAGAGCAAAAACGATGTCACTTTACAAATACCTGATGTCACTTTGTAACAGTTCTACTGCTTATGTTTTTTTTTCTTTTGTTTGTTTAATTTTTTGTGTGAATGAGTGAATTCTTTTTCTTCCGTCCTTTTGATTTTTGATGTTTGCAATAATGAAATCAATACTGAAACAAGTGTATTTCTTTTCCAAACATTTTCTCTGCCATGCCCTTGCTCTAGCCAGGTTGCCACTACCTGTCTGCTTCCTAGCTAAGGATAGTCTTTGCGTTCTGTTGGTGAAAGAACATCAGGTTCCAGCCTTAAGCCCATTCATTCTGCTCACTCCATCAATCTATACAATCTTTCAGACAGAATCAAATGTTGATGCTGATGCTCTTTGGTTTGGGAGGCCGTTGTAGGTTTCACTGTCAGCTGATGCTATAGGGAATTTTTGCCTCTGAAGTAAATAAAAGTTATTTAAAACTGGTGTCTGTATTAAATTATTTTTTTAAACCAATGACATGAAGGTTTTTATTTTGTTTTGTCCCCCCCCCTTCACACCACTTCAGTGCCAGAGACCCAATTGGCATACTTTTCTGTTATTAATTACAAGAAGATAAGATACTGTATGCTGGGCACCATATTATGCAGGGTGGAATATTGAATGTCATAATACATTTTATTGTTACATACCTGTCAACTAAACCGTAAAGGAAATATGGAGATGGGTAATGGAAAACATGTAAAACTAGGTAAAAACCAGGTAAACTGTGAGAGTTGACAGGTATGTAGCTATAGTTTGTAGGTTTTGTGATGATTAGGATAACAGATGTGCTGAATACATTTTCTTCTGCAGAAAACCAGCTTTTTTGGAGATGCAAGGTTTTCTTGCAAGAGCCACTCCTAAGTATGTTCCGAGATGCTGTTATATTCTTCACTGTATGACGGATAATGTGTTGGATTCACCCTTATTACCCACAAAATACAAAAGGTCCATCTCCTTAAAGTGAGTACCATCTATTACAGTATGTAATTACTGTTTTTTATTTCAAAAAAAGTGATACATTTGAATAGGTAACTATGGTGATAACTAGTTCCTCTCAAGCATAGAAACCCCAAAAGTAGACTGCCACTGCCATCATGATGAGGGCATTAGCATTGACCAAGTGCTTCCAAACTGGGTCTTCGCTTATGTCTGGCAATTGTTTTGACGCTTCTACGACTTCTTCTTCTGTCAGCTCAGGAGCCTGAGAGCCACTTAAACCACAGAACCAGCCAATCAAGCGGGCAATTCCAGATTTACCCCTGCTTACAGCTGGGAAAAAAAAACATAAAAGTTTAGTAAGATTTTTTGTAGTTCAAGTGATGCTGATTTTGTTGATTACAAGACAGTTATTAGTTATTAATGTTTGTTTCTTGAATGTCTTACCTTTATCCTCATTACACAAGACTCTATTTTTTCCCTCCGCTTCTCTGCGTGCATTTCTTCCTCGTTCCTCTTCATCCCAGTCCAGATCTGCCCTCTCTTCCTTAGAGTGTCGCAAGCTAAAGACAAGGCGATGAAGCTTGGCCCGAGAGAATTGAGTAAATTGTAAAGTAAGTATTATATGAGTAGAAAAGAAGATATGAATAATCTCAAAGTAACTGCCCAATGCTGAGGGTCCACTTACATGTGCGTCATCTATGGGTGGTGTGCTGTAGCTCACGAGGAGCACTAGAATGCCAGTACAGAAGAAGAGCAGCACCGCAAAGTACAGGTAATGAACCCCACAAATAAGTGGAGGACATTTGGAAGGAAAGAGACAGCTACCTGATCCAAAGTAAGACTCAGGACCCATGCGGCACAAACCCATGACCAGGCCACCCATTAGGCCCCAAAAAGCCCCCTAAAAAGTGGGGGCGGGAAAGAATACCAAGATCACAAAGCAATCTCCCTGTGTTTCAATACTATTTTAAAGTGCCCTTGTTAATTGGTCCTCAGCATTTCACCGTGGCATCTTAAGTGCCGTTCCAATACTTTATTGGCTTAAGTGAAGTTTGATAGAAACACAGTGAGTTCTCAGAGCAGATATATGTGAATCTGGATGTAGGAAAAAAGCATTTCATCCATAGTCTCTATTGAAGATATTAATGACAATTACCGGCTCATTAACTCTCTTCACAAAAATAGCCAGAAAGAAGACAGCTGCTATAGGTGGGGCCAGGTAACTGGTTACTGATTGGATATAGTCGAATAACTGACCACTCTGGGCAGCCTGGACCACAGGGATCCAGCAAATGCTGATTGCAACAATGCAGAGCACCCACACCCTGTTAGAGAAGTAAAAATAACATATCAGAGACCATTCATTACAGATATGGCACACATCGGTACATTATAAGTCATTGAACACCTACCTTGTGTTACAATACTGTTTTTAATGCACCGTTGTTGACCTGCCCTCGTGACTCAGAATTGTGCATCACTTAGCTAACTAGCCAGCAGAATAAAATTAGTCAGCTGTTATGTATAGTAGTATAGATGTATATTGGCAACCCAATTTGAATGTAGCAAATGTCATATCTAAATATATTCTTTGTTGCTTTGAAAAGAAATTTGAAAATCGCAATGCCTTCTGGACAAGTTCTGCTCCTAAAGTCTACAGTCATGCTGACTCAAAGTTATCGTTAGGTCTCCAAGGTGTCATCTGACAAACTTCACCAAGGCATCAAGGATTCCCCAGAAAGGAAATGGCAAGGAACATCAACGTGTGCGTGTTATAAACAGTACTGGAACGCAGCCCTAGAGTATGGCAATTATGTGCTCTACAAGTTTCTACATTTATTTTACATGGCTGTTTGACGGACAAGAGCATGCTGCAAGATAAAATAAATATTAAAGAGGAGTGAACCAGTGTGGTACAAACCTGCCAACTATCATGAGCTCTCTGTCTCGGGCCTGAGGCCTGATGCGTGTCCATATGTCCATGGTGAACAGGGTGCTGCTGCTGTTGAAGATGGAGGCTAAGGAGCTCATGAGGGCTGCCAGCATGACGGCTAGCATTAATCCCCTCAGACCTGAAGAGAGGCATGACAAGGGTAAAAGACAAGACAATAAACAACATTGACGGTTGTAATAAGATTAAAGACCTTGGTCAAACATTACTTCTGGAGGCAGCAGGTTCTAAATAAATAAAGTTTTAGGGTAATTATAATAGTTTCTTAAATGGACAAATAGTAGTGAGAGTCAGTTATTCTAAATAAATGGTACATTCTCACAAAGGTCACGATGCTCTCAGACACACAGTACCGATATT
>JAOUQW010000047.1:6165963-6181870 GCA_028565825.1 Olivaichthys viedmensis | reverse complement strand
CACCTGAAGGAACACACACACACACACCTGAAGGAACACACACACACACACACCTGAAGGAACACACACACACACACACCTGAAGGAACACACACACACACAGTGTCCCAATGCCTTACTCTGACAGCTCCAGTGCCTGGCATGGCGAGGACACTTCCTGGCAGCTTTTGTCTATGAGTCTGCTGTGTTCTCTTGGCTGGACTGCGCCTTGTCTGAACTCTTCAATATGTAACATCACATTAAAGCTTCATGAGGCTGGCAGCTGCACAGATCAGGCTGTGGCATGCCAGCCAGCATAATGCCCCAGGAGGGACAGCACATCTACAGTATGTATTTTTAATGCATAGCCACAGCAGCTGAGGTGGTCTGTGGATTTAAGGGGTGCCGCGTCCTGAGAATTACACTAGCATAACCGGTAATGTGACAAGTTCTTTTTTGCCCAGAGAGCAATAAAAGAGCAAATTCATCACATAAAAAATATGAAATAGTCAGAATGTGAACTTTCTGTAGTTTTACTACAACCCCAGTTTCAAAAGAGTTAGGACAGTCAAGTGTTTACCACTGTGTAACATCACCATTTCTTTTAATAACCCTTATTAAGCGTTTGGACACGGAAGACACCAGTTGGTCAAGTTTAGCAAGCAGAATTTTCCCCCATTCTTTCATTAGGCAGGTCTTCAGCTGCACAATCGTACAGGGCCTTCGTTGCATATTTTGCGCTTCATATTGCGCCACACATTCTCAATCGGGTCAGGACTACAGGCAGGCCAATCTAGCCCCTGCACTCTCTGATTATGCAGTCATGCACTTGTAATCCAGGGCAGAATGTGGTTTGACGTTGTCCTGCTGAAAAATGCAGGGACGTCCCTGGAAAAGACGGCATCTGGATGGCAGCATATGTTGCTCCAGAATTTTACATATCTTTCTGCAATAATGATGCCCTCACAGATGTGCAAGTTATCCATGCCATGGGCTCTGACACACCCCAATACCATGACAGATGCTGGCTTTTGGACCTGATGCTGATAACAGCTTGGATGGTCCTTTTCCACTTTGGCCTGTAAAACACGACGGCTGTTTTGTCCAAAAACTATTTGAAATGTTGACTCGTCGGACCACAAAACACGCTTCCACTGTGCTACTGTCCATCTCAGATGAGACCGAGCCGAGAGAAGTCGGTGGCGATTTTGGACAGTGTTGATGTATGGCTTCCTTTTACATGGTAAAGCCTTAACTTGCATCTGTGGATGCAGCGGCGAATGGTGTTGACTGACAAAGGTTTACCAAAGTATTCCCGAGCACATGTCATGATATCCATTACAGACGCATGATGGTTTTTAAGACAGTGACGTCTGAGGGATCAGAGATCACGTGCATTCAGAAGTGGTTTTCGGCCTTGCGCTTTACACAGTGGCATGCAGTGCATAAAGCGGGTACCTTCTGTAAGCCAGACATTATTCTCATAGTTCGTTTTAAGCCGGGCTTACACTGTGCAACAAGTAATCGGACCACAACTCACACTGCACTATTCAGTCTCTTGACGCAACAGTGAAAATTGCATCACAGAGGTGCTCACACTGTACGATACCTCACAATGCAGGTGCTCACACTGCACGATGGTAGAAGGTTAAATTCCAATGATACCACTATTCACTGTGCAATTTAGACACGATATTGCCGTCGCGACAAAACCTGAACGACTCTCAGACCATGAGAAGCAAGATCCTCTGGTCTTATGAAACGAAGATTGAACTATTTGGTCACAATTCCCAGTGGCGTGTATGGAGGAAACCAGGCACTGAGCATCACCTCATTAATACCGTCCCTACAGTCAAACACGGTGGTGGCAGCACCACCTGGAGAGACCTGAAAATGGAGAGACCTGAAAATGGCTGTGCACCGACGCTCCCCATCCAACCTGGCTGAGCTTGAATGATTCTGCCAAGAACAATGGGAGAAACTTCCAAAAGAAAGGTGTGGCAAGCTTGTAGGATCATTCCCAAGAAGACTTGAGGCTGTCATTGCTGCCAAAGGTGCTTTAACCAAGTGAAGGGTCTGAATACTTATGTAAATTGAATATTTCCGTTTTTTGTTTTGAATAAATTTACAAAACATTCCAAAAACCTGTTTTTGCTTCGTCATCGTGGAGTATTGTGTGTAGATTGATGAGAAAATAAATGAGTTGAATCCATTTTAAGAGGAGTCTGAAACATACCATGTGGAAAACTTGAAAGGGTCGGATTTCACACCATTTCCCTCTATTTTTGTTCAAAATCTACGTCCATTTCACATTTCTTTTAAATTGTTATGAAGACGATGGCAAAGCCATCATTAAAAGCGGGTCAGTATAATGAGGTGAACGTATTATCAAGACAGCTGGTGAAGATGCTGATGTTTTCATGAAGAATGAGATTGTGGATGGACAGACAGACATCGTGAACTGAGGGAGAAGGTCCAATTGGCGTTCATCCTTAAAATTTGTATTATTGGCACTTGGTTAACTCGTATCCACCCAAAGTTCTTGCGTAAATCCTCATGAAAGTCATAGCCTGCTTTTAGTGAGTGCGTGAGGGTGTACACATGAACTGAATAAGTCAGTAATGAGATTTGTGCGACAGACAGACAGACAGACAGACAGACAGACAGAGAGCTTTGGGTGTGCAGGGGAAAAAAGTGTGTGCAAAGACAGTGAGAATGAGAAAGATGGGGGGGAAGGAAACAAAAAATGAGGAAGGAAGGAGAGAGCAAAGTTACAAGGCTAGTCGAATGGAAAAATTGAGAAATGTAAGAATCAGCATGTTTTTGAAACAGGGGGTTTGGAACAAAGCCACAAACAGATTCTTTTTTTTTTTTTTTACAGGCACAGCAGTGTGCCATCATTGGATTATGCTCATTATTCTTCAATTCGTTGAGGAGGTAAAAAGGGGGTCGCTGACGCATATTACTAATCCTGATATGTACATGGCCTGAAGAAATAAGTTCACCCCAGAAGCTACAGACAACAGCAAGAGGATAATCATGAAATTGACAGGGATTTTAAAGAGGGTAAAAATCAGTGCTTTTACAGGATACAATTATTCACGATCAAATTAGGGAATAACCGCAGCAGAATTCGAGATCGAAGTACCCAATGTATTGTAAACCCAAATTTAAAGGCAGTGTCACATGGATCCTTCTTGGTGAAGGCAAGAACAAGAAGTGTATTAAAGTCTGAAAAGCAGAACCTTCAATGTGGCTGCTAAACGAGAAATATATATATATTTTTAGTAATGGTCCAGCCCAGACGTAAAATTCTTTCTCCAAAGATTTAGTCCCTACTAAGTCCATGCTGTCATTTGAATGAAGTCAGTCACTAGCCGAGTGCAGTCTTTCTCAGGATACTGGCTATAACCGGATTACTGTTATGACAGTGCAATGGCAAGTTATTCAAACATTGCACGAGCAGTGGCATTACTCAGACCCGTTCAACGTTACCTCATTTCCATGCTTTTGTAGAAATTCTATTTCCTGTTGCGTGAAGGTCGTCATAGAGATGGACTTCACTCTGTGGGGAGGGTTCAGGCCTCGCCTAGAGAGAGCCAAAGAACGAGAGAGAGAGAGAGAGAGAGAGAGAGAGAGAGAGAGAGAGATTGGCACCGAGTTTATTGGGCAATGTGGGGCATGTGGATAATCTCAGCGCTGTTATGCTGAACCTGGTTGAATTTCACTGCTCAATTAAAGTAGACTGGATCCAATTTGTCGAACACGCAAAAAAAGCAGACAACACATTGAAATGATCGGCGATAACTTGATTCAGAGATTTGACTCAATGGAGAGAAAAAAAAAAAATGAAAAAGAAAAAAAGAAAAGGAAAGAACAGAGCAGGGGTTAATTTGACAGGGGAAGCGTTACACTTCTTCCGAGCTGCGTATTAGATGAGCTTCAGTCCCTGTGTGCGAGTGTGTGTGCGTGCGCTATATTAGGCAGTCAACCTTCGCTGCAGCCCCTGCTCTCTCGGGAAATCGGAGTTATTGGCTTATTATTCACAAATCTGGGACAAGGACAACAAGGTTAGACTGCAGGGCACCTCGGGGTCCGTGTGTGTGCGCGTTCCTCTGTCCGTAATCCTTGAGTGCTTGTGAGCCGCGTGTGTGTGTGTGTGTTCGTGCGTGTAAAACAAAATCCCCAGTGAGAGGAGATTCATCAACAAGCCGAATTCTACCTCCATTTCCCCCTTTTTAGAGAACTTGAAGCTGTAGGACTCTCCGGGGTGGCCCTGTAGATCTGTGTGTGTGTGTGTGTGTGTGTGCACACAGGAGCATGAATGATGTGTATGAACCCTCTCTCACGGCTCAAGTTTCAGTCGATTTTTGTTGATACTGTATAAAGTTTCATGAAAAGACGAAACAGAACCACCAAATTGTGTGTCTGTGTGTGTGTGTGTGTATATCTGGTTGCCCAGATTGACTGTCCTAGTTTGCTGCTCGAGGGTATGATGGAGTAGCTCTCTCACACACAAGCACACAGTCACACTCTCTTTTGTGGTCATCATTACTTGTTTGCATGTGGCCACGTTGGAGGTCAGGGTTGGGGGGGGCAGCAGGACGCGTGTAAACCTAGAGCGGATGCTGAATTATTCACGCTTCAAGCCTGCTGGTGGCTCCCTCAGACCATTTGGCCACAGCCTGCTGCCTCATCGTTAGCAGCTTTTCCACCGCCGGCCTCTGTGTTTTTACACTGCCAGCGGGTCCACACGAGCCATCGGTCATCCAGATCACTTTCGAACTTATTACCGATTCAAATCCAAGTAGACGGATTCGATTTTCAGCCACACAGAATTACACTCGTGCTCACAGAAATACATTCCCATTTTAAATGTTGCGCATTATATGCAAGTACATTTCAAAGAACTTGTACTATATTCGTCACATTCCCTCAAGAACTGGTGTTCTTGTACTACCAAGCCTTTTCTTTTCACCCTTATTAGGGGTTTGACCCTGTGTTATGTCCTTCAAAGACTCGATTTGAGGAACAGGAGGATTACACGGGCGTGGCGAAAACTCCGTATTTCTGTAAGGCCACACAGCACGACACGGTTTAGTGCATGGCTTATGCCAGAGATCTAGTACCAAGCTACAGAACATGCTTATCTATTTCTCCTGACCCTAACCAAGGTCTTCAAGTCTGATAAAGATCTAAACATCCGTAAAAAAAAAGAAGAAAGAAATGAATAAATAAAAAAACATTGGAGGTTCTTCTGCCTTAAAGAACAACTTGCAACAAGCCTTCATTAACTTATCCTGAACATCAACTACGTCACACCACAAACGGGAGGGGTTCGCCCTCCAGGGAGCGGATTTCTCAACAGGAACACACTTGAGCTTGGCAGCACGAGGCCGTAATGTAATGCAATTGAAGCGATTTCCTCGATTTGCATGCTCGGCTTCCTCTGAGCTATGTGCACAGTTCATATCAGTTTGCTAAGTAACACACACACACACAGAGAGAGAGAGAGAGAGAGAGAGAGAGAGAGAGAGAGAGAGAGAGAGAGAGAGAGAGAGAGAAAATAAAAGGAGTTACGTCAGCTGTTATGTGCTTGAACACAGCAAATTAGAGTTATATTTTTGATATATAAAGTACCGTATCGCTCCAGCTCAGTCTTTTATAGCTTTGCTTTGCTTTGAAAAGTGCAGTCAGGAACAGAAGCTGACCAGAAGGCGGCAATCGCAGTGATTTCAATCCCTCGACCTTCTGAGGCCTCATCGAACAAACTTCACTCGAGCTAGTAATGTTTAGCAATCAGGTAAAAACCTCTTCGGCCTATGGTCGTCTAAGCTACGACTCTTGAGGCCCATCAATCAATCGTAAACACACAGACGGGCGTATCCATCCATTAAAATGAAGAAAAAAAAAAGGATCCTAGTGTGGAGTAGGTGGAGCTTACACACAGATCAGCATTATAATGACATGCACTTTAGAACAGAGCAGCAATTAATCGAACATATTCTCACCTCACACACACACACGCACGCACACACACGCACGCACGCACACGCGCAGTAAATCCACTCATGGCTCGTACATTCCAAACTGAAATTAAACTTCCTGTCCTGCTGTTTCAACTTCCTGTTACACATGCAGACCACATGCTGCTGATGCGGTGGAATGCAGCTTGCAGTTCCCGCACACACGCGGGCACACAGCACAGTCTTTCTTTCTAGGAAAGCCACGAAAAAGTCAAATCAAATTCTCACTACACGAGGCGCGTTGTCATTTTTGCACCACATCTTCAATCCAGGAGTAACGAAAAGAAATGCCAGCACAGATATAAACACGGATATAAAGCGGAGGCTTCTGTGCTTTCTTGCACTAGGTTAGTAAATCTAACATGCAGACGGCCGTAATGACTGTCGGATTATTATAAACGTGTGTATATGAGCAAATGAAGCTTATTCAATCCAGTGAGATTTTCACTCCAATGTTCAGTGGCGGTTCGAAGCTTGAATTTTACCCGCCGCGAGTAGAGTGCATATTGATTAAGTTCATGCCCTGTCGTGCCACATCCCACCCCTGCAGACCCCAATATTACACCCACCCAACCCCCACACCGTCACATTGCAAGATAAAAAACATGACAATTACGAGCGTCCCAATATGTTCATACTGGTATCTGTATTTTTCCCCCAATCACGCCATAATCACTTGATTGAGATGGGTTTAGTGCTGAACGAGGACTAGATTCATTGGGTTTAAGTTGCTTTTGGGTTAATAAAGAAGCTTAACCATCCAGCGGTTCCTCAGCGGAACGAGGGCGTGTCGGGCAGGAGAGGACTTGTGGCTCATCGGGACTTAAAAGGGGAAAACGCTGACATATAATAAATAGCATGTCTCTTTTTCTTGGCTGTCTTTGGCGAGCGAATGAATCAAATAAACACTATTATAATCCTGAAAGGGTTAAACACACACACACACACACAATTGTCCCTCCTTTAAAGCACAAACTTGCGTGTACGTCTTCAGTAACAACGATAAGAAGGACGTACAGGCTGATGCGTCGTCAGGTTGTCACTGAAGAAAACTAATCACTGGAAAGACGCAGTCAAGCTCCATCATTCGAAAACTATCAGGAAATTCTGTACCTCATGGAGTCATATGGAGTCACTTCGAGCTTTTCCCTAAATCCCAATTAAACCTCATGGGAATAAACGACATGTTGAGCATGCCGACATCCTTCCGGCATACACAGCAATGCTGATGCCCACTTCCTTCCATTTTTTAAGTCAGCAGATTTAATGTTATAGGCTACATACCAGTAGCTCTCGCAAGGTCAAAAATGATTCACGATGCATTCGCGCCTAGCTGGTGTTTGTTGGGTCGACCACATATTACCTTACAGAACATTTACATCCAGTCGTGTTTGTGAATTCTGTGAAACCCTCCATAATTCTCCATAAAAAAAATTAATGAAAAGAAAAGAATTCGAGCAGGGCAAAATGTTCCTGTGCGGTGCTTTGAGGCTGAATCTGAAATCCCGATTATAGCAGAAGACAAAGAGTGAACAAAGAGGGAATGATGGAAAATCACAATCAACTACTGTTATGAGAGATGGTGGACAACATCCACCGAGACCAGACGACGTTACCACTGACAACCATTACTGTCTGTCTCTTCGGTAACTCTCCATGTGTCCTTTTTATTAGACTGCTTGTTCCGCTGTTACCAGAATGGGTGATAGCAGATTATTTTGTAGCTTGGCTAATTAGGGAGATTAATTCAATCTTTTTTTTTCTTTTTCCGAGTGACGTAAATTTGATTTAATTCATTACTTGAAGAGTCAAGCTTGGAAATGCGTGAGCGGGTTTGAACTAGGAGACGAGGACAATTCAAAATCAACGTATGAACTGAACAAGCCGACCTCACGCCAGAAGAAATGGACAATCCCAATAAACGCCCAACCATTTATAGCAGCTTACGTCTCAGTCGCTGGGGCCAAATGTGATTTGGATTTTTTTTATTACGACTTTGTCCTCTGTAACATCAAAATGATTTAACAATTACAAAAACTACATCATGTATTTAGTTTTTACTATAATTAAAACAGATTACACCGTATCTATTTTCACCAGTTTCACGTTATTAATGCTGTTCGGAGAGAAAGAAAATGAGCAGCGCTTGCTTTCCTCTTTGTGCCGGAGACTGAAGGTCGTCGCTGTACTGGCGGCTCAGCTCACGTTTGTGTTTACAGGCCCTACAGAATAACTGACTATCTGATCCTGAAGAGTACTTGGGTTCCTGCTTGGCCCTAAATTTGCCAACGCCTTTCTCAGTATCACCATCTGCGTGTGTGCGGCTATCTGCAACCGTCGAGTTGAAGATATCTGTAACTAAAAAGCTCTACGAGTAAAAATGGAATTACAGATATCCACACTGTTATTTTGACGAGTGCAAATACAAGTTCTAGATAGAATTATGAACTAATCTAAAACTAGATTTTAGAGCTCTATAACTACAGATATGTTCCATGCACATTATGACGAGTAGGGGTATAACGATACACTTTGTTCACGATTCGATTTCGATACTTAAAATATTTTTGGAAAAAAAATCTGAATAAAGAAAAATGACTGTTTATTCTTCAAAAATAATAATAAAAAAAAAGGTTTTGTTTTTTTCCCAATGTGCTTTTTTTTTGCCTTGTAAACAAAAAAGAATATTTAGTAATCCAAGAAAATACCAGGAACAGAGGTATTCAAATTCCTAGTTAAAAAAAAAGAAAAAAAGAAAAAAAAAAGGACTTTATAATAGCAGCTTCACCAAACTGAGACTGTAGCCTATCGGCAGGGTTAGCGAGCAAACAAAAACATTTGGTGAAATATATTTAATATTTATGTTTTCTTAAAGTACAGGTGTCAATGTATATTACAGGTTTAAAAAAAACTCAGTTTTGGTCAAAACCCAATTTCTCGTCATTTTCTCGGATTTAAAAGACGACGGAGCGTCTCGCACTCGCCTTCAGCTGTTTCTAATAACGACGCTAAAGTTAGGAGTGTCACATGACGTGCTGTGTGGGTTACATTGATTGCTGTCAAACAGCGCAAATGCAGTAGATAATAATGAATTCAATAGAATACACCTGATATCGCAGATCTCCACGATGCACATCGTCACGTTTTTTTGCATCGCGATGCATCGTTACACCCCTAATGATAAGTCATAACTAGAACTTGTATTTCCACGAGTCACAATTACAGTGTAGATATCTGTAAATAAACTTTCTACTCGTAAAAATGTAATTGTCGATAATAGAAATTGAGATTCCATGTAAATTAATGGTACCATATGGTTAGTCAAAATGACATCGCGGATATGTCGGACCTGGAATTGCGACTAGTTACCACGTCATAGTAGATCTGGAATTGGAGTTTTTAACTCGTCAAAATTTCAGTCAATTTGTCCGTTTACCTTCTGAATATTATAAGTTTGAAAAGTTTCGAATAATCTCCCCCAAATCCCACACATGTCCACGTTTATATCAGAAATACTTTTTTATTTTTCCAAATCCGTGACTCCAAATCACATGGCCACATATTTGGGCAGAATTTAACCCCCCCCCCCCCCAAAAAAAAGGGCTAGCACCCATATCAAAGAGAGTAAATAATAATAATAATATCAAACTAAATAAAAAAAGTTGCATATGCTTTCTGTCATACATTGTAAAAAAAAAGGTTCATCCAGCGCCCTAAAGGGTTCTTCAGTTTAAAGAACCGTAAGGTTCTACACAGAACACAACAGAAGGTTTCACGTAGAATCTCTTTAGAAAGCTAGAACTATTATTACGATCCACTAACCATCCAAAGAACCCATGAGGAACCTCTAACTCCATCTTCCCTTGTCTTTGAAACAAATCCCTTGGAGCGCATGCTCTGACTGTGCCTCCATAAATGGCTTAAGCGCCAAGATCGGTGAGCTTTTTAGAAAATGAATTACCCATTGCTAACCGGCGCACTGCAATCTGACACTACATGACTTATATGATTTCAACTTTAAGGAAAAGATTTAGCAGTTTTGAATAGATGTCGTCAGACTGTCCATCATCTCCGAGAGTCAAATACCGAGGCTAGATAAGCACTTTGGCGATATCCAGTAGCCCTGACCCTGTTACCCTATGCCCAACCCAAAGCTGGGTGCTATAAGCCTCACCTTTGCAAGGCCCAGCTGCAGACATTTCTATCTCACTGCCTTGGCGACGTTTCCTACGTCATCGCAGCATTTAAGTCGCAATTTGCATTGCTTCATGGCTTGCATGCGAATAAAGACCAGTGAGACAGATCCGAGTTGTTCTGCAAAAAAAAATAAAAAATAGAGAACACCTTCATACCGTCAGTGTTTCGGAGCTGCACGGTACAGGTGCTGTGGTTACACAACGAGCGGAAGGAATGCAGACACGGCTTGATTCAAGGGAGTTTGATCTGGAGTGATAAAAACAACATGGTAATTAAATATAAAGGACAAAATATCACTGCGCATGGCAGACTGATTAGCCAGAGACAGAGACAGAGGACAGAAAAGAAGAAGAAGAAAAAAAAGCCATATACTCTGGCCATAAACAAGCAATCAACTAAACTTTAGATCTTTTTTTTCTTTTCTTTTTTTTTTTTTTTAAATACCATGAGACGGAATCTGACACGGTTATGCTGTTCCGTACGAGGTAATGACGTCACCTAAAAGGTTATTTATAGGCGCATCGTGCCCTGTGACAGGATGACCCAGTTTCTAACGGCGCGAAGCAGCTGCGAATCGGAGCCTCGCTCAAAGATCAAAGACTCTTGACACGTCGCGTGCAACAGCAATGTTAAAAACGTCAGCGCGAGAACGTGACGCGTGCACCGGTTTGAGCGCGCGCGGCTGTGTCGTTAGCTAACGGTGCACACGGTGCACACACCCAAATGGCGCGATACCGAGTTTAACTTATCGAGGCTGCCTAGCCATTAAACGACGAGTTAAACGACATATTAGTCGCTATAACAGTCCAATAATGTCACGTGAAGCTACGAGGCGCAAAAGTTGCACCTCTTCTAATGCACAGTGCGGCATGTAATAAATCCTCTCAGGCCTAGAGTGAACTTAAGTTAACGGTCACTTGTGTAGCCATGTTAGCCACCAAACAGGTAGTTAGCCAGTTGGTCTATAAATAAATAAATTAATTAATTAATAAAAAAAGTTGTAGTAAGTCAGTTCCCGCACAGCGGTTCCGTTACCCAACAATAAACTTCCCCTAAACCGAGACGAGCTCCAGCCTCAACCAGCGGTGTGACGATACAGGAGCAACACTATCGCATTCGAGCACGCTATGATAGCTAGCTGCGTTAGCTGGCCAAGCTAACCGAACCCCACACAAAAAAAACACCCCACTCTTCAACGTTCAACAACTTCTCGGGACACTTCATGGCATTTGTGTCGAGTCGAAACAAACAACCGCGTCCTTAGAAGTCATTTTAAAAAGCGGTCGTAACTTGGCGCGTGTGTTAGAAACCGCTAGAAACACACCAGGTCGGCTTGAATCCCGAATGGCGCCCTACTCCCCGTGCAAGTGCCCTACATAGGGCATGCGATAATGGTTTCTCCGCCCTATCTAGCGTACTATCTAGATTACAGGAAGGCGATTCGGGATGCAGCCCAAGGTTGTTACAGATACTTACAGCACGCCGGAGCAGGAGGTACAGACGAAGGAGCCGACCGTCATGTTGGCGTAGGTCGGGCCGCGCTGGTCGCAGTCGAAGCATTTTCGGTTGGGCGGCAAACTCGTCATTTCGCGGAGCATCTTCAGGTGTTTCTCCTCTTGTTTTCGCTTCGCACTCGCCGCCATGGCCGAAGCCGCAATAGTTTAATATAACGGAGGAAAGAAAACCAACTTAAAATAAATAAAAAGAAAGGCGTGAAACGGCCCCAAACGAGGGAGCGCTTCAAGCGAGTCTCTGCCGCCGCCGAGTGGGAGACGAGTGGGGAGGAACACGGGGCGCGGAGCGGGAGACGGACTGGCAGGATTTCACCCCACGGTCCTCACGTTGTACACGACCGAGGGAGAGAAAAGACGTGGCCGCCAGAGGGCGCTCTCGCGGCGCGTGCTTTAAAACCGGCACCGCCCAACAAACCCAAAAAAAAAAAAAACCCCTCGAGTTCACTTCTCTGCAGGAGTGACCTAATTCAGCAGACTCCGTCTACTATTAACCTACAGGCAAAACAAGAGCCTCAACGTCTACACGGGCAAATCAATGTATTCTTTTGTATTTAAATAATAATAACAATTATTATTCTTATTATTACCCACTAATGTAATTGTGAGTAGCCTACTCCCCTGGATACCGAAATATGAGAATGAATGTTACAAGTCTTCACTCTGGTTTTTATACATGCAGTAAGAAAACGTGGGTGTATATATATATATATATATATATGTTTTTTTAGGGCACTGTTTCTGTCAAAATATATCATGCATGTAATTCTACGCACAACCCCTGCATTCAGATGCCGTTTTCAACACGAGGTGAGGGAGACGAGTGGACTTCTCGAAAGCCACCACGCTCGACCTTGGCAGAAAGAACAATGTTGCAAGAGCAATTTCTTTGGTAGATCATCATGGTAAGAAAAATAAAGGTCATGAAGTCACGCAGGCTGCAGAACGGTAGTAGCCTTATTGTTTCGGTTCACTCAAGCGTTCATAGAAAACAACATTTTTCGGAAAAAAGAAGCTTATTTTAATTGTCAATGACGGCTAAGCACTTGCCCAAACGATATACAATACGTGAGGACAAGAACAAGCAAACAACACGATCTCGTGACGGAACACGCATATGAGGATGGACTCATTTTTGTTTATCCAAGATAGAAGTCATCCAAAAAACCCAACTGTACAGTATTTGCAGGCACTCTGCGATTTGAGCCATGCGCATTACTTCAAGCTCTTCGTCTTCAACAAGGTTTTTCCAAAAAATCCTCATTTCTCAAGTTGATTTCGGCAGCTTTGAGGCGCACGGAATAATTCAACAAATGCACCTCTAAAGGGCTTCCAACGAAAAATCAGTCCAGAAGTTCCGAATACATGCGTTACCGTTGAAATAAAACATATCACAATGTTATAAATAGAAAGCAAGCGGGATAATCCGATAGGTTTGAACTTCATCTACGGAAGTCTCGGCTGGGAAAAATGAAACGGGTTCAGACTCCGACTACAGTGAGGAGAATATAAAAAGTACCCGATCCTCGTTCTCACCAACATTTCATGACAAGAAGCTTCTAAACCAGAATTATTATTATTTTTTTTAAACTGACTCATTATAAAAAATAAGGCAAATTGTGCCTTGAAGCCTGCCCGAAAACAGATTAGACAAATGGAGGAGGATAAAGAACGAGCGATAAGCACGAGGATACACAGAAAAAAAAACAAAAAAAACAACAACTAAATAAATGAATAAAGCAACCTATCTGTAGATAGATACAAGGCTTTATGTAAAATGGAGAGATTGTGGACTTCTATGGAAGCTTCTTGAGAAACGAGTATGCGCTTATAGAAATGAGCTGTGTTCATTGTGAAGAAGCTTCAAAGTTTGCACCAACCCATTTTTAGTTGTAAACCCTTTTCTTTTTTTTTTCTTTTTCATTAGAAGCCAGTTGGAGGTACATTTCCACTCTGAAGCCCTGAAGACAAATACAGACGTTTGGGTGTAAAAACGATTAAAGGAGACTCAAGCGATTGACATTGGCCAACAAGGTGGAGGACGGGCGGATGACGGAGTGTGTGTTTCATCCACTGCTGACTGCCTGCGTTGCTGCTGACGCTTCAGGCTGCTCTTGGATCGCGGAGAAGTCGAACGGTTCGCGGCTTTCCGTGTAGCCAAAGAGTTTCCTCAGAGCCACACGTGCTGCCTCCTCCTCCGCGGCCGACAGAGTCTCGCCAGGCCCGTGAGCCAGCAGCTTCTGATCACTGAGACACACACACACAAATTACAACCATAACATTTTATTAGTATAAATAACATTTTATATTATATAGTTATAACAGCGTTATAAGCGTCAATGCTGAGCTCATATCAGCAACCTGAAGCCAGTTCACTCCAATACACTGCATGATAAATTCATGGCATGATAGCCGTGTGTCATAACATGATCCAAGGTTTCTGGTATATCGCAGTACGAACCAATTTTGAAAAGCAGGACATTAAATGACGTATATAACGCAGCTCAAAAAATCAGCATCGTCCAATAATTTCAAAGTCCAGGAACGATCAAAAATACGACTGCTACTCTGTCGCCTATGGGATGTCATTTATACACGTTTGGTCAGTGAAAAACATGCAGAAAGGTCACGGAGGCTCTGACATTTAAGCTTCTTTGGCCTAATCAGGACTTCTGGAGTCAGTCAGCCGTCTTCGGGACAGAGTTTTAACCTTGGTGACATCATATCAGCGCGTCATATCAGAACATCATATCCATTTCTGCAGACAGTTCATGTCACTCTGACCGTGACATTCCTGGAACTTTTTTCCTCGCAGTTTTACACCCATAAATGATTCCTAACGAAAACACCTACAAACACTATTCGATTAAAACATCGAGTAACAATTGAGTATCGTCAATTTCTCAGGACTCGAACCTTGCATGCAAAAGGTGCTGAGCTCAGACCTGATCTGATTGTGTTTCACGCATAGAGACGGACATTCTTATCTGCAGCTGTTTTCTTCCTACGTGACACTAACGCTTACCAATAAAGGCCGACAAAGTAGAGCGGGAGAACTGTGCTGGCCCCAGAGGACTGGATGAGGCGTGGTTCGGGAAGCGACGCTCCTCTGCGGCTCAGCTCCTCCACGAGTAGGCCCATGGGGTTCACCACTTTCCACATGTCGAACAGGTCCTTCCCTATCAGCTGCGTCACAAGGAAGTCCTGCAAACACACACACAGTTAGCAAAAGTCAAGTATTAGTCATGTGCTTATCTTATCCTCTCATATCTCACTAACTGCCTTACTTAATCAGTTCATATCCTTACCATAGCACGTTATCATGGCTACATTTAAGTCATTTTGGAGTACATAGAGGTCAAGATTTAATATTCTATGACGCAGAACTAGGCTTTAAAATTATCTTTTTTTTTTTTTAAATGCTAATGCCATCATATAGGCTTTCAAAAAAAAACAGCCCGTCTCACCCTGATGAAAAGCCCCGCCCTCTCTGAGCCGCTGCTCTGCTCCAGAGAACCAATCACAGCAAAGAACGTTCCGCGGAGCACGTCGTCCGGAACGGGAAACTCCGCAGTCATCGCCAGCTCCTCCACTGCCAAGTTCCGCGCCACGTGGCACATGACCTCTGACTCAGTCAGGTAATCCACGATAGCTGCCACACCCTCCTCAGGCAACTTGGGGAAACTGTTCCTGCACCAGGCCGTGAGGAAAGCCTGCAGACCGTACCAAAAAATCACATGAAAAGGGATCGTCTCGAAACATAGACAACCGAGAACAGCTTCATCGAGATGTTGACCCAAAGTGACCCCGATCTGTCAAAAGTGTGTAAACTCCAATCTTAACCCCACCGATCTGCTGACAGTCCAGCCCCAGGTTAAAATATTCAATATTCATGACTCGACATCCTGTAGTTTAATAACCGATGACGTGTTGGTTTTTGTTTGTTCACGAGAAATTCTGCGAGATCCCAGGTTCCGAGATTCGGGATCACCGGTCGGGACTCTCGACTCGTGAGCATTGACTCCAGTTTAGCATTGTGAAAACGGCATGCTTCAATCATCACACACTTGCTTCAAACCGCGTCAGGTTGTTTAGTATCTCAAACAGACCTGTTTAAGACACTCTGCTCCTGCCCTGTTCCTCCTGCTTCTTCATCTGGAGCTCTCTGAACTTCTGACTCACCTCTTGTTGTTT
>JAOUQW010000047.1:6149048-6165121 GCA_028565825.1 Olivaichthys viedmensis | reverse complement strand
CTACGATGTTACATTAGTAGCGGTAATTCATAAACTGTTTCCATCCGCCAGCTTGACCAGCTTGGCCTGTGTTTTGGTGTCTACGATGTTACATTAGTAGCGGTAATTCATAAACTGTTTCCATCCGCCAGCTTGACCAGCTTGGCCTGTGTTTTGGCAGCTGGTAGCTGCTCAGACCAAGCTGGATTTTTCAGCAGGGCCTTGGGAGGGTCAAAAGCTTTCGTCAACATGGCTGTAGATTTGCAACCGATGCAGCTTTCTTTTCAAAACAGTGATAAAATGCTGGACGAAACTGTTTTACATGTTTTACATGTAAACAGGACCAATAAGTTGCATACTATTTAAAATATATAACATTTGATTGGCTCCAATTGGGTTAGCAAGCTCTCTTAGCAAGCTAGCTAGTTGGCATGCTCATATAGCCCTGCACATAGTTCGAGGAAAAAACTGATGCAGTTTCTTTTTAGAAAACAGTGACAAAATGGTGGAGGAAGCTGTTTATAAATATTAAAAAGCACCATTAATATACATAATATTTCAAAAATATAGCATTTGATTTGTTCCAATTCCAATTTCTGTCCCCAACTGCTCCGTTTCTACATGACACCTGAGAAAATCATGTTATTTTACTCTTAGCAAGCTAGCTAGTTAGCAAGCTTATATAGCCCTGCACATATAAGCTTGAAGGGGAAAAGAATGATGGGTTTCTTCTAGAAAACAGTGACCAAGCTGTTTACAAATGTAAACAGGCCCAATAATATATAATAATAATAATATTTAAAAAATATAACATTTGTTCCATTTGGGTTTTACGTCACCAACTTTACCATTCATACATGACAGCTGAAGAATTGTGTTACTTTACTTTGCTAGCTACTTTGCATGCTAGCTAGTTAGCAAGCTTATATAGCCGTGAACATCGTTCCAAAGAAAAACTGATGCCGTTTTCTTTTCACAATAGTGACGAAATGGTGGACGAAGCTGATTATAAATGTAAACAGGATCACTAAGATACATAATATTTAAAAAATGTAATATTTGGTTTGTTCCAGTTGTGGTTTTTATGTCGCCAACTTTACCATTTATACATGGCACCTGAAGTAATTTTGTTACTTTGCATGCTAGCTACTTCGCAAGCCTATATGTTTGAAGGAAAAACTGATGCCGTTGTCATGTTTAAAAATAGTGACAAAATGGTGGATGAAGCTGTTTATAAATGTAAACAGGACTATTAAGAAATTTACTATTTCAGAAATACAATATCTGATTTGTTCCAATTGGGTTTTATGACCCTAGCTACTCCATTTATACATGAAAACCGAAGAAATCTTATGACTTTACTCTGCTAGCTACGTAGCACGCTAGCTAGTTAGCAAGCCTATATGACTCTGCACATAGTTCTAAAGAAATTGGCTATGGAAAATGCTTCTCCTGCTGAATGTTTGAATGTTTCCCTGTGAACAATTCCCTTCCTGCTATACGTGCAAATGCAAACATTATATAGGTACACAATCATCATTGTACATAGATTTTATTGTATATTTATATAAGCTTTGGAAGCCATAACTCAAATATGTAGCCCATTATAAAAACAGCACAAAAAAGCAAATGAATGCCAACAGTGTTCAACTAAATTAAACTGAGAGAGGATTATAGGATCATAACTGGCAGTTTTACTTCATTGTCTTTATCATTAAACATGTAGTGTTGCACTCACTCTGTTACGTTTGCTATTAGAGTATGCCTTAAGTAACCAGTCACACAATTCTCAAAGTCTAGGGCTTTAAATGGACACTTACATTTTTTTTAACGTTTTCTAATTTCAGTCATGTGGCTGTGAAACTATCGATTTCCGTATCACATATGTTATTACCCATCTTGGTTGTGTATGAAATCAATAAACATCAATTTTAGTCATGTGACTGAGAAAAATGTCAATTTCCGTATCGACGATGATATTACGTGTCTTGGTTGTGTATGAAATGAATACCCCCCATCCCCTTCACTACATAATCACTTATAATCCCACTATCGGGTGTTACCCAGGATGGGTTCCCTCTTGAGTCTGGTTCCTCTCAAGGTTTCTTTTTCATGTCGTCTCAGGGAGTTTCTCCTGCCATTGTCGCCTCTGGTTCTTGCTCATTAGGGATCTAGATCTACATCCATATTTCTGTAAAGCTGCTTTGTGACAATGTCCGTTGTTAAAAGCGCTCTAGAAATAAAATTGAATTGAATTGAATTAAGGGGATTTCTGACACCGTTATCTATAAAAATGGACAAAAGGACGTCGCAGAGCTAAACACAGTCGTAGCGCCCATCTTGAAGCCGGAATTACTTTCTTCCATAGCACATAGTTTGGTGACGCTTTGCTCAAGCATAAATGTTAAATAAACCTTCTTCTCACGTTAATCGCATTGATGTACACCTGTGATTTGCCTTGTAGCCGGCACGACTCTCAGAAGCAAAAACTTAACAGTGTCGTGGTATTAATAACATTTAGTGTCGTATCTGTAAGCAGATCCCGCGATATAGCAAAACCTTGCTACCGAGTTGGAGAGTTTTGCATACCGTTCCACCTTTGCTTTGAATCATGAACTCGGGTTCCCTAATGTAGGAAATATTGAGTAGGGTGCCATTATCGAGGTGTTGTGCTCCTCACCAGAGAGAATTTCTGGCCGTGTTCCTGCAGCTTTGCGTTGTCTCCGAGGTTCAGAGCTGCGGCCCCGGCGTCCAGGCCCAGCGAGCGGCGCCTCTCCTCCTCAGAGCGGACATAGCAGGGGCTCACGAACGCCGTCTTCAGCAGATCTGTGGAGAAACGCTCCTTCAGCCGAGCGCTGAACGCCTCCACCTCAGCATGATAGTCCCAGTTAGGCTGCTGGGATCTGGAGAGAGAGAGAGAGAGAGAGAGAGAATCCTCACTAACTGCAGTGGACTTGTGTTACTTATGCTGGCTTTCCAGGAGTTACGATCATTCAGACAAGAGAATAAATTACAATGGAAGGCGCGATATGCCTTTTCCCCCCACACACATGTATACGAAGCACTTCTTCACATTAAAGAAGCAGATTCGTCAAAAATAAGATGTACAATTTTTTCCTCCGACCCGAAATGCAGTTGATCAGCCGAGGCACGTTTGGTGTCCAGAAGGTTTGGTGTTCTTTAGTTTAGCACTGGAGGCGAATGTAGCACGCCATTAAGGGAAGGTTCTAGTTGCCAGTTTAGAACCGAGCATGCCTAAATCATTTGGCACATGGTTTGTTTTTGTGGGTTTGTTTTTGTGGGAGGTGGAGCATTTATACCATAAACTCACACCGGCTGCATAGCTCCAGGGCAAAACTAAAGAAGAACATTTCAATACAATTCACTTTTACTAAATACACATGTATTGAGGAAACATCACGGCCTGAATCCTAAGCCTCGAGCCTCAGCTTGCGGCCGGACTATGGGCCGAATCCCAAATGGCCCCATCCTGGATGTGTAGTGCACTACCTAGGGCGTACACACGCATTATTTCATACCCTATATAGCGCACATATATGGAGTGGGCGAGGTGTTTGGGACTGACCGTGGCTTCGGTGGTGGAGGTCCCTCGAGCCTCCTCTTCCTCTCCATGAGGAGTGTGCACGCCTTCATCCATCGCTTCTTCTCCCTGCTCTGTGTGATCAGCACACTTCTGCAAACATGCTGATAGTGAACACCGAGCGTGAACACACCACGACTCGCAAGCGTCCTGCACGCCGCCATGACAGTCGCGGAAGTTGCCGAGACAACATCCGGAGGACGCGAGCCTCGAGGTTACAATATATATATATATATATAATTTTAACCGTATACTCGTAAATTGTCCGGCTATTCGACAGTCCGGAGGCGCTAGTGTTGCAGGGAAACATAGTGTGAAAATGTCGAGTGTTTTAATGGAAACATTGCCACAGCGACACCAGGCGTTCGGATGACCGAAACGCAACATGCGCGAGAACAAACCTGAGCGTTTCAGGTCGAGTGCACGAGAGGAGCCGGCGCCGAAGCTTGACTCGAGCACCTCTTGTTTTATATTTGCACTCGATTCTTTACACTTCTGAACACTTTGAGAGTGGCGCACAGTTACTAGTGATGTGTTAGAGACACCACGCATGATTAACTCATCACGGTGAAATGCTTTGGCTAGATAAACGACTCGTTCAAAGGAGTCGACTCTTAAATGTGAGCGCACACTGCCAGCATGTACAATGTTTAATGCTTGTACGCATAATATTTTGTTTAGATACTTACGCACGTCGTATCTTTTACAAATCGGTGTTTCTACTTTTATGTTGGGTAAAGATTTATGCTGTAGAGTTCAGATTAAAGGGGATACTTTTGTTAACGAGCAGCTTATAAAGACAAGCAAATACAAAAAGACAGTAAATACTGAGGTACCGTTGCCATTTATTAGAACAGAAGTTCTCTGTAGGTATAGTATAGTGCATATGGATGAGAGAGAGAGATTTGTGAACTGTACATAATTACGGGTCATCCCCTTCCAAACAAGACCATCACATCCTAAGAAAGACGTTACGGAAACTTGGAGACGTGGTAACCCCTTTAAAAAAAAAAGAAAAAAGAATCTTGGGTGACAAACACAGAGATCTACCAGCCAAGTTATATTTAGTTACTGAAAGCTAGGAACAGCAATACTTCCTGTCAAACACAAGTCAGTCACTATTGACCACTATTGTCACAACATACGATCATACCATGTCCTTAAATACGATCATTCAAACTTCAACGCCCTACAGAATATAATAAGTGCGTCCCATTTTTCTTGGGTCCATATTTACTGTATGAAAACACATCAGACAGCTGATCTAGAACCAGGTCATCTTTATCTGCGTTGGTTGTGCTTGTGGGAATGCAGACAGGCGTAACGTGATTCCGAGAACATACTGAACACGAATATAGGGCTTTGTGAATGCTGCTGTCTTAATGAACTCTCTTGTCTAAGAGAGTAGCAAAAGCATGATGAAATATATATATATATATATATATATATATACACACACATCTGGGTCATGCCTGGCCTGAGAAACATCATTTAAATAAAAAACAAACAAAAAAAGACAAGACAAAAAGAACAATGATAAGTCAATGTAAAAAGAAAACAAAAATCACAAATATGTATTCACAAAACAGACAAAAATAAAAAAAAAAGAACAGAAGAGGTCTTTCAGCTCAAAGGGTCTTCCTGTGCAGGCAGCGAGGCTCACGAGCGTTCAGACACGAGTGCAGAAATCAGGCCGACGTTTGACACTTGGAGCGAGGAGGCAGAGTTTAAGCGAAACAGGCAGGCAGGGTCGTTGCCGATTCAGCGACGGAGCCACACCCAGCTGTTGATGAGCCAGAAGGCCACGGTAACGGAGTACATGATCATCTCGCGCTTGGCTCGCTCTTTGTTCTCCTCCTCCAGGAGCTGCAGGCGCCGGTTCAGCTTGATGATCTGAACGGATGAGTGGAAAATGAATCAAAACGCTAACAGTAAAGCAATAACGGTAATAATAAATAAGAGTAATGACAGATTCGGCTGCACCACCAAATTGTCCTCGCTAATGCATGCAGCAAGAATAAAAATACATCTAATTTAAGCGCACGCCTGGTCAACATTACCTCTTCTAATGCTGTGTACTGTGTAGGGCCCTCGGGCTGTACTGGACAGTAAGAACTCGAATGGGCTTGGTGTGAGCCGTGTGTGGTTCTCGTCTGGCAATAAGTGTGGTATGCACAGTACAGCAGTATCCTAAAGTGTGACTCCACTACAGAGACCTGGTTTTTATTACATCATTCATGTAGAACAAGCAATTTGGATCAATTCTTTTTCTCCAGAAAGATTCCGATTATTCTTCATTGATATGAATAGAGGGGCTTGTGTGCGTTTTTGGGAACCGGCGAAATAAAACTAATTCTATAACCGCGCGGCTCTGAAAGTAGTGCCGGCTGCGAGGCAAATCACAGGTTTATATTAATCCGCACGTTCTGCCGTGTTTGGTTTCTGTAGTAACAACTAAGAAAGCTGGCGAAGCTTTCTGTAAGGAGAGCGTTTTATTTAACATTTGTGGAAGGTAAAGCCGTTCCTTTAAATTTTCCACCCTGGGAAAGTTCGTGCTGGTGAGGGAACGACTGTTTATAACTTGTTATAAGTGAGAACAGGAACCAACTTGTTTCGCGGCCATTCCTCAACGTTAAATGTGACTATGAACGGATAAAAAGTACGACGCGTCTTTCTTTAAAAAAGAAAAAAAAAGTAATCGTTGGCAAACTGCTTTGGTATAAACGGAACAAAACACTTCAGGACGCGCCGTTATTGGAAAATAATCAAGGCTATGCGTCGGGGCCGCGTCACACCACCGCTTTGATTTATTTTTTTTTATAATCAAAAAATGTTTTATTTTATTTACTTAATGGTGGTGCACTGAGAGTTTGGGAGTTTTTGCAATGCATGTACAATACCTGTCTTCTTAAAGCCGTAGCATCGGCCACAGCCAGGTCATCTCCACCTTCCGTAGTTGTGTCCAGTGTGGCCAGGGCGTATCTGTCAGGAAAATACATCATTACTTCAACAAATATTCCATGAACGCACCTTTTTGAGACTGTCATCCTCTTGGAAAATAGCCTTTATAAAACTACAGTAAGAACGAAAATGTTCCTAATGGCATTTCATGATCAACTAGATAAAGTAGCACAATCCACACAAAGGGTCACTTCAGCATGTGTGCACACGGTGTATTTATATTTGTGCGTCTGGGAAAGGTGTGTCTTTGTCTCAAGGCGCCTTCTGTTCTCGTGAAGTGAGGTACAAGTTGTGTACCTCATTTTCATTCCCGTTTCAATGAGCACTTGTTGCTCCTTACACAATCAAGACTCGATTCTTCGCTCTATAGATTTTCTCGATTTTTGTCTTTGTCTTTCCTGCAGCCATCTCTAAACGACCATTTATCGAACGCAATAGTACACAGCAGCACTAGAAGGTACAACATGTCATTTAAAGATTTATTCTACACTTAAGCAAGCGACGTTCAGAAAACCCGCCAATCAGATATCACTGACAAACAGAAGCTCATTTGAAATGCTGAGTGTTCGTCCTGGTCACCGTGGATTTACAATAAGGCTTGGCAAGAACATGCAGACACAGGAAAGGAAAGAGAGGAGTGCGAGAAAGAGGGCCAAAGGGGAGAGGAGTTACCTGTTATCATGCTGGAGGAGGTTAGAGGAGGTGGAACCCCCTCTCAGAGAAGGCTTACTGAGGAGAAGAGAGGAAGACAAGGAAATAGAAGAGAGATAAGAAAGGATGTACACAGACGGAGAGACCGACAAGAACCTACAACACAATTAGCTAAATACCGAAGTGCAGATATTATATCAACATTAACGTCACAGGGAACCTCAATCTGTAACTGCTTTCTAATTAGGTTAATGTTGCAGTGTAAAGTTTGAATTTTCCAATGTCTACATGTACTTCACCAGAATTTCTCCACTTTCAATTTAAACCATGTGGTCCTAATCTTGGGTAAAGCTTGCGTAATCACAAGGCTGATGTTTGTCCCACCCACATGGCTTTTAGCAAAACTGTGTGTTCATGCATGAACGGTATATACGGTATATTTGAGTCTGAGCAACTTAGAGAGCGAATGCAAGCCAGCGAGAAAAAAATAAATAAACCACCACGCAAAAGCAAACCAGCAAGCGAAAAACCAATTCTAGCATAATTCTATCTTGTTTTCTCATTGAAACTTTGCTGGATGTTTAATATAATATAATTAAATAATGCTAATATTTCACACTATGTCCCCTGGGACGTTAAGGTTCAGCGCTAGTGAGCAGACGGTTGTGAGTTCATATCCCAGGACTGCCAGAGAGCCACTGTTGGGCTTTCGAGCAAGATCCTTAACCCTCAACCCATCCTGAGATAGTCGACTCAGCTCAATCGGTTTGAAATCAGCACGTCTGTGTGCAAGAATGGATGTTTAGGTGATAGCACGAAGTAAACTGATTTCAAAGTTCGAAAGCCAACCCTGGAAAATAAAACCCAGTGGTGGAACACAGAGAAAAAAAAAATCGAATATGACATGCACAAATGAAACAAAGCGAGCTCAGTAAGTCTTAAAAAATGGTCCACGGCAAGGAACGGCAAGATGAGAAACAGAACAACGCCTAACGTGAGGAGGCTGGGAAGAATGTTCTTAAAATGAAGATCAGTGACGAGCCTCTACGGACTAGTGAAGAGAATCTTGAGCAATCCTGTAGTCAAGTACTCAACACAAACAACAGAAAGTGATTGGTCCTTAATTAGGCTCAAATGAACAGTACGATGGAGCTGGGCCTCCTTTTCCTTGTCACGTGGCAAATAGCATCAGGTGGTTGCTCAAAATGATGTCAACCTAAAGGAAAAATGAGCAGTTGCACACACCCAAAAATAAACTCCAATAATAAAATAGTAAAAAAGTCCAAAATTGTCAGATTTGATAAAATAGGTTTGGTTTGGCAAGGACGGTTTTATTTATAAAAACAATCAAGTTTAATACTTGGAATGACGTAGCCTCGATCTTTTTTGTCAGAGGTGTACAGAGGCCCCTCTCCCTGGCTTGCAAACAACCACCTCGGTCTCAGTCTCCGCGAACAACACCAGATGGAATAACAAAACAGTGAATCAATCCTTCATCGTCACTAATCCGCAGGACACAACATCCCATATCACACGAACATGAACTCGATTTCTCACCAAGCTTCATTTAAAATAACAAAAAAAAAAAATTATAAACTCCTTGTGGACACAGAGACACTAGATACAAGGGGTCAAAGTTCACAGGCATAGGCGGGGCAGCGACGGATCACCTGCGCTGGTTCTCGTCCAGGACCTCCAGGAGCTGCTGGTAAGCCCGGCGTGTGCTGGACTGGAGGAAGGAAAGAACGCCGCGCGCGCTGGAAGCACTCTGGCCCTCGTCGGGAGGACGACGAACCGACAGAGTGCGCAGAGCAGAGGCGGCGGGAGGAGAAACACTGATCACACACACACACACACACACACAGAAGAGAGAGAGACAGAAAGAGTGAGCGTGGGGGAGCATTAAAGGAGGCAGAAAAAGTAAAAAAAACATTTAGTATTTAGAGAGGGGAAAAAATAATAATAATAAAATTAAAACATGAATAAGGGGCATTTCACACCGAACACGATTTCCTCGCAAGAAAAAGCACGCAAGATTAAATTGGAAAAAGCTACACGGCCATTTCTATGAACGCCTGCACAAGACCGACCTGCAATCATCCTTCGCTTTATTTTCCCCTGTGAATATGTTGTACTTGTGATATTATAATCGCATCATGTTCAGTGTGAACAGGCCTGAAGATACAGAGGGAATGCAGTGGAGAGTAAAATATAGGGGGAGAGAGAGAGAGAGTGAAAGAAGGAAACGAGAAAGGAAAAAGCCATTTTTTAAAAGATTGAGGATTCATAAAGAAAGGGAAGAATGCATTATGAAGGCCGAGAGATATAGGCAGAATATGATGGGATATGAGAGAGGGAGAGAGAGAAATAAAGGAAGAGAATATCGCAAACCACCACTCAACCACAAGAACATCCTCATAGCTCTGAGCTCCACAAATGCACGACAAACACAATACCTCTCATGCAAGCATGAACACACACACACACACACACACACACACACAAGCCTGGCCACAATATCACTGCAAACACAATCTTCACTAACATCTTAAGCAACTCCGACCCACAGCATTGACTTAAGGACCGATCAAAGCAGTAAGAACATTTCGCTGGTTCAACTTCGCCTCTTCACGTGTGAACGAACCTCAAACACAAAATGTGTCTTTGGTTTTTATGTGTCAAGCTAATTAATAGACAAGTTTGAATTAAATATATATATATATATATGTAAAAACTGACCTAAAATAAATAAAAATAGATCAGCCAATAAGACAAAAATGGGAATCAAATGAGTGGAAGAAGCTGTTGATGCACAGTAGAAAGGGCTTCACAATAAGCTTAGTTCATAATGTGGGCCAATATGGAGCATCAAGCTTAAAAGGTGGGGGTTTCCAGCCATGTGTTTTTAAGCAACGTTTCAATTGCTGCCTAAAAAAAACAAACCTGAATGCAAGCAACAGAACACAACAAAAATGGCGTAAAATGTCTTTCTGCTTGGCCAAGGTGAAAAAGTTGGTGTACGGGTGTATTCCATTCTCTGAATGAGTGTTCGATTATGTCATTTTAATTAGGATTAGGATTCATGATATTTCACAGTGTTATATATATATATATACACACACATATTCTGAGGTCTTTGCTCAATTGTGGATGTTTCTCAACTGACAGATGATTGGGACAAAAATTGCTGATTAAAAATAGATGTTTAACAGGAATTCTACAGTTCAGTACTCGATATGTCTAGGACAGGTTTCATTTGCGCCAAGAGCAACACACTCGCGCCAGCAGTGTCACGGGAATAGATCCGATCACGTACAACAATTAGGGAAACGCCTACACGACTGAGAAACTTGTGCTGCGGAAACCTCCATTTAGCGGTTTTGCAACAAGTATAGTTTTTGGCCATATACATGACCTGCCTTTGTAGTTTTGCTCAAAGACCACAACTAATACTGCGATGTTCAACAGGCACCATATCTTTATTGTGGAAACTTCTAAACTGCCGCCACCATGTTCCCATTTTTTCGACGCGGACATACGAGGTCACTGTAGTGGGTGCTGAAGATGAATGTGAACATGACGCCTGTTTGCCGAGAACGGTACAGGTAAACTTTGTAGTAAATGTGGTAATTTTTGTAAATGCACCCCAATAAAAGGTTAGGCAGGTTTGTGACATGACGTTTTAGAGCAGTGGCGACATTAAGCTCCAGTAACATGCACGGGGAAGAGGACGGCACACTCTTACAGCCATAGACTCAGATAGAGAAATGCATGCGATGACACAACTCACCCTCTGATACGGCATCACAGAGAAAAGACAGACATATTACAGAGATGGAGACAGAAAGAGCACATCGTGTTTGAGGTCGTGTTGGAATGGCAGGAGGGTAAAAAGAAAGGCTGTAGGATGGACACTTCAAAAATATCGCCTCTATCCATGAGTCAGCAAAGAGCCAGACACCTGGGTAGATGGCATCAGGGTGTATTAAAGGCAACCCGAAAAGTCTGTTCGCTGGAGGAGCGCGCCATTGAAGTTCTTGAAAGACACATGACGAACAGAACTGTCGCTCTGATTGAAGAATGTGTCTGAAGTGCACGTTAACCTCCTGTCTCGCAGCTAACACGTTATCTATGCTATGCTAGTCAAAAGACCTAGTGGTGTGCTTATCCAAGTTGAGAAGTCATGATAAGAAGTTAGACATTTAACGTGTTATGAATATTTCATTAGCACATGCCTTGAGTGTGTGTGTGTGTGTACTCACGAGGAGTCGTTTCTGGAGACCTGGCCGTTGTGACGCACAGCTGCGTTTTCGCTGGCCGAGCGCTCTCTGCGTGACCTGCTCTGAGAGCGTACCTGTGTGTGTGTGTGAGTGTGTGTGTGTGAGAGAGAGAGAGAGACAAACACTTCACTAGGGTTCTTTGGATGGGTAACAGTTCTAGCTTTTTAAAAGGGGTTCTACATAAAACGTTTAAGGGTTCCCCCAGAGGGTCAAACCAAAGAAGCTTTTAGGGTGCTAGATGGATCCTGGTTTTTATTTATTTAGTTATGTATTTTTCCTTCAGAATTGATCTTCCCAAAAAATAGAAATACCCTCTCTTTTTTTTTTTTTTAAACAACTAAATTTAAATCATTTTCATTAAACTGGGATGGTGAAAAGCTCAGGTAGGAAATGTTGTAGCAGGGCCTTTTATAGAGGCAGACATTATCTACGTAAATAGTGACAATATCAGCTTGTTTTAATCATTTAAACAGAAACACCTTTTTTTGTGATGAGTATCAAGATCCCAGCCTTGGTATTACATGGAATTGGATAAAAAAGGAAAATCGGTGGCATCACCCTACACCCCCCAGCCCTTCACCAGAATGAGCCGGCCCGGTTTTACCTCCTCACTGAGCTGTTCCATTTCCATGAAGTCGAGGGGCCGTTCGTTGAGAGTGAGCACCCGAGGAGGGGTCTTCAGAGACAGAGTCTCAAGCGGCGTAGACTGGATAAGGTCCAGATCTCTGGGCCTGGAGAACTGTCCGTCTTCGCTGTCTCCTATAGAAAAGTGCGAGGACAGATAAGAGACATTCATCATGCAGCTAATCATCAATTTACCGCTGTTCTAAACCGCAACTCTTCCTGTCATAAGCTTCATTTGCGATAATGTCCTGCTCACCATCCAGAACTGACTCAACCGATCCCCTACTACACATTCATCTATTTACATTCACAAGTCATTTGTCAGATGCTTTTCTCCAAAGCTAATTAAAAGTAAAGCAGAGTAAGAGCATCGAGCTGTGAAAGGTGATGCAGCGATACAAATGATGCAAGACTAAATTTCCACAAATTGACTAAAAACAAGCGCAAGATAGATGTGGGAAGAACGGAGAAAGCCACGACTCAGTAGTCCACTACGTGACTGGCCCGAACAGCATTTTACAGGCTTCGAATACTCGTTGGAGTTTCCGAATGAGTACTCGAATACTCGCGCATGGCGCTTTCCATACGCTCCCGTGATAATCAATGTGGCATTTTACACCGGGCGCTCGCGGCGCACCAAACTTATTTTTCTCCTCAGTCCTAATTCTTCTGCGTAGTCTCTAGTTAGAAATAATACAGAATGCAATATTGCTGCTATATTTCGCAGTGTTTGGCCATAATCTAAACAGTACATGGGCTATTTTTCAGCCTGTAGCAGGGCACACTCTGGCGTCGGATAAAATTCACACTTTGTGAATGTTCTAACTGCCACAGAGCGTAGAAATGAAAATCTTACTGGATTAACGAACTTTATGTGATCATCTACAGTGGTAACGCATGTTTATAAATGATCTGACGGTCAGTACAGATATTTGCACATTATATATTCTAAACCAATGCAAGAAAGCACAGAAATGACGCTCCACGCTCAGTGTACTTGACAAGCGAGCCGCCACCGGTGTAAAATGAACAGCGTCGTGGAATTTATTTATTTTTAAATTTTTTTTACATAATTTGGTCATGAAATTTATTGTAGTTTAGGCTACAGTATTTGTGGCTTCAAAAAGACGAGCATCTGAATACTAAATACAGAAAACCTAATGAACGAATACTCGAGTATTCAAATGATTCGGGCCATCCCTAGATTCAAGGCTTTTGAAAACAGACTTAGACATTGTTTAAAAATGTAGTTAGCTGCCAATCTACAAGTTAATCTTCAAAAAAACAGTCCCTAAACATTCATTCCACAAGAAACAGCTCCGTTGGCATTGACTAAAACTAACCGACCACCTTGTTAAACTTTAATTTTAATGACCGAGTAGCGGAGATAAACACTACATTTCATTTGCTATGTTCGTCCATCAGTTCAAAAAAAGAATAATACGTTAAGAAAACGAAACAATGTAGTGTGCATCTCCGCTACTCGGTGACACCATGTTGGTGGTATCTCGCCCAGTGAGAGTAAACTTAATGCGTTTAAATAGTCATGAAATGAAAGAAAGCTCCTCTAACCTGCCACTATGATCCTCTCGGGGACCTGCATCATGGTCGTGTGCAGCACCTCCTGGGCCGCGTTGGCGCTGCCATCTTTCTCCTCGCTCATGTATGGGGCCACCTTCAGCATCTCTGGCACACGCATGCGCTGGCTGATGCCCTCCGTGTACTGAAGCTCATAGTGGATCCGGTTCATCTCGGCCATCTCGGCTGTGGGAGATGGGAACGCCGCGCCGCTCATCTGCACGGGATTACATTCAGCTATACGTTATTATTTGATTAGGCTTTAGGATTAGGCAGAATTTGAAAATGCTTAATCTAGCAGGGCTTGTGTCATATATACTGATAATTTTGCCTAAAACTCTCTTTACACTCTGAAAGCGATCACTAAAACGGATGCTCTGAGGAAAAGCAAATGTCCCTGTGACTGTCCTGGGCTCGGTTTTGTTTATTTTGTGTGTGCACAGGCAGCCCATCCAAGGGTAGGCTATAAATGAACAGGAAATCAAAGCGCTAGCCCAACGTTAAAGGAGATAAGACTAGGATTACAGCGGAGTTATTGACACATGGAAGCAACGGCAGAGGAGGAGGACATTCGACCAGAAATTCCAGTTCCACTGTTGTCGTCAACAGCTTATGAAGAATGCAGTGGGAAAAGAAGGCATCCAGAAAGAATAGCCCCGAGCAGGAGGGTCGAAAAGATTCAGGAGCTTAAAGCTGATGCCAAAGCTTGCTGTGCTGCTTGAGAGAAACTTATTGCGCTTGCTCCCAACCCTCCCAATCTATAATCTTCGGTGGCAAAGTCTGGCGGGGAATCAGCAAGTACTGCGAGTAGTTGCTTACAGCAGCTTTAATGATGGATCATTTAAATAAAAATAATAATAAAAACTGCTATTTTAAAACTACCTGCAAATTGTAATACCAGATCATTAAAGGCCTGATGCATGAACTGGCAGACGCACATCAGTCTAGTCTAATATCTGGGTATTACATATTTCACTCACTCATCTCATCTCATCTCATCTGATCTGATCTGACAGGAGCTTTTATCCAAATCCAATGCAAGCCTATTATTAGAAGAACACGTGGGAAAACAAAAGCAGAGGCCCACCAGCAGCTGTTCAAAATCCAAAATAAAACAGATAACCTACACCATGCTGGGTGAAGAAGCCATTGTTTCTACAGCATGTACTGCATCTATTATAGGACCTTTTGCTTATCAACTTACTAATGTATTGTTGAGGACGAGTGGATCTCAGTTTTATAATTGTTTTGGACCAGTACGTTAGCGTTAGCGTTAGCTAAACCCCCCCAGGCGCACTGATCTGCCCCCAAGGCTGCCAGTCTCACTGAAGGCTATCCGGCTGTGTGCTGAATGCTAGCTGGCTAGTGGCCACTAGATCACATGCCATTAATAAAAGGGGAAGAAGAAAAAAATGGATCGGTACCCATTGGACGAAAGCGCTACAAAGCGTGAAGAAGCCATTAATTTTACACAACATGTAGTGCACTTCGTTAGGGAACATGGGATTCGGGATTCGGGATTCAGACACAGTAACGACGGCGGCTAGCTAAACCTAGCGCAAGCAGAGCGCTTTGTATCCAGACAGGAAGAACGTAGATAAATCACATTACCTTATCCCAGGCCGGATTCATCCGATAATTAGAACTCAAACCAAGGACTAGACGAAAATATGAGGTAAGCGACTCAGACGGTAAGCGCCATTACCGAGAAAAAGCGCCGAAAACACCCCGCTTGTAGCAGACACAGTGAAGCAAGAACAGAAACAAACAATGTGGGGGGTTTTTTTTCACGCGGCCGGCGAAATAGCTTTTCAAAATAAAAGTCCGGTTTTTTTTGTTTTTTTAAACCGAGTCATACCGTTCAAATTCGCTTTCATTTAATGTATTGCTTGTATTTCACTGTATTTATTAAAAAATATTTTCACCGCTTTTTCTTTTTTATTATGTTTTTTTTTTTTTCAGAAATGTGTATTTGAGTGCATTCGCGTAATTACGGCAACAGAAGACTGCTACTTTGTTTAAAACAAAATCACAACGGGATTCAGTGTTGTTACTCCTAATTTAAACTACCGCGTGCAATGTCTCCATTCCTTTCCCTAAGGTCGAAAGACTTTTCTCTTCAGACCGTTTCTAGGAGAACACCTTATTTTCATTCATTGCCTTTTGTGTTACTTCCTGGTTCTTAATTTATTACAGTGCTGAAAGTTTAAAGTTTCCCATTGCAGTGCATTGCCCTAACGTCTGTCAGTTTGAATTCCAACTGCCACTGGTGATGTCACAATGGACTTTTTTTCAGCCGACCAATCAGCAGCTCTGCTTTAAACTCTCTCACACACACACACACACACACACACACACACACACACACACACACACACACACACACACACACACACACA
>JAOUQW010000047.1:6107822-6125557 GCA_028565825.1 Olivaichthys viedmensis | reverse complement strand
GTGTGTGTGTGTGTGTGTGTGTGTGTGTGTGTGTGTGTGTGTGTGTGTGTGTGTGTGTGTGTGTGTGTGTGTGTTTATAGGTTGTGCAATGGGCAGTTTTGGTGTGGATTGTGTACAACAGTGTAAGTGTGTAGATGGTGTCCCTTGTGATCCAGTCACAGGCCAGTGCCTTTGTCCACAAGGGAGGATGGGGGAGCACTGTGATAAAGGTACACACCCACCCACCTACCCACACACACACACACACACACACACACACACTGAAAGTCATGCCATAAGGTTATTGAGATGCACTGATTGTCACAGTAGAAAAACCCACTCCTGGAAAAAGTAACGTACTGCTGTTTTTTAATCCCCCTCTTTTAATACCATAAAATGGTACAATCCACCACAATTGAAACATGCTCGAATCTTTTGGATTGTATTGAAGTGTAATGGTTTATTTTTCATACACTACTGTTTGAAAGTTTGGAATCAATGTACTCAAGATTATAAAATCCATTTTGATGTCGATACATACTATACATAAAATTACTTTAACATAATACTAGGACTTTACAGCTTCATATGTTTCAAATCATATGTAAATAAAAAAAAAATAAATCAAATATGTCTGAATGATTTACAAGCACTGTAGGAACAGCATTGAGACGAACACCTCGTATTTAAAAAGTGGTGATAATTTGAGGAGAAATGACTATAAATAGATATGGAGTGGTATGCAATTCCTGCAAAGCTAACCATAAAAAATGGTAAATACAGTATCTGCACAGAGAAGGATATTAAGCATGACACATGACACAGTAGCACTATTATTATTCAGCAAGGGAAACTGACTGAATATTGTTTAAAGCAGTGGATCGCACTTACCATTCAATAGTTTATCCATTCAGTTGTGTTTTCTCTGATTTTCACCTGATATTTTTGTTCTTCGGTTACTTTATTTAAAAAAATCTATCATCATACAGATGTATCGTCACACCCCTAGTTCTCAAATGCAACTCCTACCACTCTCTCTCTCTCTCTCTCAATTAAATTTAATTAAATTCAAATAGCTTCATTGCCATGAGTTGTAATTAACAACTGTTGGCAAAGCATGAAGTAGAATAAAGAAAACAAGAAAAAGTACTAATGGTGACATTGATATTTGAGAAACGGGAAGGGAAAAAAATCTAAATAAAAAAAGAAATACAACAGAAAGTAAGAATGTAAGACTTAAGCACACACACATTTTTTGATGTCTCTCTCACTCAGAGTGTGTGAGCGGATCGTACGGTCCTGATTGTTCTCTGCAGTGTCATTGCGCTCATGGAGGGCAGTGTGACCAGCGAAACGGACGCTGTGTGTGTTCCCTCCCCTGGCTTGGTCCAACTTGTCAGGATGGTGAGTGTATGTGTGTGTGTGTGTGTGTGTGTGTCATATGGCAAAAATATCATGCCTCACGATATGTTTCAGGATATTTAGAGAGACACATTGAAAAAGCCAATAAAAAAACATTAAGGTTTTAATGAGACTTTTACTTGATACAAAAAATAACTCATTTTTGACAAAAATAGATTTTAGTGTCCAATCAGCAACTTGTTACTGTGAGAAGCAGTGGAGTCGGTCAGTGTTATAAAAGTACTGATAATACACCCATGATAGTCTCAAAAAAGCTTATCGTTACATTTGTTATCGTGATATTGGTATCATATCGTCATATCACCCAGCTGTAATAAAAAAAAGTGACTAGGAGAATATGTTTCATCAACCACTTTATCCTTGTCCCACTCTTCATCACTGTCCATCACTTGGTGCAGAAAGCTGAAACTGCTCCAAGAATGTGCGTAGCAGTAGGAGTGTGTGTGTGTGTGTGTGTGTGTGTGTGTGTGTGAGACCTATGATGGGCCTCTAAGCTGTTAAGGCTCTTCTGTCTTTCTCCATTTCAGTCAGTCTTCTCTGACAGTTATGTTAAGTGAACCACAGCGGGGTGTCTCTGTGTCTGTGTGTGTGTGTGTGTGTGTATGCCACTAACAGACCCCACTGTACCCCTGAAACCTTCCACATTTGCTTCTCATTCTTAAGGTCACATGCCTTTTTCTCAGTGCTGTTCCTTTCCCTCCTTTCCTCCCGTCGGCTTTTCGAATGTTTCTCTTTCCTCACTTCTCTCGCTCACATTAAACAAATACTTGGTCTTTCAACCAAATCTCTAGCCATCTGCATATCTGTGTAGTAGTATGTGCAACTGAACAAGAATTTCAACACGTTTCCCTGCACTGAGAACAGAAACTCGCTTATAATGGAGTCTAAGAGCAATTGTTAAATTCCAAACACAACTATAATAACACACGTTCAAAACTACAACCATAGCACTCTTCGGATAAGAAAAACATAAGAGAAAGTCTAACCAAAGCTATTCTTATGGACTTTTATCCACTGGAGCAACACAGTAAAACATCATTCTTACATCATTCAACACTTACATTTTGTGGTTTACATGCACCATCACTGGAAAACTGAGACACTTCAGTATTTACTTTGAGCTACATTGGTGACACATAACCGCAAATACTTCCCTCGGAAAAAGTAGCCCATCTCTGAAAGAATGAACTATACGGATTTAGAGCATAATTTACAAATACGTTTGACTGAAGAATTTCTACAAAAATGTTTATTGACTGCACAAACAATTGCCCTTAAACCTTTATTATAAATGAGTTTCATGTCAATGGGTTTTCCTTTATTTATTCTCAGTGCAGGAAAGTTTTGTCTGTGGTAATCGCATATATACGCTACAGATGCGGTAGATACAGATAAAGGATGAAAAACGCTGGAATTTTCCTTCAATACACTCATAACTAAGTGCAAATACAATTGAACCAGCCATCACTCATTTACTTCCACTGTCAATCATCTTTCTCTCTCACTCTCTGACTTAGTTTCTCACTTCATTAGTCATTAGCACCAAAGTACTGATTATGACTTATGACAAATATTAATACAGATTCTCTCTCTCTCTCTCTCTCTCTCTCTGTCTCTCAGAGGTTAGCTCGGGTGTCTCTCTCCCACTGAAGAGGCGGAGAGGCGTGTAACACAGCGCTCTCCTACAGCAGCCAGAAATGCACACACTCGCACACAAAGGGCTGTTTGTGTGTGTGTGGCCAGTTCTATTGGAATTTTGGGTGTTCAACTATACACTGACACACACACATACACACATGTGTGTGTGTGTGTGTGTGTGTGTGTGTGTGTGTGGTGAGTTATATTGAAAATGAGAGTGTACAACTACACACGCAGAGACTTCACCATCAGATTTGCTCTGCATCTTAGTGGAGCTTTCAGACTTTGTGTGTGTGTGTGTGTGTGTGTGTGTGTGTGTGTGAGTGTGTGTACCCTTTATGGTGTATGACTTTGCAGCCCCTCATTTCATCAGTTGTGTGTGTATGAATATGGAATTGAGTGTGATTTAACCATGCACGAAGTTCTGGCCGTGAAAAATATGCATTTTGTGTGTGTGTTTGTGTGTGTGTGTGTGTGCATACATTTAGAGGTATCCTATTATTTTAAATCATAGCACTCAAAAAGCCCAACAGCCATAAAGCCACAAGATCCGTGCAATTTTGTGTTTTACATTACATACCAATACAATACAACACTAAACATTCCTCTAAAGTAACACCCTGGCTGATCTTCGGGAAATGATGACACGGGAGGTTGCGTTGCGGCGCTGTCTTTTTCGTTTTTATATTAAATGAACTCAAACGTGCGCTTTTCAGGGCGGGCACTCTCTATGGCACAACGCAAACTTTTCCTGGCTTTATGCTCATTCAGCTCCGCAGGGCCTCCGTTTCTCTCTGGTCACGGGCAGCCTGCTAAGTAAAGACAAGCACATAAGTAAGCTGTCTTTTAACAATGCACAGGTGTAGACAATCACTCGTTCTTTCCGACCCCTCCTTCCTCCTGCAGCCGGACACTCGACCACGCCCCCCACTGCCACAGTAGTATAAAACACACACACTTTCAGAAAAAGGTGCTGTACAGGTACATTTTTGTTTCCCGAGGTACAAACAATCTAAGTGCATCTCATCAAAAACTAAACTACACATTTGTCCAATTATATTTCTTAAACAATGACGCAAACAGACTTTTCAGATTAACATTTTTGGTAGCTGATAAATTCTTGGTCGTGGAAGAGTGCAAGAGCGATTAACGTTTTTCATATCATGTACAGCGGGAAGTATTTTTATTCTATAAGATGTGTGTGTGTGTGATTGAAGCTAAAGTAGCAATATTGTGTATCAGAAATGTGTATTTTTATTTAAAAATGATGACTGGATCTCTGTCCAGGTTGAGCAACTGCAAGTGGGTTTCAGGATCTTTATGTATTTCCTGTGATGTGATTCCCGTGACAAGCACGTCCAATATCCAGTTACTCGGCGTGTTATCCGAGCGGCGTTGTGTAAATTGTTAAAAGCGTGCTGTCGGGTCCTGTCTAATTGCTGTAAACGAAGCCTCCGAAGATCAGTGATCCGCCGACGCTTACACGCCAAACAGCTCTAATCCATAGGCCTACAAATGGCCCGCCCTCGTACCATAGTTTCAACAACGGCGTGTAAAAAATGAGATGTGAAAGAAGGACGTGCTTTGCCTCCTGTAATACTTCTGTTTACTTTTATTTATCTCAGGCGGTCATGAAATGCAAATACTGTCTTGCTGATCAAACCTCTTAGTGAATGAAATGGTGCTACAATGAAGAATCGTTCTGAACTTTGAATTAAATACTGTTTTTGTTCTCCCCAGAAAACGGCGTGTGTCCATTCTTAAGCTGATTTGGTGTTGTTTTGGCTCTTCTATTTATCTCAGGTAGTCATAAGAACATTTTAATTTCATCTGAAATGTTCTGAATGTCAAGTGCTAATTTTAGGGTATTTACATTTTATACTTAGCCTCCCATTTAAGGGGACCAAATGACCATAACAAGTGATTAAACAATTGGCCTGTTTACTTTTGCAACCAGTGACTTCCTGCATGTCTGAATGACTTACAGACTGCACTGTATTTCTTCATCCATGCATCATATTCATTTAGCGTGTCTATATGACATTAAAATGACAATTTGAAAACAGATTTTTGATCAACTTTTGCACTTTTTAGCATGTTGTACTGGTAAAACCTGTATTTAATTATTCTCACAAAAATCCAAGAATCCTTTGCTTTCAACTTGTTTGATTCAGTAATTCATTGAATTAATATAATTGTGATTTAGATTTTTATGGGCGAAACTTAATATAATAATAACTAAATATGGCCCTTAATTGAATTACCTTAAAGGAATAGATTGTCAAAAAAGAAGAATACACACACGTTTTCCTCTTAGCCCAAATTTCGCCGATCAGCCAAGACATGTTTGGTGTCTGATGTTTGATTCTATAGTTTTACATTGGAGTTTTATTACTAAGTGGCTAATGCAGCTTAGAAATAATGCTAGTCTGTCTCATCTTGCGCGGAATGATGACAAATTGCGCAAAGGAAAAAAAAAGTAATTCTGGCTGTCCAAGATGGCCGCCCCAATAATTTTACAGCGTAAAGCTACAAAATTTAGATTTTTACAGATTATAGTAAGCCATACTGTGTTCTAAACCACATCAGAAAAGATTTTGGATGAGACAGACTTACAGACTTCCATCAGCTTTGTTCAGACACCAAACATGTCTCAGCTGATTGACTACATTTTGGGTAAATGGAAAATTGTGTAAATTTGATTTTTTTTCTTTTTGCCAAACCATTTTTTTTAGCATGTAAGGTAAGTGTGCATCATTACGGGAGAGAGATTTGTAGGGCCGTAAGAGGTGTGTGTGTGTGTGTGTGTGTGTGTGTGTGTGATTGAGGATAGGGCAGTGCTAAGGCCAGATGGTGAGATAAAGCAGTGGAGGTCACCTGCCTATACCTGTCAACCACTGACAACTCACCTGAGCAGAACAGCCTCTTGGAGTGTGTGTGTGTGTGTGTGTGTCCCTGCTATGATTCTAGTCCTGTCCCTAAAGCATTTCACAAGTGCGGCAGACCCAGACTGATGGATGGGGGGCTTCTCCGACTGGCCCTGTGTAGTGACAAACGACAGATGTTCTCCAATAATGTTTATCAGGCTAAAGCCTTCACCCAGGGACGACACACACCTGTTTCTAGTCGAGAAGGGGCCTCAGAGACACACACAGACACACACACACACACACACACAGACACACCTGACACCAGTCAAACAGGCCGCCATAGAGCCATCCATCCAGCAAACACTGGGTGGCCACAGTGCTACACACCATGACTTTAATCTGCCCAACATGACGCACACACGCACACACACTCCCTCAGCACAAGTGTCCGTCAAACCATGTCCCAGAAATAAATAGCTAATTCCGGCTTTTGTAAACGTGTTCAAAGCCAGAAAGCTTCCTTTGCTACATTCTTGACATCGAGTGTACTTTAACACGAAACAGCTTTCCTGATGGATTTCTTTTTACTGTCCTGACCACGTGCCGCCAGTCAGCAACCGCCGAGGACCGTAAAATGTATATTTAAATGTTAAATCCTGCTGCTGGTTTTAGATACGTGTGCTGCTTTCAAAAATGTCTCATTTTGGTGTCCGCTGAGGACTGGAAGCAACGGCAAGACTGCAACTCGGACAATGCAACCCAAAATGTCCTTTCCTTTATACTAAAGAACTTGTTTTTTAACAAGCTCATCTGTGATAATACAGCTAGCAATAAATGACTTATGCCATATTCATATCTTACAGACAACTAATTTCTCCAACTGCATTTACATGTTGTACTCAGTGGCAAACTTAAAATGGGGCATGTAAGCTCCATCACTATTGCCCTGCTTCTTGTCATTATTGGATAGTTAAAGTGAGACTACAATAAAAAATGGTTATCTTGATAACAACTAATTAATCCCTTACACCCCCAGGACCCCTGTACGGGTCCATGCTTACCAATATGGAAATCTGATACAGTATATGGCCATACAGGTCTATGGAGTCTCACTATATAACATATATTAAAATATACGGATCTCTTCTACAGTATATTGTATGATGAGCGTATATGTGATATGGCAACTTGTTTGAAATTGGCCATTTACAAATATGAGGCTTATATGTTCACAATATATTAACATATACAAACATACAGTATTTCACAGTTTATATGATGGTTCATTGATATTTGAATCAAAATAAAAAAAGTATGATTGGCCAATATGGGTGGGTCATTTTCAGCTCTTCAACTAATGTCTGCAACCTACAACAGTATGTTGTCTGTTTAGATTCCCATTGTGGCTAATGTGATTAATCACCGCTCATATTTTATGAACAGTCATTATTCTATTCATTAAACGCTTACACAATGTAGTAGATCTAATATATCTAATAGAAACCAGACACCTAAAGGTATTTTTTAGAGGTTTTGCTTGGTATTTAAAGTAGTTTGGGAAGAAGTTAGTTAAAAGTCATTTAAAAAGTTAAAATGATACAGGAGAAACAACTATACATAGATCATCCCAGTATATTATTTAACTATCCACTATCCATATTCTGGTATTTATATGCTATAAAATTTTCCTAGTCATTTTGAAGTCATCATTCTGGACAAATAATGTTTTACAGCTTTCTACAAATGATTTTGAAACTTAAAGTGCATAAGCACTAGAATCACATTACAATCATTTTATAGATGTATCTGAAACAAAATGTTTATATTACTGAAAACACTGATTTCAAACTTTTGAACGCTAGTGTATGTACATATTTGGCCATATATCAGATTTCCGCAAACATTCTTCACTCTTGTAACTACATACTTTTTATATTAGTTTCACTTTAGATGCCTTAAGTTGAATAACTGAATTATAAGCCAGGAGTTTAAGGTAAAGCCATTAAATAGCATTATGTAAGTGACATTAACCTAACTGATGGCTAATACTTTTCTAGTCATTATTAGCCCTGTTAGCATTTTCAGGCAGGTTTTCCTTTAACAGTCTAGCAATCGGCCCATTGCTTCCTGCTTCTGATTGACTTGGCAGTGTAAGCACGATGAAAACAATGTAATATGGCACCATAGCAGCAACCTATTTCATTACAAATAGAATAACTTCATTGCTTTATTCTCACTTTTTTACTCGGGTACAAAATGCTGAACAAATACTGAAAGGCAGCTCATGGAAATCACTGGAAGCCACGACAGTTGCTGCACTTCTGTATTTTTCCTGCTTGGTTGGAAATCAAGGCTGACAGAAAGTTAAAGTTTAGTAAATTCCACTTGGAACAATTCCTCAGAGGTTGATGTGAATTCAGAAATGTTCATTTCAACATGACGTAAATGCAGTGTTAGCCACAATAAGCGGCTCTGTGTTAATACAACACAATAACGCTACAACACAAATCCCAGGTGATTTCCAAGGGGGGATTCCGTGTTATCTATATCTTGTAGATACCATGTAATGCACATAATGAGGTATGTGTGGAGCAATCTGTGCCACTTTTCGCACTGAAACGATGCATGAAGTGTTAGCCGAGCGTCTCTATCTAAACGTACCATAATTACGCCAAGCAGAATTAGCCTAGCCACTCCTCATGCCATCTCTCCTGCTTTGTTTATTGCATGTGCACTCCTTCCCAGAGGAGCTTGCATCTTTGAATTGGCCCTGTTAAAGATGGCCGTGGCGATAAAGCTAAAAAAAGAGAACCAAGGGAGGGAGATTGTCCCAGAGAGAGAAAATGGGCCGCTCGTTGGCTAGAAAAAACAAATTCACAAAATGCGAAGGCTGTGGTGGACAGATGGGTATCTTCTAACTCTCCCACACCAGGGAGAGTGTTAAGAGCCATAAGTGTGTTTGCTTGTCTTTTTATTCTTGGACTACTTTTGTTTAGTATCTCTTGGATCCATGAGGAATTCGGGTGTGTTAACGTGTTGGAAATCCCCATAAATGGCCGATAACATCAGTTGAAACAGACAACAATGACAAGGGGGCATTAAACGAGATTTTGAGGCTGAGGAAATGCCACTGGGGGGCGCTGATAGCAGTTTAACTGTTTTTCTTGTGCTGGTTATTATTGGGATTTGAGGAACATTACACTACATAGTTCTGAAAGGGCAACTAGTCCAAAGACAACTAAAGATACAGAACCTCAGACACACACACACACACACACACACACACACACATATAAAAAGCACCAGGAGAGAAATGGAGGAAATGAGAGTGACCTTTTTTCTTGTGCTATGGTAGAGAAAATGACAGTTTAAGTAACCCAAGCTGTTTCTACATCTTTTAGAGTGATGTCGGAACAGCGTTACTTAAATTGGAATTTTACCTGGAGCCAAACACAAGTGGAAAACACTAAAAGAAAAAAAAAAAAAAAACCTTCACTAAAGAATCTCATACACACACACACACACACACACACACAGGCCATCAGGAGACAATTGGTGGAAATGGAAATGGACTTTCAATGCTTGTCTGAGACCAATTTCTGTAGTTTTGACTCTGATTGGGAGTTAAGTAACATGAGATCCCACATAACAGTACAACTTCTAGGCCAAAGACAGCTTAAGTCTCAAAAAACCGTGCATGGTGATCTAATTTCTAATGTCCAAGTCCTGATTTAAAAGGTCTTAGTTCACCTCCTGTTTGAGTCAAGGTCTAAGTGAACCTCTGCATCAAACACACAAGTCATGTGATAAACATTCTTTAAAAACTGGCTGTGTGGTATAGCAACTAATTTTCACTTCCTGTGATTGACACAGAGGAAGCAATGCTGGGAAATTTATGAAGCTCCTGTTTGGGTCAAGGTCAAAGTGCAAGGCCATATCACATGCATAACTTTAAATAGACAATCTGAGATAATCCTTAAAACCTGGTGTAAACTGAAGTATCACAGAAACGGATCGTTCGAGGGAATATTACTTTAAGGATCAACAGATTTCTCTGCAATTTAACCAATTCACTGGATCTGTGGCACTCCGGAGCTGCTTAAGCAGCGCTAACAGGCGTGCTCGGACTGATCTCGTCATATTAAAACCATATGCACGGTGGGATTCGCGGCCATCAATAACACTAATGACCCGTTTCCCGGGGGAAACCAATGAAACTGTAACGTTTTAACGAGAGCCGCTGCTCATGAGCTGACACCAGGCCACTCGGGCTTCATCAATTAAACTGCATCTGGAACAGAAAACGAGAGCCCATGGTTGCAACTGCGGAAGAAGAATTTACAGGAAAAGAACTTTGCTAGGTGACTTTGTGAGTCTGTGTTTGGTGCCAGGGCTACATCTGGCTAGACTGATGAAAACCAAAAATATTCTGCCAGAGTTAAATATAATATATACAATATACTGATTTCAAGCCAGCTTGTTTAACCCACAAACTTCATTCACATATTTCTCTTATTTAGGTTAAAGCTTGGGATTTTTTCACATAACTGCACCTACATCAGTGTGAAAGAGACACTTTTTACCCCCTCAAAGGTTGGCACTGCTTCTTCGACTTTATGCTTTCTACGAAAAGTATATCGATTGACTTGAACCCTGGACAAATGCGCTGAGTCCTTTTTAACTGAGGGATGAAAATCCATAAACACAGTCCAATGTCAAAAACCCAGTAAACGGGATAATCAAAGATACACTGCTATTAGGAGTCCAGAGAAACTGGAAAAGGTTGGTACATGACTAACTGCAATAGAGAATTCAGAAAAACCTGCGAACAAGAGACAAATTGGGACTTGTTTTTATGCACATTTAGTATTTGCACATAAGTAAACCTGAATGAAAACACCTCAAATTAAACAGGAAATGCGTTTTAGGAGGTCAAAAGTAAATATTTTTTTACTTTGGATCCCTCCCACCCCAGTGTTTTCCTTTAAAATCACCAAACTCAAATGTGTAGAACCACCCTCGTCAATGCATCATTGCTACTGTGACTATGGCTGGCACCGGATCTGCCTACGGATAAAGAAAAGATGTGATAAAGGGTGATGGAAACAGATTTTTAGAATAAATGATGACGTAGTGTGTTCAGTCTCTCCATGACTATATGTGTTTGGGGCTTTTTATCAATATTTGTTGCTCCGCTTTTGAATATTCACATAACTTTTCTGAATGGAAACACACATGCTGTATGGAAACATGCCTGATGTAGAGGAGGTGGCAGAACACAGCGGATAGTAAGCAAATGTAAACTGGAGTAGATGGGGGCGCAAATAAAGGGTGACTCCTGATTGCTAATTCGCTGAGTTCAATGAGCTAGCTGCAGGTTTTAGCGATGCAAAAAAAAAGAACATCTGTTTTACCAACACAGTCTCTCAAAATTCACATGCATTGTTATAGTGTAAGACCAAATTGGGGTGGTCTTACACTATACCATGCTGCCCGGTTAACTTTCGCCTGGTTAATAAATGGTACGAGATTTATTGAGTGAGAGTAGAGGTTTCTTCAGAAGAGTGGGGGGTGAGATGGTTTATCCCAATAGGAAGGAGAGGAATGAGATGGTTCCTCCTGGCACGAGCAGGCAAGGAAATAGTGCCAAGCTAATCAGGGAAAGAGTGCCAGCAGTAACCTTAACCACTCTCAGGAGCCATGATGGATGTGCCAGCTACAGTCATGGTGCCATGTTTGGGCAATGGTGTGTGCGGGTGTGTGTGTGTGTGTGTGTGTGTGTGCTCATACATGCAAGGGTGAGCCATTGTTTGTTAAGCACATACTGTATATTAGAAAAAGATTTACTGTGTGTGTGTGTGTTTTTTCTGTCCCCATGCCAGAAGTCGCATTATGTTAGTTGAATAGGAGGGGATTCTCAAGTGATGCCCTGTGATGAATGTGTAGACCAACGACTCCCTAAGGAGGGGCACTTTTGTGTGTGTGTGTGTGTGTGTGTGTGCATGTGTACACACACTCGCACACAATTTTGGTGGGACAGGTTGTTATGTATCTGAGCTTGTTGAGGCAATCAGCTGATAATACATTGATTATACTGCAATGTGTAGGTCGTGCCCTATGCCACACTATCACACACAAACACACACACACACACACACACACACACCCACACCAGACAGCTGGTCAGTAATGGTGCATGTTTGCTCCACGTCTTACACCTCAGGCCATGTACACTTGACTGTGTGCACACACACATCCCCTTTCCGCTTCAACCCCACACCCATTATCACCTCCACTCCGCCACAGCACACATACACACCCCGCTCCAGCCAACCTCATCAAAGTGGGACGACCTGCCATGACCTCATCAGAACCCCCTGACCCATGATGACCTCATCAAAGCTGGATGCCCCGCCGAGCTCGGGACCTGGCGGCTTACGCTGACCAACAGGGGAAAAAAATCTGGCCCATCAATTACCGGAGTGCGACACCACTTTTACTGCATGACCATGAGCCAAAACACACACACACACACACATACACATATACACACACGCACTCCCAACCTACCTTACAATTCACAATTCAATTTCGCACAGCTCAACACAAATCAAGGCAGTTTGTGTCAGGTTGGTTTGTTGTGATTTAGATCAAGTGGCTTGCAGTGTGAACACCACGTTTTCCAAATCCAGTTTGGGTGAAGTGCCTTTAAATAACTGCATTGACCCTGCACTTTTCATTTAAAGCACATTTCACAATATTTCAATTTTCAAAAAAAATAAATCCCTTTTATATTAAAAAAAAAAAAAAAACTTCTTAATGGCTTTTTTTTCCAACTTAATCTCTGTGTTCCACATCTGTAGTGTACCACAAACAAAAACTTCAACACGATTCCCTGCACTGAGACTCGTTTACAAACACCTTTAACTAAAGAATTCGCGAAAGCACTCTACAAAATTACGTGTTTTGCACAAACGTTTATCGATGCCCCGACAACTGCCCTTAGACCTCCATTTTAAGTGCGTTTCCAGTGGATGTTCTTTGTTTTTTTGTTTTCTGTATTGGGAAAACGTGTCCTAAAATGTTGGAGCCTCATTTTAAACTCGCCAACGGAGAAAGAGGAAGTGTTTGTTTAGATTTGATTATACATCATATAATTATTTATATGTACTTTTCCAGCAAGGTTCTCACACACACATCAAACATGCAGCGCGCTCATGACCAGTCATCACACCTCCATTCTGGAATAATGGTGAAGAAATGCACTCAGGAAATTATTGCGGGTTTGGCGAGTTTATGGATGTGAGTACAGTGCTGATATTCACTGAGATTCTGTGTGTGTGTGTGTGTGATGTCAATCAGATGTTAGGGTTCAAGACAATGTGTTTAACTGTGTGTGTGTGTGTGTGTGTGTGTGTTTCAGATGCCAGGATGTTTGTCAAGATGTTAGGAGTTTGTGTGTGTGAGGAATATAACGTCTGTATTCGGTTTGATCAATATGAAAGGTTGAGATTGTGTGTGTGTGTGTGTGTGCGATATCAGTGGGATGTTTGTTCCCACTTAGAATTAAAAAGTGTGTGTGTGTGTCAGTAGAATGTCTGGTGTCAATGAAGGCTTGAGGCTGCATGTGTGTGTGTGTGAGAGAGAGAGAGACGTCAGTAGGTCTCAATGAGAGTTTGAGCGATGAGCCGGGTCATCACATCTCTCCACCTCATCCATCATTCTCCTCGAACAAACGAGTGAAGCACACATGCCACCCTCGCTCCCTCCCTCTTCTCTCTCTGCTGCTTTTCTCTCTTTCTTTTTCCTCCCTTCCCTTCAGCTCGGTCTCTCTCTCTCTCTCTGGCAATGGGACAGTAGGCCTGTGTGGGAACAGTGACCTGAGTTTACACTTGTTTCTGCCTGCTACTGTGTGTGTGTGTGTGTGTGTGAATGCACACTCACTCACTGAGATAGTTTATATCATCACATATATTCCTATATATCGCATGTAATTGTATCGTGAGTACAGTGTACTGCCTTTTATGCTGTTTTAAGGTTGAATTAATAAAAAAACACCAGAATGAAGAAAAAGGTAACACAAGGTAAAAGAAAGATAACGAAAGACAGGAAGGCAGAAAGAGAGCACAAGTCTACACTGGAGTCCTTTATTTCTTAGTTGCTCCTCCCACATTATTCAATTGAAATGCATTACAGTTACATCGTAGAAAGCATCAAAACAAAAGTACCTCGACTCGCCAATTACTTTTAAAAATGGGATTATAAACAATGACAAATGAACCAACAACAAAAAAAAAACTTGGAAGATCTGGTTCTTCAACATGTGAAGACAAACAAATGAAGTCTGTTGTTTTGTTTTTTTTTTGTTTTTTTTTTAATCATAGATTTTGGCACAACGAATCAACAGGGACCGAAAACGTCAAACAAGCTTGCACACAACCGTAGAAAAATGTCAGTTACAATTCTAAGCCAGACCAATCATGCGTTTTTATGAAGAAATATTACCAGCTGTTTTTTTTTTATGCTCTCCTTTTTCTTTTTCTTTTTTTTTAACCCCATTCCCACATTTTTAATATTTTACACTTGAATCAATAAATGTTTCATTCAAAAAAAAAAAAAAAAACCCTAAGTAATAACTACATCATTGACCAGTTTTTATTAGAAGTATAAGATGTGATGAAGGTTTAATACTATCTGGGCACGCAGACATAACGTGTGTTCTCCCGCTTCACCACGAGGGGGAGCTCAAGAGCAGTGCTATTCAGTAAACAAACTACAGAAATAAATACACCTTTAGACATACACAGCAATTGAAGAAAGACAAACAAACAAACAAAAAACTGATTAGAAAACAAAAAAGAAACAAACAATGAACTCATGATTGTCTAGAAATGAAACACGCACGAGAATGGAATGGCTAGCTACTTGCATACAGGCTACGCAGTGGTATCGTTGGTCGGCTAAAGAAGAACATTACGGTAGAAGTTCCTTCTACAAACTTCAGTACTTCTACACGTTTATTTTCTCTGTTTAGAAAAACGAAGAACATTTTTTTGTTTGTTGTATTTTTACAACCTTTCTCCAAAAGAAAACCAAAAAAACCCAAAAACTCCACATTCCACAGAACACACACCTCAGAGAGACCAGGTTAAAGATGCAGTGCTTTTATTGACAGAACGAAAGAAAAGTCGGAGAAAAGTCACCCACCGTCCTCTTTATGTCTATTTTTTTTTCTTTTTTCTTTTTTCTATAGGATCAGAGTGTGTTATAAGAGCGTCTCCACTTGACCTGTTACGATTACACCTTTTTTTTCTTCTTTTCCTTCTCTATATTACAGTGAATTTACATGCCAGCTCGTCATTGTAACCTCTCCTTTTTTAAAAACAATCGGATGATTTTCTGTACAAGGTTTAAAGGGAATGGCATCGGTAACAGTGGGTGTGGTGGGTGCCAGGATTTGCCACTACTATCCTTAAAACAAAGTCTGGATGCTGCGTTTTTGTACATTTTAAAATTTGGAACTGAAAAATTGTGGGACAGGTCCCCTGACCAATCAGAAGCCTGGCTGCCCGAAGGGTGAATTTAGGCTTGGACTTCAGCTTGGCTTACAAACTAAAGCGACAACATGTAATCACTTTACTTTACACCCACACACAAAGCAGAAATGATCGGCCCGCGAGTGTGTGTGTGTGAGTGACGGGACACCTGGGCTGCGATCAAGCTGTCGAATGGACAAAACGCAACAACGCAAGTGTTACACTCGCATGAACCTTTTCCCCCTGCTCATCAGCTGCCGTTGCTGTGCAAAACATAGAAACTGGAAATAATAAATACAATTATTATTACTACTATCTGCATGACTTTCATCGTCATCATCATAAAAATATCATTACTTAGAATAAAATCAAGTTAATGAATAATTTGTCAGGTTATGCAATGACTAGTGTTACAGGATACCGCGTGTATGTGTGTGTGTGTGTAGTCCAAAGAGCCGGACAATAATGTTTCAGAAGAACAAAGCACTTCACCCAGCAGTGTATGGGCTGTGCATGATCAAGGCCAAGTTTGGTCCTAGTGCCTGTGGTTGGGGTTAAAGGTCGCAATGTGGAGGGCATCATACATGACTGAGGGACTGGATGGCGTTGGACTCGGCCGCGCGTCCGAGTGTGTGCCACACGGAGGCAGCGTGAGAAGAAGGGGGTAGAGGGTCTTTATCCGCCAGAGACAGCATCATAGCATAGGCCTGAAGAGAGATAGAGATAGAGAGACAGTGTGTTATACAGAGACAAACATAAGGATGTATGGGTTGGTGGATAAAATGGGCTGATATTAAGGTTCCATGAGCTTATCGGCATTGGTGGACGAAACCTTACAAGTACTTATATTTATGTGGCTTTTTAATTTTACTGAACTAAAACCATTAGTGTGTGTTTCATTTTTGACTGTATAAATCAAAATTTTTAGCTCCTTTCTTTAGATCGGTATCTGTATCAGTGACAAAATTTCCTATTGGTCGAGCCCTAATACACACGCGCACAGATGTAAATGTGCATACACACACAATCTATCACATCATAAAGCTAAAGCCCTACTCACAAGGGACTGAATGCTTGGGGTCATACAGACAACAGTAATTACACCCTAATTACCCAATAATGACATCAGTAATTATTAATTAGCTAATTAGTAACCAGTGAAGAGTAATTAATTCAGATGTTACACCGGCTAATTATCTTGGAGCGCATTACCGACGTTGACTGATTCTAGAATTCAGCCTGCGTTAAAGTGTAACCGGCGTTTATTCAGCACGAATTTGCCGTACCGATACCTGTGACTTGGACTTCCTGTACAGTGGCTGCTTGACAGCTTCAGACAGGTGGGCGGGGTCAAATCCAGTGACATCACTGTCACTGAGCTCGGCCTCTTCGGTGCTGAAGTGGCGGATGTGATCCAGGGCAGGGAAACCACCCTGTCCTTCATCCTCCTCATCCTCATCAAACCTGTTACAAATTGCACGTGTGTTTAATAAACTGTGTGTGCATGATTTCTACAGCTGGAAGGTTTTCGTGCATGTCTTCGCTCGTGTGCTTGTTATAAAAACAACGCACCTCTGCGGTGAAGATTTGCAGTTCACTTCCAGATTGTTTGCTCCGTCGTAGTCCAGCTCGTCGTTGATGTCGTCGTTGATGTCATCGGCGATGTCGTCGCCTAGGTTGCTAGACAGCGCTTTGTTGGCAGGTTTCCCAGCAGCATCACAACGTTCTGCTTCCTCTTCCTCCACGCCAGGCTCCTCCCCTTCCTCCTCATCCAGGTCACGTGACCGCTGATCGGCTACGGCCTTGTCACTCTCGAAATGGCCGCTGTTTAAACTGCAGGTCAAATAAAAGAGCGAGCCGCAGAATTTAATCAGCGCTGCAAGATGCTTTTCTGGAGGTGAACAATTGATGACCACAAATATTAGTGCGTCATTATTTAAGCATCGCTTTATAATGAGCAAAACCATGTAAAAATAAGCACAGAGAGACAAGCATGGTGATATACATGATGCACATGGAAAATGTGTGTGTCTGTGGGAGTAAAAGACAGAAATAGAAAGACAGAAGGAGATTTGTGTGTGTGTGGTGTGTGTGTGTGTGTGTGTGTTCTGAAAAAGGCCCTGCTTGGCAGAGCAGCACAGTTTCTATCAGCAGGGCACTTAAACAGTTTCTCTCTTTCCCTCTACTCGTTTATTTTTCCCTCTCTCTCTGTCCCTTTTTCTCCTCTCCATCTCAAATTTATTTAACTCACCCCCATTTTCCCCCCCTCATCTCTTGTTCTCGTTTATTT
>JAOUQW010000047.1:6094083-6107722 GCA_028565825.1 Olivaichthys viedmensis | reverse complement strand
GCCGGCATTCTGGGTGGGTGGGTGTGAGTGGGGGTGTGGGGGTTGCTGTTTGTGTGTGTGTGTGTGTGTGTGTGTGTGTGTGTGTGTGTGTGTGTGTGTGTGTGTGTGTGTGTGTGGAGGTAGGGGTGGCGTTGGCAGGGGTTCACTTCTACCAAAAGGGCTATATATCAGGAAATGAAGGATAAGAGGATGAAGTGCAGGATTTGCACATACACACTAATTACATAGTGAGACAGAGAACGAGTGAAAGGGAGAGAAAAAAGAGAAAAGTAAAAAAAAAAATTTTAAGTTAAAGAAAATATAAGAACTAGAGATCCATCAGCAACCTGAAAAAGAGCGAAAATAACAAATTGAGAAGAAAGGGAGAGAGAGAAAGAGGGAGGCGGGACGGCGTAATGATGGAAACAGATTGGTTAATTAACGGGGTAATTTGTGGAGGATAAAGTATCTATCAGGAGCAGTCACTTTGACAGGAAACACTCCGCAACCCCTGACCTCCAGTCCTATACCTACTTCCTGTTCACAAACACATGTTGGGACCAGATGTGGGCCGTAGTTAACCGCACACATACACACACACCTTCACACACACTCGCACACACACACACTGGCATTACCACCGATGATTTACCTCCCATGCTTAGGACTCTTTTATGAGTGGGGAAAAAATCAAACAAAAACCCTGCTCGATCTTTATCTGCCTCTGTTTCTGTGTGTGTGTGTGTGTGTGTGTGTGGGTGACATTCAAAGCGAGATGCACACACACACATACACACTCATGCACACACGAACACACACATGCCAGTGACTAAAAACCCTTAGAGCTCTATCCAATCAGATAATTGCTGTAGTAAAATGACTATCATCTTATAACATCTAATAATCAGACATAATTACAGATACACAGTTAGAGCAGTAATGAACACACACAAACAGACACACACACACACACACACACACACAGCCATGAGTTGAAAGTGTAACTGCACACTCTCACAATGAACCAATCGCTGAACACGTCCACCTGGAGTCCGACCTGTCTTTAACTCTCACAGGCCACTGGCGACAGGGTAATTAATAACACACACTCAAACACTCACACACACTCACACACACACACACACACACTCACTCGCAGACAAAGGTTAATTAATAAAGTCTGAGGCACTTCGTGCTCACTAATGTTTGTGTGTAATTACCTCGTCGTCCTGCCTCCGGCAAACGGTGTGAACTGAAGACTGACAGACTAGTGGACTGCAGTGTGTGTGTGTGTGTGTGTGTGTGTGTGTGTGTGTGTGTGCACTGTGTTGAAAAGCCACACTGCTCAGTTTTCTGATTTTGCTCAGCACTAAAAACACACTGATGAAAACAGTTCAAAGTCTCCTGAGTGACTCGTAAATCAACAGCGACGTTTCACAATTCCAAAACGCGCGCAGCCAAGAACCAACCAATGAATGAATGAATGATGATGATGATGATGATGGAGATGATGATGGAGATGATGATGATGATGCTTACCCTTCATCGGAGTGCGGCGGTGAGCCGGCGCTCTGGCCGCTGCTGCTGATGAAATTGCGAATCTCGTTGAAGTACGAGTCCTCCTTGTCGTCCAAAATGGCACTGCTGCTGTCCAGCTCCGACTGCGGGGACGACATCGCTGTGCCTACACACATCAACACACACACACACACGACCCATGAGTGCACATTAGAGGGTGAAATGGGAAAAAATCGAATCAAATCACAAAGACTGCCTTTTTCAGGAACATTTAGACCCTACTGAGGTGCTACAAAGTTGACTCGTGCTTTCATCTTTTTTCATTTAATCTGTTCTATTGTTTTATTTTTACTGGAGAACCTTAAAACGTAATAGACTTAAACTATTACTCAGAGCACTTGTGCAGGAAACGTACACAGCAAAGCGAGGTTTTCTTCATTTTTACTATTTATTTATTTTCTTTTACTAGTTTAGAATAATAATGAAGACATTAACACTATGAAACAACACATATGGAATTATATTTAAAAGTCTTAACAGTGTTCTCGATGACGCTTTGCACACTCTTGGCGTCTTCTCAACCAGCTTCAAAAACACTTACGGAAAAGTTACGGGAAGTTATATTACCATTAGCTAAAATTGGAAATCGCTCAGTCACGCCAGCGGACGTTAGCAATATCGTAGCGGCAGTGATCGGACAAACAGAAGCAGAACAGAAGTGAAATACAAGGTGGCAGCATTAAATATTGCTATATATCATTTTTTTGTAAGGATGTAAACTGCCACACAAGAAAGGTGGGCAAGCGTCCTTTAGTTTGCATGATCCAAAAACCTCATGTTGTACCTATTTATTTCATTTCTCTTCCTGTTCTTTTACTCATTTATTCATTTTTTGCACATATTGTTAAACACTTTGGCCTGGAGTTAAGATTTATGGAAAGTTCTAGATTATTAGATTATTATTAATATTATTATTATTATTTTTGCTATTTTTGAGCCTAGGTTTTCCTGTGTATATACTGCGATAAGTAAAAATGCTGCGTTGTCTGTGGACAAAGTTTTCTGCATGTGTGCAGTCATTAAGTAATACATTGTATGTGCTTTGCTGAGATGAAAATACAATGCGCTAAAGCAAACACCTGTAAAACGCTTTTACTAAGGACCCCACTGGAGGCACAGTGTGGTTTAATCCAACATCTTTGAAATTCTCGAGCAGTAAATGTCAGTAAGTTTAAACAGAGTTGCCTTTGGCTTCTGTATGGCATTTCGAAATGTATCAGTCTGTTAAGTCAGCATTTATTTTTGTTTTGATTCAAATTTCTATCGTCTTTTTTTGCGGGTCCTCACAACGTTAAATGTTATTTTGCTTGATAATCACTTAATCACTGGAAGTGTGGAATACTATAGAGTGTGTGTTTGCAGGCTCTATGTGTGTGTGTGTGTTGGTGCTGTATCTTATGAATTACGAGGTATTTGTACTAGACATGGGTGACATGGTAAAAATATCACATTCAAATCCTTGCAGGCATTTCCATGATTCACAATGTTGTACTGTGATATTTAGGTTTGCTAACAAGTGGCAGCAAAACCATCACATTTAAAAAGTCAGTGAAAAACTACGGTTTGGTGATATTTTCCTATTGTGACGCAATTTAATGTGATATCGAAATCACATCATCACGTTGCACCTGTGAGGCCAGTAAGCGTTTCGTTATACTATACCGGCATAATTGCAATGAAGTTGAATTGAAGTCCGAGTGTGTGTTATACCTGACAAATTACCGTTCTCGTGTTTTTTGAGGTGCCGGTCCAGGTTGGTCTGCTGGCCGAAGCAGCGGTCACACAGGTGGCATTTGAACGGTTTCTCTTTGTTGTGGATGTTCCTGATGTGGCGTTGCAGATTCGACGAGATACTGAACGAACGGTCGCAGTACTTACACCTGCGATCCACACACACACACACACACACACACACACACACAATAAATTAGACAGGGTCTCTCAAAAAGCTGCCTGTCAGCCGAACATGGTGGGAAATGTGAAAGATTCTCTCTTTTGAGAGTCTCTGGCAGTCTCAAATGGCCTACAAGATTCCTTCCTGTGCGTGTGTGTGTGTGTGTGTGTGTGTGTGTGTGTACTTGGTGCTGGAGATTTTGTTTGTCTAATTGTGGGTTTGCGTGGTGAGTGTACATATATAAGTGAATGTGTGTGTGTTTGTGTAGTACACTGAAAGAGACAGACTTTATTACCCAGCTGCCTTTGCTGGCCTTCTGCCCTCCTCTCCTCATCAGCTTTATATATATATTTTTTGACCAACTTCCTGCCTCCCTCCATCTGTTCCTCCCTCTCGTTGTCCCTCCCTCTCTCGCTTTCTCTCGCATTCTATTCCCTGCATGCCGTCACCGTGGCGACCAGCGCCGTTATTCATCTCCCAAATTATTCAGTACAATGATAATTGTTCCAGGCTTTTCACGACAAAGAAAAACATACAAGCCCCCTGCTCCCTTCTCTCTTTATTCTTCTCTCTCTCTTAAAGAATGTAGTCAGAAAACATCCGCAGACTCTACTGAAGCTAATAAAGAGCTGCCCGATGTGTGTGTGTGTGTGTGTGCATGTTTGTCTCCAAGTCAGAAATGACGTACAGTACATGGCGATGAGTGGTGGTCAGTCTGTGAGAGTGTGTATTTGCGTGTGTGTGTGTGTGTGTGTGTGTGTGAGAGTGAGAGAAATACAGAGGAGACATATGCCTGCACACACTTTCATCACAGGTCCTGAGTTCCCACACTACCAAACTTTTTCTGCACGCACACACACACACAGAGTTTTGACTATCAAAGTTTTCAAAGTACGTGTGTGTGTGTGTGTGTGTGTGTGTGTGTATATGCATGTCTCACCTGTATGGCTGCTCCCCCGTGTGTGTTCTGAGATGGCGCGTGAGGTTGGCTGAGCGTGGGAATATTTTGCCGCAGTATCTGTGTAGGAAGGAAACTCTTTAGTCACAAACAGATGGAACACACACACACACACTCTAATGAACACTTCACTAGGAAACTTCAACCTGATTCGGCCCGTGTCCTAAATGGCACACTTGCGGTCTTGCAGGTCCGTTTATGAGCCTGTATGATGTTTCATTTCTCATTTTGGGGTCCAAAAGGGTGAGGACTGTCCCCGCACCCGCAAAGGCTTGTGCATCACAGAACGGCATCTTGACGATGTCACCAAAGTGTGGACTTAGAAGAGGACTGCAGGGCTTAGGGAGCCATTTCAGTCAGTCTCAGTGAAGGAGACATGGCCTCTCACTTCTCAAAGCTGACACTTTTGTTTCTATTTAAAATCAAGCTGCACAATACTGAATCACACTGAATTGCTCTCTATCACATCACATAGTACGATTTAGAGCTGTTTCTGATGGTTCTGTTTTAACTAGAGGTCAAAAAACAGTAGGGACAATAACATATAACACACATAAGACTGTACTAACTGAGTAAATATCAGGTATTGGACGTGAAGAGACAACAGCACTTAACACTGTGTTTGGAGCGTACCTGTGTTGCCAATTAAACAGAATATTCGGAGTCCCCCCCCAAAAAAAGAATGGTGTGTGAACAGGATACTCAGATAGATTTCACTTTCATATGAGGATCAGCTGCTCGCTCTGATCTGATTTACAACCCAACCACTGTGTTCAGATAAGACTCATATCTCACACTGAATATCACTATAGTCGGGTGTATTGCTGTTCAGTCTTGGACTCCATCTAGATTTTATACACTGTATGGATTAAATGTATTTCTATATATACTGTATATGTATGAAGGAAAATCCAGGGAGTAACTGCAGCGTACTTCAATAATAAATGTAGAGGTAGTAAAAATTGCAGCGTAGTACACAAAGTTTCCAAAGAAACGGGAGGTTTCTGACAAAAGTCTGTCATCAGCTGTGAAAGAAGCAAAGTGCTTCTGAAGCTGTAGGAGGGTGAAACCAGTTGATATTTGAAACGCTTGATCCTATATGTATATAGAACTGGAGGTGAGGCTTTTGTTTGCATTTGTGCTGGTCATCATAATTCCCTGCAGGTGTGTTATATGCATATGCATGTGTGTTATGATCACCTGCAGGTGTAGCGCTCTTTTCCCTTACGCAGCAGTGTCTCGGGCAGCGCGGTGGTTGGCGCTCGGAAATCAAACATGGAGGGAACCGAGCGCATGATGTCACCGGCGTCTGACTTCAACGAGCCAAACGATTCCAACTTCTCAGCCATGTTCTCTATCGCTGACATCTACGATAGAGAAAGTACGTCACAGGAATTTAGATGTAATTGTGGTATTTTCCATTTAAATTCGCTGTTAGGACCAGGTCACCAAAACACGACAGTGGTTGCTATTATTTTTTGTAAGCCAAAGTCCCTATGAATTTCTCCTCTGTTCTTACTGGTTCATAAATTCGTCCATTCTTTTTAAAGCCAATATAGATATTCTAAAGATGGACTTTTTGAATTTGAATGATTACCCATGTGCATAATTTATGTTTAAAAAATGTAACATGCAACTATGAGGCCAACACACACACACACTCCTGATGTCGGCTAAATGTTTGCGTGTTATCCAAATACTTAGCGTGTAGTGTGCTGGGCCTGAAGGACTAGGAAAGCACAGTTAGTCTGAAACTTCGACCTTAACTTCTGTGTAGCTATGGATGCTTGCTCAACACAACCATACACAGACTCGTTAAGATAGGCCCCCGCCACACACACACACACACACACACTCTAACACACCCACAGCTGGATGGAAAAATGCACAGGGCGCGCTGCCAATCTGTTAATGAAGTCGAACGGCTGCTTTCATCACAAGTGGACGAATTCTCAGAGGAGTGCTGAGACCCACGGCCATGTCAGACAGCCATGATTTCTGCGTGCGTGTGTGTGTTTGTGTGTGCGTGTGTGTGTGTGTGTGCTTGTATTCATATGCATATGTGTATGTATAAATTCAAGAGTATATTCGAGTGTCTGTATTTCTAAGTACGTATATGTGTCCATGTCTGAGTGCAGATATGCAGGTTTGCGAGTGTGTGAGAGAGTGTGTGTGTGTGTGTGTGTGGCGTGGAGTGATTCATGTCCTCTGTTGGGCTGTAAAGCATTCGGCGCACAATGTGAGCAGACAGCACATTCGTCAATATGAAAGATGTTGACATTAGCGATCAAGGCCGCGACAGGGATAATAATGATATCGTCAGGCCGGGAGAGGAACGGAGGGAAGGGAGGAAGGGAGGAGAGAGCAAGAGAATGGAGGGAAGAGGAGAGGAGGCGAGCCTTGGCCATAAACGAGTGGCCCTTTCATACAGCGGACCCCCAAAATTTGCATTACTTTTGCATGGATTGGATTTCTGCTGTGCGCCCCATTTCTCTTCAATATATATATATTCCATATATTACAGTCTGGGTCACAAATCACACCTGAAGGGCGCAGAGCAAGTGCACTCAGACACCGGCAACAGCACACACAAGGTTTGACATTTCTCCATTTCTTTCCGTGCATTTCCTTCACGTGTTTAACATACACACACACACACACAAACATGCATGTGCACACACACAACACTGACATATAGGAGATGGAGAAAATAAAGAAAGTAGTTGAAGGGGAAAAGGGTGCACAAGAAAGTGAGAGACGGAGAGAACGTGACAAGAGGGCAGAGTGAAAGGAAGACAGAAAGAGAAAGGGTGAATTGAACGGAAGGCACGGCAACCGTCTGACCCGTTTGATCAGGGACATGCCAACTTCCTCGCTCTGTAACTCGCTGAGAGGGAGAGAGAGAGAGAGAGAGAGAGAGAGAGAGAGAGAGAAAGAGTAGTCTATAGTTCTAATGAAAGATTGTCATCTTTCTGCTGTGATATGCATTATGCATTAGCAGTGGGTTGTTTATGTTTAGGCTAATGCTAATGCTCAATAAGGCCCTTAAATCTCCCCAACATAAGCTGCACTAAACCTGTCTGCTCTCAGTCAGTCACTGGCTAACACACACACACACACACACACACACACACATACACATACATGTAAAATAACTACGTAATTAACCAAACAAATAACAAATACAAAAATACAAATATAAACGAATAAATAAATCTGCATTTCGATTTTTCAACCCTGTTAGTAGAGAGAGAAAGAAAGAAAGAAAGAAAGAAGGATTGTCTGTTGACAGGGAAACGGTTTCTTGTTCTTTCCATCTCTCTCTCTGTCTCTGTCTGTGCAGAGGGCAGTGTGTGATTGCTCTGCTCCGTGTAGTTGAAAAAGCTTTCATTAGTGAGATGCATTCTCAACTGTTGATCTTATCAGGGTACCAGATGTCTAAAATTTGGAAATTCCCTCATTCACACACACACACACACTAATTGTGTCCCAGAGAGACGATTGCCCCCTTGCTGATGTGGACTCCTCTGTCTTTCTGTAAATAATCAAGTTCTTAAACGTTTGCTATTATCAGAAGCAGCCATCAGAAATAACAACTGCTTTGAGTTGACTGATATATGCACACACTCACACACACACACACACACACACACACTGGACTGGACATTGAAACAGTCGTATGCATATACACTCATTCACACACACAATTGAGATTGCACTTACTGTGCACACACATCTCTGCACGCGCTTGGGAAGACTACATACCCCGTTTCATCTAAAAGCTTTTAATCAAACACCTGATGGCTTTTTCGTAAACGTAGTTTTCAGTCACATATGGTGTGAAAAGATTAAAGTGCTGCTGACACAACCTTTAATAACAAGACGCCTTCACGCACATATGCTGTGGGAGCAGCGTTCCTGTGTAATGCATGACAAATGGGTCGCGGGACTGGAAATAATGTTCTCTTATTAGAAATGATACATGACTGGCTTCTACAGTTTCTCTCTGATAAGACTGTGATTAATGACCTCACTGACTGCAGTCATCTGTGCGGGGCTGAGTGTGAGGACCCATACATATTTAATAGCCGTGTGCGCGCATGTGTTCATAAATGTGTTTTATTGGTATTTAAAGCTAAGTTCTAAGTGTGCTTGGGCGTTTAAAGCACAGTAATGTTGTGTTGTTCATCGCTGCTCGATCCTAGCTATTGTGTGTGTGTGTGTGTGTGTGTGTGTGTGGTCTAAAATATGTGCGAGTTGTTAGAGGTACGTGAACTTTGCAAAAACTCACCCAGGTTCTCTGATCAGGCATGCGAAGCTGGGGGCAGGAGAGAAGGAAACAGCAAATCAAAATCAAGAATCACATGGATTAACAGATTCTGATTGGGTGAAAAGACATTCATTGTCAATGTTAATGTCTGAACATAGTTCTGCCTTCATGTGCTGTCGGAATTATTGTCGTTCCGAGTTCCTAAAGTTGTACATGAATGTCCCTTCAAGTCTTAATTACAAGTGGAGCTTCAGAAAATTTTTTGAGACCAGAGTTTCCGACTTATTATGCTTTTTGCCCTTTCATCATGGCAGAGGAAAGAAGAGTTTAGTGGTCGATGGGACCAAATTCTTTTTTATTTGGAAATATAGCTTACTTTTAGTAGTCACCAATTAGGCCATAGACACTACTTTATATCTCTAATTGCTGGTGCGTTATGAAAATTTTTACAAAGGGGGAAATGTTGAGAAGATACCAAAATAGATCAGGTTACCCAACTGGCTAGTGTCAGCAGTACACTTCTACGCAAAAACTTCATAATCACGACTTTGCTAGCGGGAAATCTGACCAACCGATGAGCACTTGAAGGTAGCGTTAGCTAAAATACTAATAAAATGCGAGTCACACAACTCCATAATTTTCAGAATCTTTTGTTGTTCTATCAGATTTACATATTCAACAATGTATCAGTGATGTCGTTCATATTCCTGCTGCTAATAGGTGAGCGCAGTGGGTATAAAAAAGTAAAGTGGAAGCTGATAGGTCACCTCGTTAGGCTGTGTGTGGGCGCGCATGTGGATGTTATCGAGCACAGACACTGAGCAGACACGCAGTATAAATCTGCCTAGTCAAACAGCCTGTAAAATAGAGCCTGGAACAGCCTATAAAACACTATAGCAGAGGCCTGTGTGTCTGGTTGTGAGTGTGAGAGAGAGAGAGATAGCTCTGTTAAAAATAATATGGAATTCTAGACCTGAACATAGTGAACACACAGACACACACACACACACACACACACACACACAGTCCCGACATGTGGGCAATATGTGATAGTTTTAACATAGAATCAAACTGTAATAGCATAGTGAAAAACACACACAGGCCGAAGGACATCTCACCACACACATCTCTCTGCCTAGCACATCTGGACTGTATCATTCACAACATTCAGGACAGCATGTGGAGAACACACACTTGCTAAAACCTTACACTTTTACGCAGTCCGAAGCTCATCAGTTGATATCAGTGGATGGAGAAATGCAATTGTTTCTTCTCTGTGTGTGAAATGCACTCCAATAATACTAAACTGGCAATCACTGCTTGTAATAAGTCTAGAACCCTTAAGGCTTCCTTGGTTTGTCCCTCTGGGGGAACCCTTAAAGATTCTATATAGAATCAGGGTTTCTCTATGAGAGATGGATTCAAAGAGAACCCTTCATGAAGCGAAGAACCCTTAACTATCTAAAGAACCCTTGAGAAACCTTTTTTTTAAAGAGTATAATGTAAAACGTAAAACACTGTGTAAACACTGCAGAAACATAAGATACAATGGAAGGGAAATGTTCTATGAACACCGCATGAACACTGGGAAGGCCAGGTAAATCTGACGTTAGAGAAACACTTGGAGAACATTTCAGCACCCTTACCTGTGGGTGGAAGAGGAAGCCTGGTGTGGGACGCATATACTTTTCTTTCAGCGCCATGAAGGGATCGCTCGCCTTTCTCTTCTCAACCCTGCTAAAAGTTTAATTTCCATCAGTTCTTACACGAGAAACAAGGCTTCATATTTAAGATCAAAATATTACAGTTAAATAACATTAACATTAAAAGAAAACTGTTTTACAATTTGTATCATGAAGATTTATTCTGTAACTGGATTTGAACTATATTAGCTACATAATATAGCTAAATTATGGTAATAAGAGGGGCTTGTGATTGACAGTACCTGTAGATTGGGTCCATAAAGAATGGGGTGGGTCTTGCATGCTGGACGGTGGAGTCTGCTTTAGGAGGCTCTGTCGCCATTCTGTCCTCTCCAAATACGTGGTTCTTCCGTGACTCCCCACCTCTAAGGCGTGTGCTTCGGCTCCGCCCACCCAGACTTAGGTCCAGTGGTTGGTCCTGATTGGACGAGGGTATATGAGGCACCTCCAACTTCGAGGTGGCAAAGGTCGGCGCTAGACACTCCTCTTTGCGCTTGGTAGTGAGGTCAAAGGGGGACTCAGCGCTACTTCCTTGTGGCTTCTTGCTTTCTTGCGATAGGCTCTCTGGCTCTCCCTTGTGGCGTGGAGGTTGAAGATGCTCCCTCTCATGCAAGGGGTAGACCGGGGGAGAGAAGGCAGGGAAGAAGGGCAAAGGAAACATAGAGGGGTATGCCAGTGTGTTGCCTTTTTTATCGTGCAGCCCTGCCAGCCCCGTGGAGCCGAAGTATTTCTCCGCGATAGATGCAATGGCCTTGATGGAATCATTGACGGCGCCGGAAACAGCAGTGCGTTCGTCCACAGTGGGAGAGAAAAGTCCTTGCGGAGGCACATCAGTTCCATTAGTGTTAGCAGCATTGCTGTTGCTGGAGCTGCCGCGGGCTGGGCTTTGGCCCATTGTAGAACTGCTGGACCTCCTCTTTGTTCCTTTCCCATTTTCCTGATCCCCTTCTCGATCCCGGTCACTCTCAGCATCACTGTCTAGTTCTGACCCGGAAGTACTCTCCAGCTCACTTCCACTCGGTGTGCTGACATCATCCAGATCACTGCTCTCTGAATGGTCACTTGTCTTGGTGCCATGCCTTACTTTGGAGGTAGAGCCTTCTGTCAGATGCTCTGGCCCCCTTTCTGTTCCTTCCCCATTAATGGAGTGCTTTCGGAGGCTCCTCAGGAGGTCCTGTGACTCTTGAATCCCAGGCACAGGTGAGGATAGTGGTGGACTCTTCTGGAATTCCAAGGCCGGTGGGCGTTTTATGGGTGTCGTGGCAGGGATGAGGGGGGGGCGGTGGTACAGTCCAGATGGAAAGAGTCCTGGAAAACTGAAGGGGAATGCTGCAGGGGCTGCTGGAAACGTTAGTCCACCATGGTGCCTATTTGGCCCGAAATAATCTGCTAAACCAGTGGCGCCCGGCCCCATTCCTAAAGTGGACTTGTCCATTCCGGGGGTGCCAGGGAGAGAGATGCCAGGCCCAAAGAGCCCTCCTGTGGCGGCAGCAAAATGGTTCTTGCCCTCGCAGAAGCGGCGGTGTTTGTTCAGGGAAGAAGTGGTGCTAAACATCTGGCCACAGTCTTTGCACTTGATCTGTGTCCGACAATCGGCATGCATGCGCTTGTGCCTACACAAGTTTGAGAACTGGGTGTAGGACTTGTGGCACACCTCACCTGCAGACAGTCAAACACACACACACAAACAGCGTAAGAGCAGAGGGGAGACATGATTATGCAATGCCATACACACACACCTACAGTACAGACGCTTACAGGATACGGGATAAGACGGCAGGAGAGACATATCCAGTCTAGATGAGTAGACAAGAATATTCTCCTTTTCACACACCCAGAACAGAATGCTATCGTGAGACAATGACATACGGTGGCAAAGGGACACAGACTGAGACTAAGAGACAGCACAATGGCTCTATTTTGGTCGTGAGAAGGAAACTGAGTTGAATGAATCCTATCCTGCAGGTCCGTTCCCATGGACTACCCTCACTGACCTATCTCTCACACACGCATACATACACAAACATAGACAATCACACACACCATTTCAAATAATCTCAAAACTCCTTCAAAAGGTTCCTCATGATTAATGCTATACCAACAATGCCAGAGTCTCTTATAAAACCTTTTTACCCTTTTAGACGCACACAGGCAATTTCCGCAAATACACCCCTCACGATTAACTGCCTCCATCACAAAACACTGTATATAGCCGGTGCTTCAACCCACACACAATGACTCAAATTTAGTAGATTAAAACCGTAATTTATATCTCAAACGCAACACCTCGCATGAGAACCTAAGCCTTTAAACCATCACCATAACTCATAATCACGTGTCTCATTACAGAGTTGTTCTTTTGCAAATTTATGGGAGGTTAAAAGAAATTGTGGGGAGGGAGAAGGTGAGATGTGTGTGTGTGCCCCGTGATCTGTGTGTATGCCAGTGTATGTGTGTGTGTGGGGCATTAAGTGTGAAGTTAAGTTCTGCACTTAGCTGTGTTTATGACTCAGCTCTCTCCTCAAGGCCTGGATCAAAAGACCAAGTGTAAATATTAGTGTGAAGGCAGAGGATGACACTCAGTGTGTGTGTGTAGGTAGGTGTGTGTGTGTGTGTGTGTGTGTGTGTGTGTGTGCGTGCGTGCGTATGACCTTGTACGTGTGATCATGTCATTCTTCCTCTTCAAATGAGCACATCTGTAACTCATACATACATACACACAGACACAGGATGAGCAGGTGTGAAATCAGTGGTGTGTGTGTGTGAGAGGCGGGATATGCACTTTCCGTGTGTTTTGTCAGTTGATCATAAACTGTAACTAAATATTATAAACACATTCCAGAGTGCTGAACATCCAGCAGTAAGATTAATGCAAAGAGCAGAGAGGTGTGTGTGTGTGTGTGTGTGTCTTGATCTCTTCGTTTTTGCCTGCATATGTGGGCATGATTATACTGTATATGGCCGTAGCGTATGGATGTGAGAAATTCTATATGTAGAAATACATATATACATGGTGTGTGTGTGTGTGTGTGTGTGTGTGTGTGTGTGTAAACAGAATATCTGCAAAGCGACCATCCTGCTTAAACACAGTACTGTTTTCCAATCAGATTTGGACTTCACATAATAACATCTCTGCAATATTCTGATTTCAAGATTTACGCCATTATGAAAGCCAACACACACACTCTCTCTCTCTCTCTCTCTCTCTCTCTCTCTCACACACACACACACACACACACACACACACACACACACAC
>JAOUQW010000047.1:6031577-6042299 GCA_028565825.1 Olivaichthys viedmensis | reverse complement strand
GGGTTGAATTTTTGAGGGGACTTGGTTTTAGTGAAGTTTAGTGTTTATAGAAGAGGAAGTTTTAGGGGACTTGGTTTTTAGGCAAACGTATTTAGAAAGTAAAAGACTTAAGACTAAAATGATTTAACTGTTTAATTTAAATACTTTTCAGTAAGTTGTTCATTTAGTGTTTATAGAAAAGGCTATTTAGGGAAAGGGGTGTGTGTGTGTGTGTGTGTCTAACATGTCTCTCTCTCTCTCTGTTTCTGTTCCTCATCCTTTACGTTGATGTTTTCAGAAATATCCGCAGAGGAAGGTATTTACTGCTCCATTTAATGACATTTATTTATTCATCTCTGGGTTTAAACACATCTCTGAGTTATGGGGTAGGGTTCCAGGGTTACAGTTAGGGCTTAGTGTTTAGGAGATAGGGCTTAGAGGTTAGAGTTACATTGGTCCTTCACACTTTTTAAAATGATGTGATGATAAAATCAAGGCCGAGATTTAAAAAAAGAGAAATTATATTTTGTGTCCATTTTATGTTAAACAAATACTGTTAGAATAAAGTTTTACATTTTGGCACTCGTGTGTTTTTCTGAAGCATTACGCTGTTTGTCCCTTCCTTGTTCTCCTCTTTTCTCTGCAGGTCGGGTGGAGGATAAACCTCCTGTCGTTCTGTCGTCTTGAGTCTTGTTCTTCTTTCCATCCAAGTCTTCCACTCCAGTCATGTTTTGGACTCCAGACTTTGTCCCATTGGCTCCTTTATTTGTAAATCAAGCCACTAGCCAGAGAGGAACTGCCCACGTACACATTCCAGCCAATCAGAGGTCAGATGAGTGGCAGCTCAGAACTAGATGACTGTGGTGCTCAACAACGACCCAACAGAAAAAAGACTGTGTCCCAAACACTAGTGTTCAGAAGAGTTCAGAAGTGGGCATTTTAATAATTGCATTTGGGACAGAGCCAAAGGGCGCTTTTCACACCTATCAGTCCAAATCAGAGTGAAATCGATACTCTCGGTTCGTTGCTATTCAGTTTGATTTGCACACAAACAAAACAAAAAGCAAAAAACATTGGCTGAGGGTCGTGTAGAAGGGGCGGGGCTTAAGACATACTCGTAAAACTCACCTTTGACAAGTGAGCATATAAATCACAGAAATCATCTGAGCACTGAGGGAGAACACGGAGCCGGTGCTAAATAAATGATTAGATAATTATATAAATAACTAGTTTAAAAATTTTAACATTTTGTGCACCATATCAAGCGTTTACTTTCTTTTTTTGAACACATCGTATTCCTACAGTGCTGTCCTTTGGCTCAGTTTAGATAAAATTAAATGCTGCCCGGAGCCCAAAATACAGCCTGTTTGGTTCACTTCCTGCCGTCGGGTCGATTCAGGGTCCAGTCACATTCTCACTGCAATCTCCCCCCGTTTCCACCTGCTCGTTTTATCTGGATTTAATCCTGATCAGATTTTAACCACATGCATTTACACTTGTAACCAGATGTGTCTCCGGTTAGCCAAACTGAAATCTGATTGGTGTATTATGTGTTAATATGCAAATCAGCTCATTATACATTCCAGCACCAGCTTCCTGTGTTGTTCCTGGTTTTAAGTTGTTTTATGAATAAGATGATTTTTGGTGCTGTTTTTAATGTGGTGAAAGTTTTTAAAGGCGGTAACTTCAGTGTTCATGGAGCCGTGCATCTCCTACTGGGAGGGTTTTTGGTGGTTAAATGTGTCTTGGAGAGACGGAGGCATTTACACTTGTGTCTCAGATCCTCCTGAAGTGCTTTTGAGCGATGTTTCTAATGGGTGCATTTACACTTTCATGTTTATGTGGATAATCTCTATCCCCATATAATCCTCATATTCAAGATATGCATAAAACCACCAGGTGGAAATGGGGTCTCGGTCTCTCTCTCTCTCTCACGGACTAAACACTGCATACACTGAAAGCACCCAAAGTGTGTGTATGTGTGACTCCTGAGCTTAAGGAACACTCACAGATTATAATGTAAATTGCTGAAAGTGTGTCAATCCGTGTGTTTGGGGTTTGTATAAAACAGTCACAGCATGTTAACTAGAAAAGAAAAAAAACAACTCTGATTACAGAATTCTTTCAATGAAAAAGTTCCTGTTTTATGATAAACAGAATCAAAGCCTTTAGTTGATCATAAACCATCGAGTCTGTTCTTCAGTGAGACTGATTCCATTTTAGGCCTCAGCCATTAAAAAAAAAAAGTTTCTCATAGATTAAAATTCCAATGTTTATTTATTGACAACAAAATCAGCACTTTAACCATACAGATTTCTTTTACCAATATTAATAATACAGATTTTTATTTAATTTTTATTGTCTCTGATAAATATCCTGACTGTGGTTTTAAAGTTTTCTTCTCCCATCAGGTCGATGCATGCGGACTTGTTTTTAAAACACTTACTGCATGTGAATATGTGTAAGAGAGAATCCCACAAGTATAGCAGTGTTTTTAATAAATCTACATGTGTTCTTAAGAGAATATGAATTTTCATTACTTTTAAAGTTTTCACACATTAAGTAAAAGAAAGTGATGTAACTGCACTTACACTCAGCCTTCTTTCAAAATAAATATTTAAGATAAATCTGTCATTCTGAATACAAGTCATTTGGTCCCTATAAAATTGCACATCATCAAATTTATCATGTTTGTGAAACGTCATTTAAGTTGCAGAGTTTAGTTGTAGAATTACGTTGTAAATAACAGCGACTTTTCGTCTGATAGAATTTGTTTCTCAGCTTAGCTGAGGTTCATCATCCATTCTACTGAATTTTGGTAAATTCACCCACATGTAAACCTCTGGGGGTGTTAACCAGGCCGTATGACATCACATGGTATTCACAACATCCAACTGCCAGGATGAACGCAATTTTCCGTTTCACAAAAAAAAAAAAGTCACTCGATGAGGAGTGACATTGTGGGATCCAGGCCATTAACTGCTCTTTGCTCCATGAGATGTAATGCTAACTATTTATAGGCTAGTACAATGGGATTTCTCGGGTGATGGACTCTGTGTGCAGCAAGCCTGTGTGTAAATATAGGAAGATGTTTTTTCCCTGTACCCTCCCTTTACTGAGGGGCTCCTGGTGGTGGACATGATGGTGGATAGGGGTAGTAGATGCTAGTTTAAAGCAGCTCTGGGGCCGTATTCACAAATAATCTTATCTTACCACTAAGAGTTTTCCTAAGTGGCACTAAAAGTTCCTAACTAAGAGTTTCTCCTTAAAACCTATTCACCTAACCTAAACCAGGAGTAAGGGAGGGGTCGACCCCGTTGCTACGGATGACGGAGTGTTTCATGAATGAATATCACCAGTGATTGGCTGATGCGGTAGTGGGCTGCGGTAAAATCGTAAATTAAATCCCAATTCACCATCATATTAGGCTACAATAACACGTTCTCATATCAGAAAAAAATTCAAGTGCCACTGATGATTTCATACTTGAAAACAAAAATTAAAATGCTCACAAATTGGCAAATACTCCAAATGTTGGGCTAATGTATACATGTCACATCATATATTTTCATTATATATATATATATATACACACACACACACACACACACACACACATACACCTCTGTAAGAGTCAATGATTAATGACAGTGATTTGTCTTTAAGAAGGAAATTACAGGCTTGTTATTCTATTATTAGGGTGTCGGAGTGTACCACTGTCTACAACACACACCCGCATGCACAGAGCTATGCACATCTATCCTTATTAGAGAGAGAGACAGAGCGAGAGAGAGGAAGAGAAAGAGGGAGAGAGCTCTGGTCAGTTCTCTCCTTACACAGGAACGGTTTGCTGACTATGAGATGACTTTGAGCATAGTGCGGTTTTACACACACGCGCACACAAACTCACAGCGGTCTAGAGTTCTAGCGGTCTGCACCAGTTGCCACGGTTTATAAACGCTGTATTCATTTAAGCGACGGGTCACTCGGCCATGTGTGTGTGTGCGTGTGTGTGTGTGTGTGTTTAGGCGTCCCTGCGGGCCGGCATTCCCGAGAATGATCAGCAGTTGACGGGAACGGTGAGAGCTCAACCATGCACAGAATCCTGGCTGAGTTTTGTCCGCGCGCGCGCGCGTGTGTGTGTGTGTGTGAGAGAGAAAGCATCTCACACACACAGGTCAGATGGAAAGGTCAGATGAAAAGGAAGCCTACAGAGAATTTCGAAAGAGAATGCAAACTGAAGCTCCTCACTCTGAACAAGACTCGAAGCGAAGTGTGACTTACTAAAGAAAATGTTCGTAAACTGCGTCTCGAGTGATCCGATCACAAGTGGACAGCCAGATCAGACAGCCGTTTGTGTCTCAAATGTGTCTCCAGTGAGCACTTGGGATTGGATTTTCCGGTTAGGTCCATACCAGGACTCGATTTTAAGAGGGGGTGCAAGGAGACGACGTCCTCTGAGTTTTAAAAACGAGACTAAAAGCATCCTCCTTGTAAAACTGGCATTTTTTTCCCCTCATTCCATTTGGATTGATGCCATTATATCGCTTAAGATGTCTATTAACAATATTTTTGAATTCCATCCATGATGATTTTTACGCGCCAAGTTACGTTTGCATGTGCTGGGAGTCTTTCGTGTCAAAGCAACAAGTTACAACCTTCAGAAATGACTAGCGAGCACTAAATGGTTACAATAAAATTTGTTGACTTGCTTTAAAAAGAGAAATTGGACAAATTGGGCACATTTTTTTTGAAAATTTTTCGTTTAAGCTGTGACGTTCCTGTTCATCTCGGTTTGTGTGTGTAAATGTGGAACATTACACCTTTAACGGCGCAGTGAAACTTACACAATGACTTTTAGCCTCACTAAAACAAACAATAGGCTGGGTAAGTGTGTGTGTGTGAGTGTGTGTTTGGGTGGAGCGGGGGGCAGGGGTATATATGGACCTGTCAGGGATAAATCCAGCATCCGGCTCATCCTCATGTTTATGGGTTAATGAACTCTCTTTCTCTCTTTCTCGGTAGCACGCTGGGTCTCTGTCTCCGTCCACGCTCCTCTCCTCCAGATTTATCTCTCTGCCTTTATGAACGAAAGACAGCCGAGCGAAGGAAGAAAGGGAGGAGGAAAGGAGGAGGAAAGGGAGGAGGAAAGAAGGAGGGAGGAACCGAGACCATCTGCGTTCAACTCATAAAGGGAATAATGTTACAGTATGATGGATTTAATAACGAGGTTATAATCTAATAAAATACAGTGCGCTTGCAACTGTATTCTCACTGCCGTGACCCATCGATGACCCCGGCCCATCGTCATGACAAGACAGCGACCTGCTTCCATGGGGCGAGAGGTCAAAGGTGAAACTGATGCCAAGGTGAGAGCAAAGGGCTGGAGGATTCCACAGGCAGTAAGAGAAAGTTGACAGTGCACACACACACAAACACACACACACACACATCAGCTGATTTCTGGACGTTACGAAGCAATAAGATTTCCGTTAGTTGTTCATTCATCTGCTCATCTCTTCACACGCTGGTGAATCAGCGATGCAGCCCAAATGATTTGGATTACGTCAGTGCAATGGGCTCATGCTGTGAACAAAGTTCATGACCTGCACATGACCTCAGTGTGAGAGAATCTTCCTTTCTCTCTCTCACCCTTTTTCTCGCTCCCTTCTTTCTCTGTACAAAGAAAAGTGATTGAGAATCATCGGATAATATCCACAGGCCTTGCGCACGCATGTGAGAGTGTGTGTGTGCGTGCTTGTGTTTCAAAATATATATATTGAAGAAAAAGAAAAAAAGAAGAAAAACAGACGCACACAGTCAACGATAAAGGAACAAGAATATTGTATATTGCCCCGTGTGTTTATGTTTCTGCTTTAAAAACTTTTTTTCTTTTCTTTTTTAATTAAAATTGTAGCTTAACGGGTGAATTCGATCTCAGTGGAGAGATCTTGGGGAGTGTGTTTAAATTTATTGCGATAAGAATACATCAAACACACACAAATATACATGTCCACCCCCTTAAAGCCTGGCACTGTTATCAGAATGCAGCAGCATCGCAGCGCCACACACACACACACACACACACTTGTCTCATCCGCTCCCCCCCTTACACTCATTTTTATTCCTGAGACTGGAGTGTGGAGGAGAGGTAGGGGGTATGTGGTCCTAAGGGGTAGTGCAGCAGGGGGGGGAGAATGCTTTTGGAGACAGAGAGGAGCCATTTTGGAGCAGAGCCAGAATTCTTGCACTAATATTCAGAGTAATGAAAAGCAAAAATTGAGCTGAAAACACATAAAAGCACACAGCCAAGCAGCCTTGTTCCTACCATACAGGTGTACCTGATAAAATACCCAATGAGTGTAGGTACACCCCTCCCCCTGACCCCTGTCCACTTCACACACTTTTATTTTTATTTTTATGAACCTTTTGGATGACTTTGGCCATGCATCACCAGAAACTTTTCCAGTTGATTTTGATATTATGTTATATATGTTATAAGCACCAGTTGTTTGTACAGTTACATGCTAATTGGGTGCTACGCACTGGGTACTAATTACTGGGCGCTCTCTGAACCTAAGCACAACACCAGCTTGTAGATATTTCGAAACCTTGGAATTATAAGGTTCTATCTGAAAATTCTACGAGCCATATAAGGTCAAAACAGATCTAACTTTTTAATTTTATATATATATAAAAAAAACAACCTTTTAGGCAATATTTTGATTTTAAGCAAAATTTCTCACATATATTCAGTGGCATGTTATTAACATTTATAACGCTAAATCATATTTGCAAAATGTTTTTTAAAAAACCTGATAGAACCTTATGCTGTAAATCCAAGGTCTCCATTTACATTGTTAATGTTATTAATTAATAATAATAATAATTGTCAGAATAACTCATACACAAAAAAATCAATCTGATCTCACAAAACGTTAATTGGAATTTGGACGCCTTTGTTGGATTTCACACGAAAGGTTATAACTTCACCACTAGTAACTTTTCGTATATAAGTTGGCTCACGCAAATTCATCCAGACTGGCATTCGGTTACTGTAGACAAGCTGAAGCTGATGTTATATTTTGTGAGTGGGCTGGTCAGTGGGCTATGAAATAAAAGAATCAGGCATGAGAAACACAACCACGCTAACTCTTCTGCTTTCAGTTAATGAGATGCTTTGTATTATTAGCGCATGAATCAATTGAATCAAATGAATCAACAAACATGGCTTTGTTGTAACTTTAAAAAAAAAAAATTCTTGTGATGCACTTCTCTGCACTGTCGAGAGACTAGTGAGTCACACCCATACCCACACCCCATCTCTGCCTCCTCATCATCCCTCGCACCTATTAAGGGCTAGCCTGACTAGTGATGTCATGAAACTGCCAAGTTCACACAACAATACAAGACACACATACACACAAAACATCTGGCCTTTTATAACACAAGCCTAATCACCTAGACTTCCTACTTATTTACTACATTCAGTTTGAGTCAATAGCTTGTAAAGTTTTTTTTCTTGCTACTTGGTTGAGTTTCTCAAGCTCTTCATTTTCTCTTCTCAGTGTTTAAATTGAGTTTTACATGTTGTTAGAGCTGTTGTTTGACCTTGTGCTGTTATCTTGCCCTCGTAAAACTCGTCAGTAAAGAGTTTTCTATACACGCATCCTAGCTTTCTGAATCTGAATCAGTTACATGGTGAGACCCACTACTCTGAAAACAGCATGCAGATCCTTCATGCTTATCAATTAGGTTTCATGCTAATGACAAACGCATGGCTAATAACTCCAGGTTGTTAATGATGTGCAATGGTGCCTGGATCTGATTCACTCTTTACACTAGAAAACATTTGGGAAGTGTCTGATTGTTTACTTTGTAACAACTTGGGCATTTAGGGGAAAAAATGAAAACCACCAGCACTGACCAGTGTGGTTATGACTGGAGTTACAGTAAAAGGAACGACTGTTTCCGAGCCTGACCGACCAAGCACACACACAGACACACACACAGGCACACACACAAACACACACGCATGCAAGCATAAACACACTCCAAGGTCATTTTCTCAAAACACTGTGACTAAAACCTCAAGCTGGATGGAGTCGGGCAGGTGCGGGCAGACCGTTTGCAGCTAATTTGGGCCAGTTTGATATCAGTCATGTGGAGTGTGTGTGTGGTTTCATGCCATGACCAGCAATTTTGGTTTTAAGTAGAGTTGGATCAGACGAACAGTCCTGTGTGTATGTGTGTCAGGACGCTTCTGTTTAAATGCCCCGTAATGATGGCAGTACAGGGCACTTTTCCCCCGGTTGGGCTGGTCCTCATGAATCATTTTTAAAAGTACTACAAAAATACAGCTTTTATCTAAAGAAATAAAAAGCTCAGAGATTTATTTTTGGGTGCTGAGGTTAAGGTTAGGGTTGGGTGATCTATATACTGCCAACTCACTATATTTAACTGCCGTTATACGTGGGTTAATAGAACGACCTCGCAAAGATAGAAATACAAGACGGTGTGTGTGTGTGTGTGTGTGTGTGAGATATAGAGCGTGTGTGGTCTTTGGTATGCAGGCACACTGAACTGCAGAAACAGTGATGTATCTCCTATGAGTGACAGGCACTTAGGAAGAGTGTGTGTGTGTGTGTGTGTGTGTGTGTGTGTGTGTGTGTGTGTGATGTATACCCAATAAGTGACAGCTACTCAGCGCACTCGCCCCTATCCTCCTTTTTATTAGCCTAATTAAAAGACCTGCATTTGTCTCTGTGACGAACGCTCGCCCATCAAGGTGTTATTTACCGGCTAGGCATCCATGGCGATCCCGCCACCGTAACGACCGGCCTCCCTGATTGTTTCCCTGACAACAGAATGCATCATCTTCTCACTCGCATCTACTATCACATATACACACACAGACACACACTCAGAAACGGATGGCTCTGTCGGGTATAAAAGCCCATTGTAGCCTTACTGAAGGTAGCAGCCATCAATAAGTGTGCCACGGTGCTATGCTGTGTGTGTGTGGGTGTGATAAATAGAGCGAGTGACTCAGTGTAAATAGCCCTAATGCCTTATCTCTTATTTAAATGGAGCTCACTTTTTACAATGCCACAGGGCCAATGCTATATCACGCACACACACACACACACACACACACAAATGCACATGTGGACACAATATTTCTCTCACACACCCATGCACAAAAGTGCACAATTACCTAACCTACACACACAGACATACACACACATACACACACACACACACACACACACATCCAAAACCTCTGAGATGGATTTATGTGAGTCTGGGTTGGCTGAAAGAAGATTTGATGGGAATGGGATAGTGTGTGTGTGTGTGTGTGTCTGTGTGTGTGTGTGAGACGCACCTGATCGGGCTGGACCCTCCCGCCCCTGCACCGCCCCCACCGTTAACAACAGCCCATCCGTTACCGTGCAGACGGGGAGAATGACAGGCCTATTTGCGAGGCCGGCTGAGCTGCTGTTGACTGATTGGAAGGCACATCGTCGGGGTGATGGCCTTGTGACAGCACACACAGTTCCATTTGGGTGAAAAATCTGGCTAATGTGGCCAGGGTGTTCAGGGCACTAAAGAAAGGCGTAGTTAAGTTCCCAAATAAACTGATGTGGCGGCACACAGTGAATATACAGTAGGGTCAGTAAGTGCGCTTACTTAACCTGTTCCGAGATCAATACAACTTCGAATCATTTGAGAAATCCTCAACGTGTGAACAGTACCATTTATTTAATGTGTTATTATATGAAACAAGTTTTCTATATGTCTGTTTCTGTCTTAAGGTCTTAAGTTAAGGCCAGAGTTTTCAGTATTGACTGTTTATCATTGTACTGAAGTGTTTATGAAATAACGACCAGTATTAACATCACATAATAATATCACATACATATACAATAACTCCAATGCAATAAAATTAGCATACTCTTTAACTTTTTTTGGAAATAATTAGTTAATAGTCGTTTCCTCTGACCATCCATATCTCATAACTCTAATAACTGTTGAATTAAGAATCAGATTATCAACTTTTATCCGCACTGTTATCTAGCTAGGTTGCAGGTGAGCCTTTTGAATGCATTTAGCAACAGCTTGGTAGCAAAACAGTAACTATTATAATTTTACAAATTGCCCATCAAATTGAATAAAAATCTATTTATATTGAATATACCTAGTATATGAAGACATTCTTAAATTTATGAAGCAAGCTCAATGATGTCAATTTCAACTGGCTTCAGATGACTTCAGATAATGTTATAGCATTAAAAATACACAATGGGCAACTTAAAGGTTGAGGCATCATTTATTACCAGGTTGAAATAATATAAAGACAGCAGGAAGTTTGTACCCTCCTATATGCATTAAGTAGCAGACATACTGCATATTTGTTTGCTGTGGTGGAGCAAAAACCAAGCTATGATGGGTGATCCTGGTATGATGTGATTTGGGAGTGGCATTGTTAACTAGCTTGCTTGTTTTTTTTTAACTGTAAGCAACAAGTGAGGCAAAAGTCTAGCGTGACTGCTACTTAATAATTCTTCCACATCAAAAAAGAGACCACATCAACCGTTCTTCTATTTGCTCACACTTCCAGACTTAAAGTTAATCTAGATGGACCTGTCTGACGCTCTGCTCCTGGCCTGTTCCTCCTGCTTCTTCATCTGGAGCTTTCTGAACTTCTGACTCACCTCTTGTTGTTTATTTTCTATTCATATG
>JAOUQW010000047.1:6013144-6023432 GCA_028565825.1 Olivaichthys viedmensis | reverse complement strand
CTCTCACACACACACACTCTCTCTCACACACACACACTCTCTCTCACACACACACACTCTCTCTCACACACACACACACTCACACACTCACACAGAGTTAATCTCCAAGCATGTCTGAAACTCAAAAGGTGCACAAAAGGCCCTTGACACCCCACCACCCACCCACACACACACCCACACACCCACCCACACACACACACACACACACACACATCACAACAACCTCTCCAGGCCCAGACTTCCCACTGCACCACACACTTGACTGTTCATCCCCCTGAGAGAGCAGAGAAATTGTGTGTGTGTGTGTGTGGGGGGGGGGCTATTCAGACTCCTGGTCCATGATGAACAGGTGGTCCTAGTGCAGGAAGAGAAACATTGGAGATCATCCTTATCACACACACACACACACACACACACACACACTTCTCATGCCACTCATCTCTGTCTCTGTTGCTCATTATTTTCCTGTCTGCTTAGGGCAGGATTAAGAGGGATTTTAGTTGGATTTCATACAAATTTAATTATAATGACAATCTTTGATTTCTCACCCCAGCCCCTCGCCCTGCAAATTCGTAAACCTCAGAATAACGAGTTTCTCTGTTGTTGAAAGTCTTAAGAGAAGCTACGAAGCTGCCCAGATAGCAAGATAGCTAAATATGGTTTAGTTTAAGTACAGTGTCAATTCTGGCAACGGCAGGTGCATTGTGGGCCAAAAATGGCCCAAATGCAACCAACCATATTTAATGCTAGTGCGGCATTTTGGGTTTTGGGCCCACATCATGTCTGAGATATGGCCTCGTCAGGGTTGAGATGCGGCTGTGTTCAGGCAGCCGGATTCAGACGAGTTCACCGCCATCATTCCACAATGGTATATGGGCCGGATCAAAGCGGAGCAGGCACTGGGCCGTTACTCGTTTGCTATCTGGGTAACATTTCATACAAGTCGACTGTGTGAGCCTGTGCTGAACCCGTGTCTAATATTCAGAGGGTCCTCTGTGTTGTTCTGGCCAAAGTCTGCAGACTCCATAGCACTCCAAAGGGATTACCTAACCCCATGAACCAGGATCTTTCACACACACACACACACAACACAGTGTAGCATTTTTCCATGCACTAACACAACTCATGTTGACACTTTCAGATTCAAATCATCAAGCTCATTATTTACTGTAAGTGTGAGAGTAGGGAGAGGAATAAACACTGAGCAGTGATTAATAATGTGCAGTTCTGTGGCCCTTCAGGTCTTCACTTCACTATAATGTGTGTGTGTGTGTGTGTGTGTGTGTGTGTGTGTGTGTGTGCGTGTGTGTGTGTGTGTGTTACAGGGGAGGTTAAAAATAAGTTCTGGCATGATTTGGGGAAGATTTTTTGGGAAATGTTTTTGTTTGAGGTTCAACGTTTAACTCAGCAAATGGAGGGAGGAAAAAAATGTAAATGCTTTAAATGCCTAGTGACATCAATCCATCAATCACATACACTGTGAACAGAGGAGATTATCATTCTATATATATATATATATATATATATGTACAGGTGTGTGTGTATGTGTATGTGTAAAAGAGTCTTCGAGAGGCAGGTGCGTGGTTTATTTACTGAAGTCATCTTGACTCATAACTCAGTGGCCCTGTAGAAATAAAGAACCAATACCATAATTCACACACACACACACACACACACACACACACACAACAAATGAATAAAGGTCCGAATTTATGATGATGGTGCAGAAAGCTGGTGGCCTATCTCTGGAAAAGTTTCTTCAGAGCGCGTAGCCACAAACAACACACGCACACACACACACACACACACACACACACACAAACACACACACAGAAATTCCCACAGCATATGCATACACACAAATTCTCTCTCCTTGACCGTCTGTCATGGTGACGCGTACGCATACCCTCTCCATCAAACTCTCCAGATGGGCCGGCGCTTTATCGCTCCCTGGGCCGCTGACATCACCCCTCGACGCCGACAGAATTGATGATGAAAGCAAACAGATCTATCTTAAGTTACATTTACCAAATCAATTTTATTTTAACAGCCTCTTGCATATTGGCATATTGACGGCTGCTCGCGCGCCGAGGGGAGAGAGGGAGCGGAGGACACGGAGAGAGAGAGGGAAAGAGGGAGACGGAGCGGAGGGGGGAGCGATGGGTAATAGCATTTGCCATATTTAATGCGGGGATGTCATCATTGAATATCCTCTCTGAATAATGTGGCACTTCATCATAAATTCTTTACAACTTATTTACTTAATGGAGAGAGTTATGGCCTGCTGACAGCCAGCTAATTAAACATAGTGATACAGCGCAGCTCTACTCCATGTCATCCTTCCCCCATCCCACTCTCTCTCTCTCTCTCTCTCTCTCTCTCTTTCTCTCTCTCTCTCACACACACATATAGACACAATATCTCTCTCTCAAAAAGAAACAGTGTGCCCCTTTCTCATACACACACACACACACACATACAATCTCTCTCGCTCCCTTGGCTCCCCAGTCATTTAAATACATATCTCTCAAGCGTGCAATAAATTACTGGTGGATTAAAATTCATGAAACCCTTTTTTTTTTTTTTTTTTTTCTTTCATGGAAATCAGAGTGAGTATGGGATGGAGAGAGAGAGAAAGAGATAGAGAGAGATAAAGAGAGAAAGAGAAAGGGAGAGATGAGGGGTAAAAAAAATAATAGAAGAAGTGCAAGCTTAATAGATATAAATCTACCAATGAAGGGACAGAGACTTTTTCAATCATGTTAAATCCCAATGTTTGCCTACGCAGGATTTCTGTTTGCCTCATATTTATCACATGGAAGGAGAAAAAAATGTATCAGCAGACAGTCATTTGCTGTCAGTTTAAATATAGAATTCCACAGCCATTTTTTCATGAAAAATGCAAGCCCTCAACAGGAAGAGGTTTAACCACAATTATAGGAAACTGATCAAACTTTTAGAGAGAGTTTGATCCCCAAACCAGCCCTTTCTAACTCACAAAAAAAAGGCCTTGCACTTCTACAACCAAAACCTAACCAGAACTTTTTTTGTTGTACCTGTTTAAAAGTTAAAAGAAATAACTTTACTGAAATGACTGCATTGAAATGACATGCCAATGGTGGGATGCTTTGGGATAATGATTTTCTCCTTGAGGTCCACATAGAGACGATTTGAAACTTCAATTAGCCTGATACCCCTCCGGCGACCCTTCCGGCCAGGCCAAATTAGCCTAGGCTGACCCTGCCCAAGAACGCTCTCAACCTTTAACCTTGTCTTGTGACCCTGGCTTCGATTAAGAGCAAAGACTTACTGATGTCTGATAGACGGCGGGAACCGGTGGAGGTCGAGAGGGTGGTAGTTCTTTAACGTGGTTAAAGGCTGAATTTACGAGCTTGGTTTTGAATCGAGCTAAGAAGGAGATTCTCGCTGGTCTCAGAGTCATGACATCACTAGGACAGGTTTACAGACAGAAACCATGACAACATTCAGCAACAGATGAATTAAATAAAAGCAAAAGGACTGAGATGAGGCTGAACACAATGGAAGCTGAGGGAATATGTTTACGATGCTGGTAAAATGAGAGAATGATTATGAGTTCCTCGAGTCTTCACTACAACAAAAGGCCAGTGTCCTGGACACTTCTAGACACTTCTAAAGCTAAAGGAAAAGTAAAGCTAACGGCAATATATAGTGTAGGACAAGCCTCTGTCTCGAATTGTGTTCCAATACAATGGCAGAGACAAATGTTCTATGGGTTTCAAAATATTGAGTAATTTTGTACGAGAAAATATTATAATTGCTGATTTAAAACTAAACTAAATTATCCAACACTTTTCTGATTTCTGATTCCTGAGCTGAGGTGGTTATTGTCTTCTAAATGTCAGTAAAGGAATTTTGTGAGACAGTAGTGAAGTGGGTTAATTGAACTGTGCCATCTAACTGGTCTAATAATTGTCCAATAAAGTTTCCTGTAAATGTGACTGATGGGATTATGCTAATTAGCAGTTACCTACACAACTGATAGCAGAGAGATGATCAGTTCAGAATCTGATGTATTAAGAAACCTCCCAAGCTCTTTTATTGCCATGCGCACATAAGCCACTGTCTTTTTTGTTAAGCGGTGAAGCAACTTGATCTCACGTAAAATTCAGGAATTGTAATAGCCAAGAGTAATTTTCTATTGAAATTCATATGAATGAAGTAATAAAAGCTCGTACCACAAACACCACTCCAACCCTAATCTCTTGTAACTTTTCCTTCGAGTTGGCTCATGCGAATTATTACGAATTTGCAATCGTGAGATCATTTTGGGAAAATACATGTGAATGCTTTCTTCAAATATAATATTTGGCCCTACCTCCCAGCTCTGGCGAAGATGTCGGCTGTCATGACTTCCCTCAAAGGGTCCGAACTCCTCGCCCACCTCCAGTGTCCTCTTGCTCCAGACGCCCAGGCTGCCAGCGGATATGCCCGAGTCACGCAGCTCGAAGTCTGGGGGCATGGACTGCACTGCCTCCTCTTCCTCGTCCAGGTACACAGGTGTGTGGAAGGAGGTGTTGAAGCAGGAATGGTCCACTGGGGAGCCTCTTTCAAATAATACACCCGAGGAGTGGACGCTGTTAGCGGTGATTAATGGGACAGGGTCTCCATCAGACACTCTCCCAGCTTCCTCCAGGACATCGGAGGGGAAAAGCGGGAAGTCACCTTCATCACCTGTAGAGGATGAGATCATTTTTAACAATAATCCCTCTAGTATAGCTGTTTTAGGGACACTGGGTCAAAGGTACCTGTCGGTTTGATGAGTACAAGTTAAAAACACGTGTAAAGAAACAAAAGGTGATAAGGATTATATTCGCGAGGAGATTGGCTTAGAGCCATACACCCACACACACACACACACTCTTGTATCCTAGCCAGCTCGGCCAAGCCTCCAGTTTATACACGAGCGCTAACTGATTGTGGCCACATATAGGAAAATATACATAGCTCCAAACAAAGGTACTGGATCACTAGACCAGTTAAGCAAACATGGGGAAGAGGAAAGTGGTTAGTGTCTGTAATAACAATGTGAGATGAGAATGTGCCTGATAGGTGGTGATAATCGCTGATTGCGTCCTCTTGTTTCACATTGTCAGACACCTCCTGAAGGGCCAGAGCCAACTGTTCAGTGAGGGGATCCCCAAACGGGAAGAGTGAACTGAGTGTTGCCTGCATTGTGTGGCCCCCCAACACTTATGCTTCCGTTTTTAACATTTTCCATTCATCCCTGGTGACGGCGAATCAGCACGAAAACAGCGGACGCTGCAGCCACTGGGGTTAATTGAGAACGGAGAAGAGACAGGATGTCGTCTGTGACCTTCAACCCTTTCCTCTGCTTGGAGAGGAAGAGCAGCGCGTGGCTAATGTGTTTTGTACTGAGCTACTGTCCCCACTGGAGCTCCTGTGATGACTGTCCTGACTGACATAGCGTTATCTAGTCACTGAGAGATCAGAGCCAATGCAAAACTGCCAGAGGAACATCTGCACCACTAATTAGTAATGTAGCCTGCCCAGTGGTATTGGTAATATACTGCTATCTGGAAATGCTAAAATGCTAACCTACGATTCTGACACTACTCTAACTAACATGCTGTTGTTAACACACCTGGAGATAACCTACTGCGAGTAAGCCAGTGTGGAGCTAGCATGCTGTGGCTAGCACGCTGTGGCTAATATGTTGTGACAGGTAGTGGTGAGTGCTAATGAGGAGTGGGCACATCCTCCTGTCTCTGTGCATTCCACTGTCACAGCGGGGCAGCTAGGCTAAACGGCCCTGTCAGAGCCTGAACCATTCAATTCACACACACACACACACACACACACACACACACACTTTGAGCAGAGGAGCTAAGTGCATACCTTTACCCAGCACATCTCATATTTTTCTACCCTCTTAAAAAATGGTCTAAAACTGCCGCCTTAATTATATTCAATACACTTCCTTTAATCCTCAGCACAAATTGAAATACACACTTAATGCACACACACACAATTTCCTAGCTTTCCAACACAGCTGAGAGTAGGTCAGGGCCCTTGCTCTAAGCTGCGACTCTGTTAAACATATGAAACCATAATGTTAACCTCAGCTATGCTGTTTCAACATCATTCAGCCCAAGAGCGAGCGTCTGCCACACTCGCCAAGGCTTTTAAGGGTAACCCAATCCCCCTTTCGCTAGCTCCCCACTCCTCCACTTCTCCATCAGTACTTCATTCTGCCTTTTAAAATTGAGAAGGGAAAAACCCAATCCCCTCCTCATCTGCAGTATTGGGCTTTCAGTTTGATCATATACATATTAGTTTCGGCAAAGGTAAACGTCTGTAAAAGAAAACGGACCAGAACAAAGTGTAGGTGGGGTTCAGGCTTGAAAGAATTGCAGCAGTTTCAGGGTTGTATTGCTGATAAAGATCAGGGTTTAGTCAGTGGTAGTCTTTAGGGATTAGTAAATGTTGACTGAGTCTAAGCAATATTTTTTTCATAGGCCTGATTCAAGACCTTCAATACTTTAGTACAGGGAAATAGAATTAACATGCATCAGCCAGTATACATTAACAAGGGCTAGTTTTATTACCTTTTACAGAGAAAAAATGAGGAGAGTTCATCACACACGCACACAAACAAACACATTGGTATTTCCCACATTAAGAGGTATTTCCCACATCGAGACCTGCCCTCCACCCCTGATAACATCAGTCCAAGGCATGACCGCCACGCCATTCACGATGACCTCATTCTACAATAGAACTCTGACCATAAAACATCCTCAATTAGAAAATAACATTCTCAAATAGAACTCCAGACCAGACCTATAATGGTCCCCCGGTGATGTCACTCGCACAAACGCAACAATCGCTGTCCGAGAATCCTGAAGAATAGGAGCATTTCCTGTCATTTAATAAGGATCCTGACACATCACTTCCTGTGCCACCCATAACGCAAAGATAAAGCGCAGTGATGGTTATGTCTGTGTGTGTGTCACCACTAAGCGTTGCATGTGTTTATTTTCTTCCCCACAATGAACTGGACCAACACCCTGAGAGAGACAGAAAGATGGGGTAGTAAAGAGGGAGAGAAAGGGGGGAAGAAGGAGAAAGGGACCATGGAAAGGGAGAAACAGAGAAAATAGTTTTACCCGTGTAAACATAATCATGGGGGGCAATCCGAACCTTTTTTTAAAAACCTTTCATTAGCGTGTAGACCTTGAGCATGCAGTCACAAACACACACACACACAGACACAGACACACACACTCACACTCACGTGTACAACTGTCAATGCTACATTTATTATTGGTAGAAGAAAGATAAGGTGTGTGTGGATACATGTGTGTGTGTTTGAGCGTGTCTCCCAAGCCTGGGAGAGTGTGTGTGTGTGTGTGTGAACATGTTTGCCTACAAGCTTATGTGAGTATAAGTATGATAGCAAGGGTATGCACGCGAACAGGCCTGGGAAAGTGAGAGAGAGTGTGTGTGTGTGTGTGTGTGTGTGTTGAATGGTTTTCACCTCTGCTCCGGGGTTCTGCCTCTCTCATACATCTTGTGATTATGCCGAGCAGCGTGGGAGCCTGCATCATTACCGCCTACATTAAAGATGATAGGAGCGGCCATTAATCACCATGACAACACACCCTAATGGAGAGGTGACCCAGTCAACGCCCGGGGACGTCAGGACGCGCACACACACATACCCACATGCGCGCACACACCCGCGCTGGACAAATGTGTTTACTGTGATCTAAGCTACCTGGGCAGGGTCTATAGCGGATCACCTTAAACACACACACACACACACGCACACACATGCACACACGCACACACGTACACACACACACACACACACAGTTCTCAGTTAATATAGCCTTCTGAAGGAGCAGTTTTTGTTTCTAAGCATGTGACAATAAAGGAGAAGGTTAAGATGCTGCTCAAAGGTCTAACAGTGGCTCTCTTGCAGCCCTCGGTCACAGAACCTTTCCCACTGGGTTCCACTAGCTCAGTGTGTAATATGGTCTATAATATAACCAGTACCTTAAAAGCATGATACTGACACACTGCAAACGCAGCGTTCCTCACGGTGCAGTGAGGCAGACAGGAACAAATCCCAACAGCAGGAAGTCCTGTTCTTTCCACAACCCAATTTCTCAGGACAGCAGAAGACGAGAGCTAAGAAATGTAACTGGGTCACTTGTGTAAGACAGGCAACACTGAGAGTAGCTTTAAAACGACTTTGCTAATATATTAACGGCAAATTAATTAAGGATTCCCCTAAGATGATTAAAGTTGGTTCTAAGGCAGGGTGAGCTATCATAACCTTTTTTTTATGTTTATGTTTAATTCTTTGTGTAGCTGCTGTATCCATTCAGTTGATTCAAATCAACCTTCTTTCTGGTGGAACTGTGATGTGCAATGGAGATTTTAATTTCCTACAAATAAATTGTAAAGAAGGCTGTAACCATTAACCCCGTCCCTCACCCTAACCTTAACCATTCAGAACTTTTCGTGTTAATTCTCACAAATTTACAGTCATGAGACTGTCCCATTGCAAGGATCTGATTGGGTCCAGTGTAAGCAAAAAGCATTTAACAGTTTTGTGATTTGATAAGATTTAAATGACTGACCCCATAAAATCCATAGACTCGGATGAGCAACGGTGGTTTTGATGGATTTCAGATGAATGAAATCATAAGAAAAGCAAGTTGGTTGGTAGAAATTCTTACAAATTTGTGATAGTGTTGATTTGTTGATTTAAAGGCTCTTTGACCACAATAGGCTAATGCTAATTTGCTAATCCTTTTTCTGGTCACTGGAGACCAACGGGGCTAAATAAGTACTTGTATCTTCTCAATTGTTTGGCTGATTGGATATTCAGGAGAGGACAGAGATGGAAAGGAGAGCCAAAAGTGTGTTAGTGTGTAAGTGTGTGTGTGTGTGTGTGTGTGTGTGTGTGTGTGGAAAGCAAGAGCAGGCCCAATGATAAGATAAGACCCCAGCAACACAATACATAATTAACCTGGACCATCACTCCACTTCTCAGAAGATCTCACCAGTGGACAATTTCTGGAATCTTATACCACACACACATCGGTTGCACATTCATCACCAGCACACTAACTGAAAATAACCGGCTGAACACACACACCTGAACACATCTGCTTTAGCAGCATCCCGATATATAAGAAGATATCAGACACCTACCAGACAATCAGAAACAAGTATTTTCCATGGCTATGGAATAACTAAAAAAATACAACACACTCTGACACATTAGCAAAAATGTTGTGAACACTCCAAGCGAACACAACTAACCACACACACACACACACACACACACACACACACAGGCTGCACATAACTCCACTAGCTGGACTGCATTCGCTGGCGAGTAATTGAAGGCTGAAAAAAAGATAAGAAATCTATCTCATTTAGTCAGGTCTTTTAATCTACTGCTAAAATGTATGCATACACACACACACACACACATGCACAAACACTCGCAGGCCTTTGTGACCCTTTAAGCGCATGCTAATTAGTGTGAACATTTCCTGAGTGTTTCTGTCTGTAAGATAGAGCAGCACTCAATTACTGAACAATGCAATGTGGCTCAATTAACACCGAGCAACAAGCCAAAGTCACACACGCGCGCACACACACACACACACACACACACACACTCTCTCTCTCTCTCTCTCTCTCTCTCTCTCCCTTTCTCACTCTCTCTTGCTCTTTCTTAATTAATTAGCATTAGTGGTGATTAACAATGAGCCTCTCCAGGCAGGCATGTTTGCATATGCTTATGTTTGTGTGTGTGTGTGTGTGTGTGTGTGTGTGTGTGTGTGTGTCACACACTGCAGTAGACAGCTGTGGGTTTTTTTTCTTCCCGGGAGCGCAGAGGGATTTTAACATGTTTCTCACAAGCCTGACAAATGACCTATTAATTATCTAATGTTGTCTGACAACAAGCGCTTGATAAAGATGTATGTTTGTGCATGAGCTAGACAGAGAGAGGAGGAGGAGGAGTGTGTGTGTGTGTGTGTGTGTGTGTGTGTTGATATACAACAACAGTGCTTCTGCTGCCTGCCAGCCACAACTTAATCATCCCCTTCTCACACACACACACTCTATCTTTATCTCTCTGTACACAAATACCAACTCATTAGTATTTGTGAGTATAGTATTAGTACTTCGCTCTGACCCCAGCTTACCAACATGCTGGGATATGCGAAGAATCAAATTTCACTGTACTGTACTTGTATAT
>JAOUQW010000047.1:5994357-6013044 GCA_028565825.1 Olivaichthys viedmensis | reverse complement strand
CTTGTCTGCTTTAGGTCCTGACTGCTGTCAGCGGATTTTAAACTTGCACGATCCTTGGTGGAGTCTCCATCTCCAACGGACACCTCACTGGCACTACTCTTGTCGCTTAGTTTACCCACACTTAGAGATTCCTGGTCTTGGTCTTTGTTTGCAGAATTCTTGCTCTGCTGTTTAGGAGAAACTCCAGTTGTTGGTACAGATGATCCATTATTGACATAAAATCCATTCTGAAAGTCCTCACCATCAGCAATAAAGACCTGGTCATTTAGACTGATGCCTGAGGAGTAGTCCACAAGTCCTGGGTCTCCAACACCAACACCTCCACTACCACCACCACTGCCTCCTCCCACCTTGCCAGCTGATGCAGCTGATGATGGCCTGCCATCCATACACTCAAAGTCTTCCTCCTCTTCTCCTAAGCCACCCATAGCACCCCTTAAGACTTTAAGGCCATTCCATTCATTGCCTGCTCCTGTGTGACAACTCTCAAATCCAGTGATGACCTGGAGCACATGAGGTAGAAGGCTGGATAGAAAAGCTTGCAAGCCAAGCCGCACAATAAGCTGTAGCACAAAACAGTCTGTGTAGAGGTAGAAACGACCACGAAGGCAGTGGGGGTTTTCATATACACCTACCAGTGGCTTTATCAAATATTTTGAAGCATTCCGAGGCCCAAGGACACTGGAGACTGGCTCAAATAAGTACCAGGCAGCATACACAGCTGTAGATTCCTCTGTCATTAAAGCAAGTACAAATGGTAAGAGAATCTCCAGTCCCTCTGCAGTGATATCACCTTGTAGAAGAGTCTGCAGCTGTTGCCATAAGCTGAACACAATATCCCGACCTTGAATGTTGTTGATGGACTCCATCTTGGAATGGTAAGAAAAAATAAAGTGATGCAGTGCTGGGAAATATCCAGGAAAAGGTAATGGAGACAGCACCGGACTAAGCAGTTGCCAAGGGTTTGGCGGTGGAAGACCCCCATAAATTGGTTCATATTTGAAAAGAAATGGTAAGCCAGCATAGTGCAAGTTCAATGATTTAGTCTCAAATGTGTGCTTGTGAATCTGCAGAAGGCTCTTAAGTGCATGCTGAAGTGGTAATGGGACATCCCTAAGACTGGCAGAGCAAAACTTTGTTACTGCCTGATAACGGCCACTTAAAGGTGTGTCTGGCTTTACACATTGCAGTTTTGATGAATAAAATATTTCTGCAATGAAGACACCCAAGGCTTGCATGTCTCTGTGAAATAGGTCTGTAAAAGACAAGGGTGCTTTTGATACAGCACTTGATGCTCTCCTGTCTACATCTATTGTATTCTGAACTTGGGAATGTAACCCTTTAACCAAAAAGTTATTGAGCTTCTCTAACTCTTCTAAAGGCTGTAAAGGTTTGAATCCTTCTGGTAAGTTTATTTTAAAATCGTCTGTGTTAGAAGCAGTGATACCTTCCTGCTTCCTAAGGGTGGAAGTTCCTCTCTGAATAATGGTACCCCTAGATCCCAGAGCATTTATGGTGCTGCTTGCTGTTTCTCCAGGAAAAGAGCTATGAGAGGGAGACACTACCAAAACAACATGTTCTCCAATTGTCTTCCCTCCTGCAGAGCTCACAGCAGGTACTGGCATAGTGGAGGTGGCAGAGGCTGAGGCACTTAAGGAATCAAGAGCCTCTGTTCCTTGCTCAAGCTCTTCATCCCTATCAACTATTGTCCAACCACTAGATTCACACCCTGTTGTCTCTGGGACAGTTCCATCTACATCTACTGTTGCCTCGAGGAGTGGGATTTGCCACGTTGACACACTGACAGGACCAAGGTGGGGAGGTTCTGCTGGTGAATACTGGTAAGGTGCAAGACAGGGTGGGTGAGGTTGGTCAAAAAGTTGAACAACTCCATAGCTGGTTAGATGAGTGTGGTTATCCACCAAGTGTAAGCATACATTCTTGGCCTTTACAGCTTCTTTACCTGAAAGCTTATAGCCAAACGTTAGGTCAATCCAATGGTGTAGCTGCTGGGATACTTCACGGCTATCTAAGAGGCGTCTGTGCACTGCAATAAATTCCTCATAGGAGTTGCACCATGGAGGTACATCAAGGTCTGGCATGTCTGGGTGAATGGACCGAAATATAGAAGGATCTGTGTAAAATTCTGGTATGCATTCATCTGGAGTCCAGCTCTGAATACGTTCCATGCTAGCTGGGTATTCATTGGGCTCCCACTGAGAACGAACATGGCTACAAAGTACAGATTTGGGTGTTTGTCTAGCCTTGTAGACATAGTAGGTGATGTCTGATAGAACATCTGAAATATGATGGGGTACATGAAGATGATCTGACTGTCCTGAACCACTGGGACCTACTGATGCACCAATATCAGAAGGAAAGATGCTTCCACCACCACCATTAGCTGCTGCTGCAAGGGCTTCTTTGGTCATTTCATAAGTGAAATCCAGTTGTTTGTCACCCTTATTCAGACGAAATTTTGACCTCCTGAGATCACGAAATCTTCCATATGGCACAGTGAAATCTACCACCCAGGGTAAAACTGGGTGATAGTTGGGGTCACCCTCACGTCTTCCAGCTAATCTGTTCAGTTCCATCAAATAATCAAAGTTGGTGACCCTACCATGAACCCAGTCTAGGACCAGAGATTTGAGATAAACCTGACAATCCTGGCAATGCTGTTTATTGAGATCACTTAGGTTCTCAGCACCTTTTTCTTTTACACTTCTTGGCATTTGCCTTCCCGTTGCATAGTCCCCTGCATCCCTGTCCTCATCTAATTTTTCATAATGTGCTAGCGATATCTTGAGGCGACTGCAAAGCTGCTCATCGACAGCTATGTCCTGCAAGGAGAGCTCTCCACATGACAGTCCGGATGCATGGCATTCACGCATTGCTATGAGCACTTGGTACAAAATAAACAGCACTTTAGCATTGCTGTTGGCAAGCTTGGCTGGACTATAGGTGACAATGTCATGAAGGGAGTATTGTGTATATGGGAGAATGATGTACAACACCTCCCCTGACTCAAGCAAGCATTCAGCTGGGACCACATTTGGACACAAAGTGTCTGTGTTTTGCCTGAGAGTCGAGGAGCTGCATGAAAGAGCACACTCTTTCTCCTTCTCTCTGGCAGGAGAGAGGGATGGTGACAACCGGTCAGTTGAGAGAAACGTACAGCCAAACAGTTTCTGCAAAGCTTGGCGAACTGCATCAATGGCCAAGATCTGTGTTTGGTCTCTAGCACCTGAATATGGTTGCACATGGTTCATATATGCCTCATGCCACAGATTCCTGTAAACGCAAACGGACAACTTTTAATTGTAAATATGAATAATTTCTGACATTTAGACTTGCAGACCACACAAAATCTCCAAAACAGGAGAGAGAACATAAATGGCTCATTTTATATGATATTAAGAAATATGACTCATTAACGACTTTGCCGCCACTATAGTCAAAGATACAAACTTATTTGAGGGGAATATATAGATTTTTTTAATTTGTTCACTGAATACAAAAAAGTAAATTGGTAGCCAATGTCAATGCTTTGATTGTTGTTTTGGCTGCTGTGATATTTTAACACTACAAGAACAAAGTTTAGTCCAGCTGTGTTCCGTCATTTAAATTATTTAAAGCTAAGGTACAATACATGTGATGGGTTGTACCGAAACCTTACTTTTACAGACCATTTGACATGTATTGACCCATATTACCTCCTGCTGCTCATTATTTACCTGATGTTGCACTGTGACACTTCCTGCATCTGTCTCATGAAAGAGTCCTGGGAGAACCCCTCACCCTGGCAGCCTGGCTCCTTGGCAATCCTATACCCCAACTTGCTTTTCCTTAGGCCTTGGATGCAAACACGAGTCCATCCAGGTGGCAACTTTACCTGAGAGCGCTGGAGGAGCGTACGGATATCTCCATCGCTAGCACAGTCGTAACGAGCACAGCGAGTGACTCTCCTTTCTCTCAGTCCCATAACCCAACGGGTCGAAACAAATGCCGCCAGTTCATGGGGTCGTGTTCCGGGTACAATCTGCCGCTGATCCACTCCAAGGTCCCTCTCAAAAGCTGAGGCCAGCCACTCCATGGCAACCTCTTAAGGTTTAACCAGAACAAAGCTTTACTCCGCTCCTCTATGAGAGGAACCTACAGGAGAAGACCCTCCTATTCCCCCATGAGAAACTCATAAACGTGGGGGGACAGTCGCTTCACCGATTATCAAATTTCTACGAAGAAAAAACATTAAAAAAACAAGTAAAGATACGTGGCTATCAAGCATAACTACACAAGAATATACATGATGCAAAGCTTGCCACTACATGTGGAGGCATGACGAAGAACGAATAGACTAATAGCCTTCAAATAAGCAACAAGCTGGGAATGACTACAGGCTTCACCAACATCAACATGCATCACTTTATGAACGCGTCTTCCAAAAGTAAAATGTAACAGTATCCCAAATAACTTTTTTTCTGCAATTGTAATTTGGTCAAGACGAACAACACGAAATGTATTTTCCCTCATCCACGCCAGAAACTCTATTTAGTTGTCCCAAGACTGAGCAATATGACAATATAAAACAATTTACAGCACAATGCAGTTTTCTATTGGCAGGACTTTAATAACTCTAATCAACATCTCGTGTATCCTTGTTGTCTTCTTTTTTTTTTTAATGAAAATATAATTAAAGCCTTAGTTTTTCGAAGTGCTTGAAATGAGGCACTACTGTTTTGCCGGTACTTTCTTAGCAAGTGTAAAAAACTGTGATGCACATCTTGTATCGTGATACAATTTTTTTTTTTTTTTTTTGCCAAATCCCCCACCCGTCAGTTGTCCTCAACACAAACTAATAAATAACAAAATGTTGACATGTTAGCTAGTATTTTACAAGCCCAATAAACATGACTGTTGCTTTAAGCAAGAAAAGAAACAACATAACGTTAGCCGGTCACTAAAATACAGCTTGTTGTTGACCGTTAGCTAACTAGCTCACAGCTTCTTCTTCTTCTTCTTTTACCTCTTCACTGCAGTCAGCCAGTCAAAAAACTGTTGTGTGTAACAGTTGTTCTCGTGATGTCAGCTCCCATGTTTTCTCAGCACTAAGCGTGTTTTAATGAATCCATGCACGCCTGCTGTGAGATCCAGAGAGCCATCACGGGCAATGTCTAAGCGAGGACTTTAGTTCCTGAAAAGCAACAGTATTTGCTCCTTCTGTACTGATAGAAGCCATGATGTTGGGTCGGTGAACACGTGACTCTCGGCGCGGGCGCGCGCACGCGCGATGCGTGACGTTACAGTCATGCGGATTTACTTCTCTCGGCGGTTGCTCTCACTTTGCACCACCATAATAATTTTCAGATTTGTGCCTCAGTGTAACCGCCTGCGCATACTTAACAAGACACAGTTCTCCAAAAAAAAAAAAAAAAAAAAAATCCCCTCATGTGACTCTTCCCTTATGCGAGCTGAAAAAAGCCTTCGAAGCCGAAAGTCATATGACTTTTTTCGTCAAAATAAAAGCTTGGTCGTTCCCGCTGCCAAAAAAAACAAAACCGAAATCATGTTGAAAATATTGGGCGGAACGCAGTAAACGTTACTGTTACAATAAAATGGGGGAATAGCTTTGCTATTTTTACGCGAGTTATGCATTTCTCATGTTTTGTTTGTAGAGTCAAACTAATGTTACTCGGAAATGCAATTTTGTGCTGGCACTTTAGTAAAACATTCCAAATGCAAGAAAAAAAATGGCATTTTGAAGAAGGAATACTGGGTATTTTGGCTACTGGCACCACATTTAATCTCTGGTGTGTAATACACTCCTAAATCAGTGCATGCCACTTTGCCCCGATGACGGTCAAGTCTTTTACTCTCACCGATGGTCATTAAGCTTTCCCCAGTGTCAGGCCCTGATCTACCTTTAGTCTCGGTCATTTGTGACTTCCCCACTTTCTCTCCATGTCTCAGGCCTGGTCTCTATCTGTTTCTACAGTCTCTACCTCAGACCAAGTATGCGTGCGTGTCTCTGTCTTTGGTTCTGTCAAGTTCAAGTTCAAGGTGCTTCATTGGCATGACAAACAAAAAGCAAAAGAGTGCGAATTAAGACACTTTATATCAACTACAGCAGTAATAATAATAATAAATATATAAGTAGATAAAATAAGTTTGTGAATATTGTGTCTCCCTGAGGATGTGTGTGTGTGTGTGTGTGTGTGTGGTCACTCAAGGTGGCAGGCAAGAACGTACTGTGCGGCTCTTTAGGCAGCCAGGATTGTTTGTGTCTGCCGGTCTCTATAGCCAGACGGTGCTGACTGAGTCTGTATTTCGTCAGTGTTCTATCAGTCACCGTGCTCAGGTAGTCTGCCACAGTGTACTGTCTGTTAAGGGCCAAATAGAATTGCATTTTGCTCTGTGATTTTGTCTGTTTCCCAATAGGTGATGTATTGTTGTTGCAGCTGTGCTGTAATTTGGTTGGTTCTGATTGGCCTTGTTGTTTTATTCTGATCCTGAGCCTGTGAGGTGTTAGTGCGTTTTAGTGCATGGTGGTGTGTGTTGGTGTGTGTTGATAGGCCTAAAGAGTGGCTCAGGACCAGTTGAGTGAGGGGACAGTTGTCTTTGCTCAGCTCTTGGTGTTGCAGAGCTTTATGATGATATGAGTGGGGGTCACTATTTCTTAGGTGGTTCCAGAATTTAATTGCCCTTTTTTGTATTTGTATTATTAATGGATATCGGCCTAATTCTGCCCTGCATGCATTGCTTGTTGTGTTCCTGTGCACCTTTAGGAGGTGCTTACAGAACTCTGTATGCAGGGTCTCTCTTGGATGTTTATCCCATTTGCCAAAATCTTGATTGGTTAGCGGACCCCATACTTCACTGCCATACAAGGGCAGTTGATTCAATCACTGATTCAAATATTTTTAGCCAAATTCTAATTGGAATATTGACAAAAAGGTTTTGTTTTTTGGCATAGAAAGCTCTGTGTGCTTTTTCTCTCAGTTCATTCACTGCCTAGTTAAAATTGCCTGAAGAAGTGATTGTGATGCCTAAATAATTATAGCTGAAGGAGTGATTAATTTCTTTTGTGTCTATCATGAATTTGTGTTTTGTTCCCTGACATCTGCATGGATCGTTTTTTAAATATCATCTTTTTTGATACTCATCCACTCACTCACACACCCTCTCACTCACACACCCTCTCGCTCACTCATCCACTCACTCACACACACACACACGCACACACACACACACACACGCCCTCCTAACATATCCTTGCACAAGCATACCCTAACAACAAAGTTGTAATAATCACATTAATACACATGCTATTACCATATTATAACCAGTTCAACACCTATGTTGTAAATGAATTAGGAGAAAATTCTGCATGCTGCAAAGAAGATAAGGCAAACGCAGTTTTAAACTGCAACTATGCACAGAACAGAATGTCACACCAATTACTACAATCACAGATCTGCACACACCTCGAGCATTGGGATCTGTTTGTATCTCGAATGATCCTTGTGGGTGTGTGTGGGTGTGTCCTGTCAAACACCCTAAGCAGTTGATTTGTTTTGTCTGTCTGTAGTTCTTTGCATTCTGTCTCGCTGTCGGTTTAGTTCTCCCTTCTCCTTTGTCCATCGACCGACGAAACACACACAAATGCTCTCTTTCTCTGATCTCCCTCTCTGTCACCCCCCCCACACACACACACACACATTCTTACTTGTATTCCTACTTATTTGAGGACCAACCATTAAAGGTTATTATTTTAAAAAAACGTTATACTATATTATAAAATACTAAACTAAACGAGACAAATGAGACACAATACGATACAACATAATAGGATACTGTACCAGAGCGTAACTCTCCGGGCCTTCCAGACATTCAGAGAAGGCCTAAAGATTTTACAGAACTATAAGGGTTTCAGGCAGTGGATTTGCTGCTGATAGAGAAACACTGGAGATCATTAGGATTGGCGCCCAGCTCCGCTATTAGCATTGACTCATCGGTGCTTTTTTACATTACCGTACACCGTTACAGGTTTTCTTAGTGGTTGGTTGCTTATCACAGGTTTTAACGACTCGGACTGGACAGGGAGATCTGGCTGGTCGGTTGTTTCTTTCGCCTCCACCAGGTGATTTCTTAATGGCTTTAAGGTTGTTTAAAGCCAACACTTTAACACACTGCAATCTATATAATCTAAAATCTAAACTTCAGTGTCAGAGAAGGCATAACCACTATACAATACTATCCTTTACTACACTATAATACACTATTATATACTATACTTGCACTACACTAACATTTACCTGAATAGTAAGTTTACTAAATACTAACGTATACTATAGTATTATACTACTAGAGTACCATTTACCTAAAGGGTAATATAACTACACGATATACTATATATTCCAGACCTCAGAAATATATTTTTTTGTTTTATTTTTTTACAATTTACTACATTGTGTGTGTCTCTCTCTCTCTCTCTCTCTCTCTCTCCTCTCTCTCTCTCTCTCTCTCTCTCTCTCTCTCTCTCTCTCACACACACACACACAGACACAGACTCACGGCCATAGCCAGGCAGTTACTGGCTGCCATATTGTGATTACAGCACACACTTGTCCACATTTGAAAAATTGATCCTTGTGATGGAGTGCTCGGGCATCGGCGTATGGGAAACGTATTTCCAGTGTCGGCGCTGCCAGCCCCGGGGCCTTGCGGGGGCCCCCCTATGCCGCCGTCCGCCAGCTGCCCGACCGTAAAGCCAAAATGATAGCATATGTGCTTTGTTTAATTTTGATGTCCCAGTAATGTATGACACAATTAGATTGATTTGACAATTTCCATTACACTTGATAAAATATTTATGGAGTCTTATCAAAGAGCCGCTGTTGACACGCGCCATCCATCAGCATCATCACTCAGCAACACCGCTAGCGTTAGCCTATTAGCTTTTATTCACCCCAGAGGAACGGCCTGTGACACATGCTGTAGCGAAGGACGGGGATGTGGTGGGGGATACAATCCTACAATCCTACGCTCCTACCTACCTCCCTCGCTCCAGCATCTCTTCCATTTTTTTCAGATTTTTCACTATCTCCTCCCTCACGCCTGTCCTTTTTGTCCTTGTTTTCTGCTTACCGCCTTGTTTTAGATTAGCTTTCTTGTTCACACTTTTTGCCCCCCCCCACAGGTCTCTGCCTTCGTCTTTGTCTCTCTCCCTCTCTCTCATTTTGCTCTGCCATCCATCTCCATACAGAAATATGCACTCCCTGATTGAGCTCATCAGTCTCAATGTGAGACGCACATGATTCTGATGCAACCGAGGAAGGGGAAAGTACTACCCTTTACTCAGAATTCATCTCTCTTGTATTTGCTCCCTATCCTTAAATCTACCCCTACCTAATACCCCTTTTACCTCTGAGTCCCCAAGACCAATTTATAACTTCCTATAGAGGCACAAAAGTTTGTATAAATATACAGAAATGGATATGCAGCGCTTTCTACCAGTTTTGTTTAAGAACAAAAGGTAAACATGTACGCATATATATATACATGCATACAACATATATTATCCATACATTATTATTTTCTGTGTTTAACTCACTCTCTCACAATGTGACACACACACACACACACACATACACACACAAACACACACACACACACATACACACACAAACACACACACACACACACACACACACACACCCAGAGTGCAGTTAATAAAGTCCTAAATGAACAGAATGCATTAAACATGAGTGGGACAATAATGAAGCGCTGCTCTATAATTACGTGCCGGTGCCGTAAAATGAAGACAAAATATTTGAAGAGGGATTCTGTCACCTCCGCGCTCTCCCCTCACTAATCATACACACATACACATGCACACTCCCTCCTGGCAGGGCACGGAGGTTAAATACAAGGGGAGGCATTTCCAGAGCCTTGCCTACTAATAAGGACTAATTGAAAAATGACTGGCTATTGACAGACAATGAGGTTGAACCATATGCTGTGACCACATAATAAGCCCGCCAATTTAAAGACATGAAAATTGATAGGCACCTGAGTTGTAATGGGGAAGGGGGGGGGGATAAGGAATGCTTATTGAATTGTGATGTAAGTCTACTAAGACTGCTAATGGATGCTGGAAGACGTAAAACATGCGGAGACAAAAAGTCACATCACTATACACATCTGTGCAGTGTATAAAAGTGTGCAGCAACCGGACATTAAAAGCCTGTAATTGAATGTTAACTTCCTTTCAAAACCTTTTTACTTTGCAGGAAGTTGCTACTGTAGTCGTCGCCATGGTAGCAATTAAGTTAGGACACACGTGACGAAATAACTTGTCTACGCACTTGTCATTTTGTTACAATGTTATAAACATCTTAGAAATTGCTACACATATATATACACATATGCACAGTCCAACAACACACACACACACACACACACACACATACAGCGCATGTGCTCGAGGAGACAGCAGAAGAGCGATGGGACGAGTGTGTCGTGCTGTCACGCAGACAGTTAGGGGCGGGCTGTGGTGACACCTGAGTCTGGCAGACATAATGAAGGGTCAGCTCTGATCACACAGCCCTGCCAGAGGCTCATAATCAAACCCCCTGTCTGACAAATGGCCCTGGATCCCCAGCTGTGGCATCTGACACACACACACACACACACACGGATACCAGCACTGAAGGCAGCACAACACGCTGTATGGGCAGGTACCTATTTCATTCCTCATTCGCCCCTGCCCTCTGTCACTGTCCTGAAGATAGAGAGGGAACTGCACACACACAGACGCACACGCACACACAGACACACGCAGAACGCTATTTAAACTAACATTGTGTCGACACTTCATCTTTAATCCAGTCTTTTATCCATCTCATCCCAAGAAAGGCCCCCCCACACACACACACATACATATGCACAAATTCCCACTCACACGCCGAGGAGGTTTTTCCCCCATGGATCAGGAGATAGGGACTACATTTCCCAGGGGTCTTTGAGGCAGGTATTTTGTCCCACAGACCCTAAATGGAGGTTTAATGATATTTGTGTCCAAATGGCTCAGACCACACTGAAGGGTCACTGACAGCTGGCCGCCTCTCTTTCTCTAACACACACACACACACACACACACACACTCACAGATTAGAGCTAGGGCAGGATTGGCGGTCATATCTGTCCTTTCATCTTCATTTGTATGAAATCAAACAAAATAACCATCACAAAAGTTCTACAATTCTATGGAAATTTTAGAGTTCTCAACATGGCCTCAAGTTGTTATTTGTATGAAATTAAAATTCCTTCTAATTCTGTGTTAGAGCAAGTTGAAGCTCTGAGTCAGTTGGAAATTCATTCATCTTTTTGTTTTAAGATTTATTTATTTATTTATTTTTGGAAGCACAAACACCCATAAATTCAAGAATAGCTGAAATCTGAGCCTACGAGCTGAATTACTTTTCTCTTCAGTCGGTTTTTATACATTTCTATGACTTTGTAAACATGATTGTTTTTGGGGCTTTTTCGTTCCGAAATGTCAAGATCTTTCTTTAAAATCACAGATAGTCATACGCACACTCACTGGTACCCACAATAGACAATCTCAATGGCTTCACCTCCCCTGGTCGTCTTTGCAGTCTGCTGCGATGTGGCCTGGTCTGTTGAAGCAGCCTCTGGGCTCTGAACTTCATTTAATTACCACTTTAATTAGTGCCTTTCTTTTTTTTTTTACTCCCTGCTTCCCTCTCCTCCTTCCCCATTCTCTTGCTCTTCTGTTCGCTAAGAAGCAGCTGCTGAGGGGGTGCGTCCCCCTCCATTGAGCGCTACACCCGGGGGTCAAAGGTTATCAAAACTAGCATTGTTTACGTCGTACAATAGAGCAAGAACTCCAGGGGTGACTCGTTCTACTCGGCCACTCCCTCCCTCTCTCTCATTGTCAGTCCCTTTGGTTTTTTCGGTGTCTTTTTAATTGTCCGAATGGGTGATGTTTTTAGTGGTTCAGCCGATGTGGATTATTATAAAGTTATTGAGATGGACAATCTCTATAAAAAAAAAAATATTTTTTCTAAATGTTTCATTTTCCTACTTTCGTTCTACAGTTAACCCATGTGCAATATTTATTGCACTCCTACAATGTAGAGTTTGTAGGTAATAACACTGACACTTTGGCTGTGTGCTTCCATCTATAAGGTTTAAGGGTATGTACAACCATAATGGATGGACTGTGTAAATAATTGCGCCATTTTATACATATTCCCTCTCAATTTAGGATACCAAAAGTAATTGGACAGAAGACCTAGAGTTGATTTTCGATGTGTACATTATAGATGGAGATCTGTAGTTTTTTGTTTATTTCCCCCTGTTGTCTCTCTTGAGAATTAAAGTAGTTTCAGTTCTAATAAAAGCATATCATGATGAGGCTTAAAGGTCAGAATAAATCAGAACCATTGCCATAACATTGTTTGTCAAAACAAACAGTTTGGGACATTTGTCAAAAGCAAAAAATGCACTTTTGAGACTGTGTAGACCGTGGAAAGCCACATAAGTGGATGAGTTTTTTTTCCAAACCTGAAAAAAAAGAAGTGTTTACAGATCAAAAACATGATCGGGATATACACAAGACTACAATAAAAAACGCGAGCTTGTGTGTTTCTCAGGGCCAAAAGTGGACGGTTCTTAATCAATTATCCAACCTGAACCCCATTGGGCTGCACGTTACTCACTGAAGACAAGAAGCCTCAGAAACAAACAGAAACTGAAAATGACATTACATTACAGGCCTGATTGAGCTTCATGGGTAATATATCTCGTGTTTTTGGGAGTGTGTATGGGACTTCAGACTGTCATCGATTACAAGGGATTTGCATCAAAGTAGTAAACATGACAATTTTATTTAGCATTATGTTCAATTATTTATGGCACTATGTATGAAAAGGGCTATTTAACCAACACTGAAATAACCGAACTAAACGGGACATTCTGCTCTTCAACATCGTGATCATAGTTTGCCCTTCAATCTACTGAGCTGAGATACAGAGCCAAAACAATGAAAACTGTTACTTAAGGACTGCACAGTACATCGCACTTGAACTTTTTGATGTTTCTGACTCAACCACACATACACACTTGGACCGTGAATGTTTTGGCCATTCCATTTTCATTTTGCAATAGGAAAATGAGAAACGGGAAACCGCTCGTTATCCAGTTTCTGATCTGACGTATAAAAAACGGGAAACAACCTCTTAGCCGACTTCAGTTCTTGATATTGATCCATTTAAACAAAGATTATGCACGTGCTTAAAAGCTGTCAGTCCTACGTTTGTGTTCTGTTGGCTTATTGTGTCCCATAAGTTTAACAACGCAACAAAATGTGCTTTTTCCTGAAAGCAGGTCACATTTAATGAGAGCGATATATCAGGGGAGAAGTTATACAAAATATTTAAGGTGCTTTCAGTGTGTAAACCTGATTATGTTCAACTTTAGAATATTTTGTGATGGTTCTGGTGTGTAAAATAACCTTATCTGCGTTTCCTAACTTTTCCCCAGGAAAACCTTAATTGTTTAGCTTACTATCAACATTATTTGGAGCGGTGACGCCGCTAATGAACAAAGCGGCGCTATCTAAACACAAAAATGACCATGTTCTACCACGTACTTTCATTTTTTGTTCCATCTCATCAATGTCAACCGAAATCGAATAGCAGGTTGTTTTCCATATTGTGTCAATTAGAAATTGAATAGCGGTTGTTTCCACTTTTCCAGTTTTCTATTGCAAAATGAAAACCAAATGGCCAAACCGGACCGCGCTTAAACATGCACTTGGGTAGTGACTCACGCGCATACACACTCTACAGGTTTTGTGACATTCTTCATTTACAGTTCCAGATGACTCTGGGTTTCCATTCGGTCTCGCTGTCTCTCTGCCAGCTGGGTCTGACTCCCTGTAAACCTAAATTAAAACCCCATCCTATGCAGCACACACACACACACACACACACACACACATTCTATAAAACAGTCATATCAGAAAGTTTTCCTCCGAAATCAACGGGCCGTAAAAAAAGCATTTACTCTCAAACTGTAACACAATAGGCGAAACTCAAAACCTGTCCACCACAGGAGGAAAAAAAAAAAACTTCTGTTTGTGTATATGTCCATCTTCCCGTATTATAATAGGGACAATGAAGTGTTGTGGATATGGGACTGTTGTCTCAGTGCTAAACATGTCAAAGTAAATCAACTATAAATAAACAGGGAGAGAGCGAGAGAAAGAGGAAAGAAGAGAGAAATTGCCATGTGTGTAAGAGAGATCAAAAATGAGGCAAAGCAAAGAAAATGACATTCATTCACTGAGAACAAGAGATGCTTTTTTGCCGAATGTCCCACGTGCACTCGTTTATCTGAAATCGTGTGCAGGAGAAATTTGCTAACAAACTCACTCACAAAAGTACAGATTTTCTTTCGCTTATTGGTTCTCCGAGCCCCTGCAGAGCAGCTATGTGGGCCTGATATCAGAGCTGTAAGAGATACGGAGTAAGACAGGAGGAGGGAAGCAGATGGAGGAATGGATGAATGGGGACTGACAGTAGAAGACAACAGCGAGAGGAGGGGTACGGGGCGTTGGAGACCAAACGACAAGAACATGACAGTAACTAAGACTTTCATTATACGTGCACGGCTATGTGACATGACCTTACGCTCCTCGCAGCTCTTGAGGAGGACTGGTGGGAAAAACACACACACACACACACACACACACATATATATAGTTCAAGTTCAAGTAGGTTTTTATTGTCATTTCTCCATATACCTCGTATACATTGAAATGAAATGTCGTTTCTACAGGACCATGGTGCAACACGCAACGAAACAGCAGCACACTATACAGGACTACATAAAGCGCAAATACACGACAGTGAGGACGAGGCAAATATACACAGAACAATAAATACACAATATATATATATATCAGAACAAGCATTTTTGTATCTGCTTCATATCTCTCGTTCACATTCATGAATATCCATTCACAGATGCACATGAATGGCACATGCTTGCATACACACACACACACACACACACACACACATGTGCAGCTTCCAGTTTCTTTCCATGTTGTGTGTTTGGCCGTCTCGCCTGCCCCAGTCTCTCCCTTTTTCTTCGCTCTCTAATTGGAGCGAACACGCACTCTAAGCAAAGCCACATGCCCCGTGCAACGAGTGACATTCTGTTTTAAACCTCAAAGTAATGGCCTGCATTCATTTCACGCAGACACACACTCACACACACGCACACACACACACACAGACACACACACACACACAAATGCACATGCACAAGTATTCGAACACAACTTACACATTAAACCTCCCCTGTTTATTTCACTATAAACTAAGTATCTAAAATTCCACTCTGCCCATCTGAATTCGTGCCACATTCTGCAGATGGTTCTGTTTAATTCTCTCACTCCACTCGACCAGGTGGGAACTCAGGAACTCACGCTGACGCAGTGTGTGACACTTTAAATCTGAAATCCAACAAATGCTCAGTAGAATGGTTTCTTTTTATTTTTTATTTTCATCATGTATATATATATATCTGCATTTGCAAATTGCATGACTTGTGTTTGTGTTATTAACGAATTCTCCTTTAAAGAGTTTAAGTCCAATTTCTAATCTTTCCTAGGATTTTGCCATCCATACACAACATACAGCATTAATTAATTCGATGTGTGAAAAGTAACGATGGTTAAGGCTAAGGTTAACTTTAGGGGTTTGTGTTTGTACACAAGACCTGATCTCCCTCATTCGTTGAAATTCGTACACATTTTTCCATGAGATCAGGTTGCTTTTAGAATCTTGATTTGTAAAAACATCTACATGTAAAATAGAAAACACACTGAGCTATATAATTGTATTTTATTTAAAAAAAACAAACAAAAAAACAAAAGTATTTTAAACATTTTCCAGTAGAAACTAGCACTTATTGCTTTTCTTTTTTCATTCATTTGTATGAAATTCAACACAATCTCTCTCACTCATTAATATTCCTATGAATTTTTTTTATGGGACAGGGTTGGGTTAAATATTAAAAATATCATAATGTCATTTCCAAAATGGGTGTATCCCTCCACATTGGGCTAAGTAAGATATGCCACACTCAAAATTGCTCTGTGCTGTTAATTGTGTTCACAGGTGAATGGAGATAATGTTACACTAGACTACAGATTACAATTTGGCATATTATTCATTAGTAGCCCCGAAACATGTTTTGGCATATTAACATATTTATGATGTTCATGTTTCACCACAGTTGTAAAACAGTGATCACCAACCCTGCTTCTGGAGCTCTAACCTTCAAACACAAGTTCAAAAATTCAGCAGTTTCAGCTTTAATCCAACACACCTGCACCTGATAATCAGATATTAAGTCTACTTGATTAGCCGGATCAGCTCTGCGCTGGAGCTGAATACTGAATAGGATGGTAGATCTCCAGAAACAGGGTTAGTGACCACCGTTGTAAACGTTTCACAGAGAGAAACTTTCAACATGGCATTTGTTATACTATGCATTGTGTACACAAAAAGCAAAAAGCTTTAATCTGGTTCTAATTGTCATCCTGATACGTTTTTAATTATTTGCCCTTCATGCAGATAACTGCGGTCAGTAAGTCACACAACAGGATCAGTAGGGTGAACCTTTCAAGATGTTAAATCCTTTTTCTTTTTTTTTCTGGTGGTACAAACAGAAAACAATAATTTTGCAAGATAATTAAGTTAAGATAATGAATTTATTAAATTATTTTCCATTTGCATCTTAACATTCATAAATGTACTCCGTTCTAGCATTTTAAAGCTACTTACATAACTTTATTCTAGATAGCCGTACCAAGCAGTCGGAAATCAACCTAACCATTGCATATTAATGGAATGTTTTGGGGTGAGTTGGCTTGTGCACACAGTGATGGAAATCAATACTAATTAAAACCGAACAACTGTACCGCTTTCTTCTCTCAAAGAGCACACTGGTCGTTAAATGCCTTTTCCTCCCTGATTTAAATGAAGGCAGTTTAAATTTGCACCCTTTGGGATAGTGCACTACTTTCTGCCACTTGATTTGGGCACAAATTCAAACCCACAATACAAAAGCACACGTTAGAAAATTAAATATCAAATAGTTAAATGTTACATGTAAGTTATTAGAGGCACTTAATTAAACTCTCAAATTCAAATGCACTAATCAGGCCACAGCAGAGTGGGTGATTGTTATTCCCTCTACATTAAACGCACCCTTACGCTCGCGCTAACTTGTTAACATGAGGGTGTGATTTGCATTTCCTGATAGACCATTACGTTTTAATACGCCCGTTTTTTAGGCCCATGCATCAATCACGCGCCTCCACAGGCCACTCTTAACCCACCAAATATGCCACAAAGCAAATATTACAAGGGCTCACTAATTTGGAGATCAGAAAGCCACTTGCCCATTGTATAACTGAAGCGAAGGCTGGCTTGGCGCACTTCAGAGGTGCTCCTTAATTACCGGCTGTTAATTGCGCACTGGTAGTGTCTTAGTTTTAATTAAAAAAGACGCCTCGTTGAAGGACGATAAGCGATTTTTTTAAAAACAACAAAGGCGAGAGGAATTTGTTTCTGCGTCAGCCAGTCACTGCTGGAAGGGGGAAAAAAATCTTCAAAATATTGGAAGTGGAGCTAAAGATTAGACCACGTCTATTAGGAGTGTTGTGGAGAGAGAGAGAGAGAGAGAGAGAGAGAGCAGTCAGGTTTTATTTGGTCCAAGTAAAGGGGGGGTTTTATTTGAAGTCGGTCCCTTCGCTGCATTCCCTACATGGGGCCCTAATCGGCCCTACTGCCACAGAGAAGCACTCGAGCGGAGGAATCGGATCCCACTGTTCCTCTCTCTATCACTCTTTCTCTCTCTGTCGTACTCTTGATAAACTCACAAATACTTTGTGTGCCTTCAACTATTAAGAGATCTCTGACTGCTTCGACACTTATGCTACTAAAACACCCATGATCCCTCAGTACACATAGTTAAGACCCCAAACAAAATTGTTTTTGGGGATTGATCCAATCCCTCGCGCCATTTGTAGGAATTCTAACAAGCGGTAGTGATTTTGTTGGAATCCATACGAATAAAGTTCATACGAAAAGCTAACCACTTAACCCAATGACTAACCCTAACCTTAACCAACTGTCATTTTTCATCTGACTGGGCTAGTGTAAATCCTTACACTCCTTCAGTAAGCATAATAAGAGTCCAAATGTTTTGGGGATCAACCCCGATTTCATGCAACATCCTAATGCGCTAGCGGCGACATTGTTGGATTCCATACAAACAGAGCAACCTGGTCTCAGGTGAAATCCATAGGAATTGTATCAGGTAACCATCCCTTTACCCTTTATACAATTCGGCTTGTATGAATTCTCACATGAAGTTGTAACTGTGATGCTGTGTGGTGAACACATCTCATAATTCTTCATAATTCAAGGCCCCAAACAGATGATGTAAGAGATCATCCCTATTCTGTGAAAAAATCTTTGGATTTTCTGATGAAGTGAGAGCAATTTCATTCGATTTCACATGAAAAGCTACAACCGATAACCACGCCCCTTAATCCTTCATGGCTTTTCATATGTGTAT
>JAOUQW010000047.1:5900761-5918317 GCA_028565825.1 Olivaichthys viedmensis | reverse complement strand
GTTGAACAATGAGAGTCAGAACAAAGGGACACTGATGACCAGAGATAAAGAGTTCATCCCTGTGTGTGTGTGTGTGTGTATGTGTGTGTGTGTGTGTGTGTATGTGTGTGTGTGTGTGTGTGTGTGTGTGTGTTTGTGTTTGTGTTTGTGTATGTGTGTGTGTGTGTGTGTGTGCGTGTGTGAATGAGTGTGTGTGTGTGTGTATGTGTGTGTGTATGTGTGTGTGTGTGTGTGTTTGTGTTTGTGTTTGTGTATGTGTGTGTGTGTGTGTGTGCGTGTGTGAATGAGTGTGTGTGTGTGTGTGTGTGTGTGTGTGGTGTGGACAGTGAGTCGCTGCTGAACCTGTTGAACAATGAGAGTCAGAACAAAGGGACACTGATGACCAGAGATAAAGAGTTCATCCCTGTGTGTGTGTGTGTGTATGTGTGTGTGTATGTGTGTGTGTATGTGTGTGTGTGTGTGTGTATGTGTGTGTGTATGTGTGTGTGTGTGTTTATGTGTTTGTGTATGTGTGTGTGTGTGTTTATGTGTTTGTGTGTGTGCGTGTGTGTGTGTGTGTGTGTGTGCACGCAGGTTTTCATGTTATGCTTCTGGAAATCAAAGTAGATCAGAACTTTGATCTGAACAGTTAACATCCTGCCTTTGTTCACGTCGGCATGGAGACGATTCTGTGCCAAAAAGACGGAAAATGTTACGTATCAAAATCTAAACGTAGAGGCCGCAAATTCAAAAAATATATATATATATATATCGATCTGCTTATATAACATCAGCTGGATATGACCGCTCGGCTTTACTGATCGGTCATATTGAATGAAACGTCACGGTTTATTGATTTGGGCGTGGCTGAGCGTCAGAGTCGCTCCAAATTCCAGTTGAACAATCCACATTTAAGATGTATGAGTGATGAACAAAACCACAAAATAGTTGCAGAAAAAGAAAATGAGTCGTAAAAGGAGCAAATCGTTGATGAATCATGAAGGTTTTAGATTCTGATAATATTTTGCTTGTGGATCAACACTGCACTCAGCAGATGTTCGACTGTGTGTGTGTGTGTGTGTGTGTGTGCTCACACTTCTCTCTGTTCTGTTCTGATATCATCTCTCTCTCTTTATTGCTTTATTAACAGGACTACCGAGATAAATATTGTAAAGGCATGAATATAAGGCTGGTCATAGTTGAGAAAACAGAACAAGCATTAACGACGATAAGAATTTCAAAAGTGTAAACAGCCTCTGTTTTGGGTGAACGCCACCTTGAGCATGGCCTTTTCATTCCCTGTACATTTAGAGGGGGAAATGACGAGCATCAAGTGATGGTGCTTCTCTTTCAGTTGCCCCAATGTTATTCTAATTAGTTCATTCATCCATTCATTCTGCTTTAGTAAGCATTTTATCCTGGTCAGGGTCGCGTGGATCCGGAGCCTATCCTGGGAACGCTAAGCGCAAGGCAGGAACACACCCTGGACAGGTCGCCAGTCCATTGCAGGGCATCCCACACACACATTCACACCTTAGGGGCAATTTAGAGCAGCTAATCTACCTAGCATATTTTTTGGGGGGTGGTAGGAATTACCCAGAAGAGAACTCAGAGGAGTCTTAAGCAGACATGAGGAGAACATGCAAAACTCAGGATTGAACCCTGGACCCTGAAACTGAGAGGGAAACCAACACTACCTGCTGCTCCAACGTACCTCTCCTTGTTTTGTTTAGCTTTGTTGTGAAGGTTTTTTTGTGCTAGTGACCGGAAGGTTGTGTTCAAATCCCTGTACTACAAGAGAACCACTCTAGGACCCGTAACCATCAATTGAGTCTCATTTGGGTAAAAATGCCTGCCTTATAAATAAATGTAAAAGGGAACGTGGTCTTCTTTACTGGTGGACAATTCCAATGTGCTTCTCTGGGCCTTCCCTGAGCACAGCTTGACCAGAGACGTGCATGAGTGTCCATTATTGGGCAAACCTGGCTTGGTCTAAACTGGCACATGAAAAGACGTTGGTCCGTCTGTACCTGGCCCCTAAATTCACTCTCTTTTTCAGTCCATGTTAATTTTGGCATCCTGTATACAGTTTAGCTTAATTTTCATTAAGCTCTGATGGTCTTCTCTTGGGAATGTAAAATGTTCGGCTTCCTCACGAGGGACGAGGACATTGGTGATTTTCCACATTAATACATTAGTAATGTTTCACTCGGGGCTTCTGTTGTTTTGGAGATATTACGATTTCATTCCTGAGAGAGCTCTGTGTTTGCTGTGTGCATGGGGATTCTCAGTAAGACAGTTATACATGTTTCCATTTTTGAGTGATAAGCTCCTGTGTGGTGTTTAGTGGAGGCCAGTTTTGTCTCATTGACCTTCTGAGGGTCATGGCTTGGTGTTTTTTGGTTTTTTTTTGTTGTTAGATGTTATGTTCCAGCCTTGTGAGCAAGGACACATCCCATGAGAGCCCAGGCTGCGGGTTTCGCCCACCTGGGAATGATTGACTCAGCCTTCAGCTGCTGATCTGTCTTTTACACACAGAATCTTTTCTAGTTTTTTGTTATTCCAGCCTTTTTCTATAGGAGATAACACCTAATGAAGCGTCCCGATATCAGAAAACAACAGACGATGGAGGTGGAGACAAAGAACACCACGACGTGAAGCAGCGCTCGTTATGTTCTGATATCAGGAGGCTTCAGTGGGCATTATTTCAATTATTTCAAATAGCTGAATGATACAAAAATATAGCAAACTTGGTGTCATTTTTATTTAGCCAACTTTCTAACTTTCTTGAGGTTGTACACTTCCAGCATGTCGAAAATATACAGTATATAGCCCCAAAGCACCACCATTTAGTGGTTTAAAAACAACACTTTAAAAGTCGATCCTTGGGTAACTGGAAGCCACTGTGGCTACTAAAGCTAAGATCTGAATCGACTCCTCTTAGATTTTAGACTTGGTTTTTGACTTCTGGAGCCTTGAAGGCGAAAGAAGCACTAACCTTAAGTCTTGCGTCTTTAGGCCCAAATAGAATGATCTGTTTTGTCTTCACATTCAGTTGAAAGATATTTTGCCGCATCTAGGCTAATCATCAAAACTCTCTATGCATTTACACAATCCGTCTATAGGACTGTAGTCACTAGGTGAGAACGCTATATACCTGTAGATCTAGGTGTCGTCTGCGTAGCTATGATACGCGATTTTGTTATCTTGCAAGTGGAAGCATGTAAGCATGTAAAGGTTCAAAAGGAGCGGTCCCAGAATTGAGCCTTGGGGCACACCGCATATTTCTCTGCTTCATAATTGTGTAAAAAAACAGCCACTGCCTCCAGGATGCTACTTAAACTAACTGAGGACCATATTTACTAATCTAGTAATCTCCTGAGGCTTTAAGATAGAAACTGTAAGGTCTTTACACACAAATGTACACTACCAGTCAAAAGTTTGTACACCCCTACTCATAGAAGGGTTTGGGTTTACTTCCCGAATAGGCCGAGTCACTTGTTGTTTTGCTTCTCCTAACGCTCTAAATGATAAACTACTCGTTTGGGGGAAATGATTTTATTTGAAGTAAAAACTACTTATTAAAAAAATACTTATTGATTCAGAAATAAATGTAAACATGTGCATTAACTTCACTATTTCCATTTGTCTTCAACCAGAGGCCTTTATCAAAATGTCTTTAAGATCAATGAAAAATATAGATTCACTCTTGTGTCCAAACTTTTCACTTGTAGTGTATATAAATTAGATATATTGAGAGATTATACGTTTTTGACATGTACTACTCTAACTTGTGCATTGCTTTCAAGTTCATATTTACAATGTACATGCATAGCATCGAAAATCCTGTCCGATAGCATGTTACCTCTGTCCCTAGTTGCCAAATATAAACACTCAGACATTTCCACTTGTCAGCTCAGGGTAATCCATAAACAACGGTACATTCAGCAGCGGTGTGTCCCCTAAGTCAAGGACATTCAGCAAAAGCACTCTCTCGCTTAACACACCTCCCTCCTTCTATGTTGAAAGTCAGACTGATGACTGATTACGATGCTATATTGTAGCATTTAAGTCTCCATTTCTCACACATATGAAACTACAAATTTACACGACTTCAGAAGTTATAATTCCAAGGCATTACATTAAGGCTTCCTAATTAACTAACTAACTAACTTTATTTACTGCATTAGTTCGCATTAAAAAGAAGCGTCAGCATTAATACACCACCAGTAATGTTAACAGTCATTAACAGTTGTTTTAATTTATCTTCGTTTGAATGTTAAATAAACATTCAAACTTTTAAAACTTTTATAGGACTCCGAGGAAACGAATCCTGATGGAGGCACGATGATGACTGATGTGGAGAAGTTCCGAGAGAAACTATTGTCTGTATTTTAAAAGACTAGGTCGGAGAACAGTCATTGATATAGATCAATGTTTTAAAGGGTAAAGCCTGAGGAGACGACGACAGATCGAGTTAAATTCTAAATCCCCACACACACACACACGCACACACACACACACACACACACACACACACATACATACATACATACACCTACTTTCCCTTCATTTAGGATTCTTTTCCTGTGTTCTTCCCACTGCTTTCCTACGAGTTGCAACTAAATTGGCTAACAGGTAAGATATACACATCTGCCGTTTCTAGGGAAATTTTCAAAAACCACAAACAGTCCCAGAAAGGAACTCAAACTGCATCACATCACCTCACATTAAAAACCGACACCCCACTTTTTTTCTGCTTGTAAACGTTTCTGCTGTCCTGGGTTTTCTTTCCTGTCATTTTGAACCGGTAATACACCCAGACAAAAATTCACACACACGCCGGGTGTGTTTTAGCACATAAGCTAACAAAGTTACCATCAGACGACGGACACTCTGAAAAAGAGCATTTATATCATTTACGATGACACCACTCATGCAGAACACTGGCTTTAAATGCTTAACTGAAACTCACGTTGTTAAGCAACAGGCCACGGTCACAGTTATTGCTCGTGTGTGCGATTGTCAGTCCACAGCTGCCATAGGCTGGATGACGCGTGTTAACTAGATATTTTTCTGACAGCTGCCTTCTTGGAATGCAGGTCAGGTGCAATCAAAGTGCATGAGTAAGGAAGAGAGAGGGAGCTAACATCACAGCAAGAGAATACACTGCACAATGCAGATACACTAACCTACACTGTCCTAGTATGTAACCACTGTCCCGGTACAAAAGAGAATCAACTAAACAATACAAGTTTTTAGAATCCATTATATCCTGGCTCTCCACTGGACTCAAAGCATTGACGGCAGCCGTATTTCACATACAAGCTGCTCGAATCCAGATTAAAAATCTTGTACATGTAAAACTCCAAACAAATTTTACCAAAGTACTTCCGGGTTCTGTGTGCCGTATTCAGGAAAACAAAGTAAACTTATATAAAACAAGTTATGTATACATCGGTAGTTTTTCACTGCCACAGCAGGAATGAGATTTTAAAATCTCCACTGTTTTTTTTCTGGTTTCTAATTTATAAAAGTCCCACCCTACCTGGCCCTCAACCATAATCAATACGCCAATTCAGACCAGCGTAAAACCTTTTTTTTGCAATATTTACTCATTTCTGAGTTCCTAATTCCTAGTGGGAGTAACTTGCAAACTATGCACAAAAAAGCAGGTGGGTGACAGTGGAGTTAGTCTTAGCCTCCCCGCCACAAGCGTCAGGATTTTGAGAGTTGCAATCTGATTGGCTTTAAAAGACTGGATGCCAGGTGCTCTCGAGTGGCGCAACAGAAAAGCATTTGTACTATCGTCTGGAGATCGAGTTCGAATCCCGACCATGCCCCATCCAGAGAGCGCAATTGGCCCTGCTCTCTGGGTGGGAGGGATGGCGATACAGTCCCTCCCCTGTTGATCAAAGCGACACTTGCCAATCGTGGGCATCTGTGAGCTCGTACATACGGAAGAGGGTTGGCGCTTTCCTCCGTTTGGCTGCCCTTTGACATTGCATGAGCAGCAGTTCGAAAATATGCAGTGGCTGGCTGCCTGTGTCTCAGAGGAAGCACGGGTCAGCCTTCGCCCTCCATGATTGGTAGCTGTTGTACGATATAACTAGTTGGTGGGTGGGAATTGGCAACGAGAAAACAAACATCGGAAGAAAAAGGGGATAAAAAAATCAATTTTAAAAACAAACAAAAAACAAAAACAAAAACAAAAAAACCTGGGTGCCGTGACCCAAAAATATTTAAGTCACGGCATCCAGTCTTTAAAAGTAACACAAAAGTTATAAGATATCCTCACGTTTGCTGTCGTGCTACATCTCTTTTTGTGAAAGTAGGCGGTTCTTGGCCACATTTAGTGACAAAGTACCAGACTGTCTAGCGAATGCCTTAGGAGTAGAAGTACGCCTTAGCTTGGAGCATTAAGTGAGCAAAAATCAAGCCCCACTGAGGGAAAAGCCAGAGCATCTCATCTCAGAGCCAGAGCAGCAGTGGTTTCAGTGAAACCTCATCTATAAATACAGCGGCGTAACGAGGCACTCTCGGTGCGGAAAAACATGAAAGTCTTCCTTACATCTTCGCGGCGAGTGCTTTTATAGGAGCCACCGTTTTTAGAGGTGCCCTCCTCTTTACTTACAAAACCAGCGAGCTGGAGGAAATTGCAGAGGGTAAAATTAAAAGCCACCGCGCAGTGCAAACACGTTGTGCAAGGAAGGGAAAGGGAAAAGCCACTCAAAATGCTGCTCCACCTCCAAAGTCACACAAAATGGGAAGACCTAAACACGCCTTGAATCCTAGGAAAAGCCTTTTTGCACAGACAGACAACCAATGATCGCATTTCCATGTGCCTTCGTGACATCACAATCAATTTTTACAGAGCATGTCCACCTTTGTGACTTCATAATTTCACAACTTCCTGCTGCTCGTTCTGATGAGCTGCCAACTGATGTCTGTTAAGACTATACAGCAATCACTGCAACTGTGCACACCGAAACACTGAAATCCTACCAGCAATTAAAGCTAAACACAATACATTATTAATCGTCATCACAATTGCAGAAGCCTGCAATATGCAAATGAGTAGTCTAATAAACCACAATTTTGTTATTGTGTTCTGTCAGCATTCTGACCTTTCAGAGGTCCCGGAGACGTTCAGGTGAGTGGCACTGGTGTGATGAAAAACAAACGAACACAAAAAGTTCAATTTATGCAGGACAGTCTTTACTTGTGACACATCATGAGTTCACCGGTTTGTTTATATTGCAAAAAATCTCAATCGCAAGGTGTAGGAGTATAATGTCAATATGCTATTTCTGTCTCTATTGTACAGTCATAATCAATACATTACCTTACACCCAAGAGTACATTTACAGGAGTGCCATGTCTGTTTTAACAATATTGCAGGGAAATAGTTATGAACACCTGTGTGAGCACAGACAACCACACATATGCACTTTACAGGAGTGAAATTTCTCTACTTGTAGACGTAGTAGTTACAGGCTCTTTACAGTGTGTAACTCCTTATAAGGGCATGAGAGAGGGGTGGTACTCGTCTGAATGAACTAACGTCATTCAGTCAGGCACGTATGCAACACGCACACACACCCCCACACACCAAAGGCCTGAGCGTATGAAGACATTTTTAGCTTGATCACACATTCATACGCACTCGGTGGGGGATACAGTTACAGATGTGTGACCAAACTGTGTGCTCTTACTGACGTCAAAACTCAGGTCATATTCACAGAGGGGGAACATTCAGCAGTTGGAAAAAAAAAAGTCACACGGACACACACCAATTCCAAAACTGATCTATAAAGTAAAATATGCTCACATGCACAAACACTTATTTAACCCACACACCTAAAACAGTGAAGATTATAATACTCATTTTTCAAACACATTGAAAAACTCACATTTGTCACAGTATTGTGAAACCAGACCGAAGCTAATGCATACACTCTGCACACATGGGTTGCATGAAACACGGCGAGCAAAACAAAAGGAATTCAGACACCACTTATTAAAAATGGCTACCTAAAAAGTCCTAAAAGAGCCTTAACCACAGATGCTTGACTAGACACACACACACGCAGGGTCACATTTAAAAGGACCGGAATATATATATATATATATATATATATATATATACACACATACACACACACACACACACACACACACTTTGTGTCAGGCTAGGCTAACAATAGGACACCTCAAATTGAGACCATGCGAAAACAAAGCCTCAGTATCAGGCAGGCCTGTGTGTGTGTGTGTGTGTGTGTGTGTGTGTGTGTGTGTGTGTGTGTGTGTGTGTGTGTGTGTGTGTGTAGTGGGAGAGACCCCGTGTGCCAAATACCATTCCTTTTAGCAAAGGAAAAACTTCCATCTACCCCCCCTCCACACACACACACACACACCAGATGTTTTGCCTACTTCAGCAAGTTGAGACAGACACACACACTCCTCCCTTCTCTGCTCCTCTCATCCGCCGAGCCATAAACTGCCTGTGGATTGACACTTGTGCCGCTTTTCAAATAATACAATACAAAACAATAACACAACAAGCACTAACTAATGTAGCAACGACATTAACAGCGGAGACAACACCGAGGTTCTCGTCCCAGCTGTGTCGTCTGCTGATAGAGTTCTGCATGATGCACACACGCTCGACACAAAAGGACAAAGCACTGGAACGTACCGCGCCACAATGCCGCGTGTTGGTGGAAGAAAAAGAAACGAGAAGCGGTGCAGACATGCCTGAGCGAACACACTCAACAGAAAGTTTCCACTGCTGCTGACCTCAGTGATGAAGGCACACACACACACACTGTAGCCTTCTTTTGTTGCTCTTTGCTCATACAGAAATCGTAAACTGATGCAAGCAGCTGTCCATCTACAATTATTATATAAACATGCACACAAAAAACAAGGCATCTCAAAATGCCATGCTGGTTGACTGTGGCTTCAGCTAAAACGTCCGAGAGAGAGAGAGAGAGAGAGAGGTGAAGTGAGGACACAGTGATGAGGGATCCAAGAGGGCTCTTAGAGAAACTCCTCCAGACCAGCGGAGCAGGGTGGAGTGGAAGCAATGGGTTTTGCACGCACACACACGATCAAACAAACAACCAAGTGCACATAGGTCAAAAGCAAACGCATTTGCTTAGAAACACACACACACGCACATATGCCATCACCGGTAAGAGACACTGGCTGGCTAAATCTATTGATAGAAAAGTTCCTTTTTTTTTTTTTTTTTTTAAACAACTCCATCCTGTCTCCCATGATCCTCACCATACCTGTCCTGCAGCTGACTCTAAATCCTACAATCATCCACATTCTCCTTCATCTTTCCCATCCACCTCTGCTCCATTCCTTCAATACATATAATCAACCTTGTTATAAAATGTGTATGTAATTATTGTAACAAATGTAGCAAAAATCAGCAAGGTTTTAGTCATATCTTGATAAAATGCCTAATAAAGGACCTAACATTGTTTAGTTAGGTCATTCCACACTGATCCTGTAACCACTTTAAAGCTATCAAAGAGCATGCGTCAGTGGGTGAAGTCACAGTGCAACAACTCAGAAAAGAGAGGAAGTGTCGCTGCTGAATACATTTTAGTCTCATATGAAGGCTTGAGTAAAAAAGGCTTCCTGGGCAAGCAACATTTTCATGGAGCTTCTTCGCTGCCAAGATAAAGTCTGTCCCATTTAGAAGGCAGTTTAAAGACAGTTGTCTTCCAAGGCTCAGTATTTTGCCAAATTTGAAGGCAGCATCACAAGTGTCCTTCTCAGTAAGGCCAATCCCATAATTTCATTTTTTTTTTTTTTTTTAAAGGCATACTAAATTGTTGCTCTGACATTTCAGTTAACAGGTACAGATAAACTTGTCATTTTTCTTCTGGTTACGGAGATATGAAAATATAATACTGCCATGGGGCACCCACCAGTATTAGTTATACTTGATTACATTCAGGTACATGAAGCTCATCTAAAACACAGAGTTATCAAAAAACTATTTTAAACATTGCAAAGTTTGTCTAACTAAGTTGCACACATTTCTCACCCAGATAGAACCTTATAATACTACGGTCTCGATTTGATCTTACTCCTTTTGCTTTAACAAGCTGCATTGTAAAACGGGCCCAAAGACATGTCAGGATTCCAAGTCTTCCCTAGTCGCATACATTCCAGAGAAGCAGCAAAGAGCTCAACATAAACATTTGCCTTCTATCCCGATGCTGAGGATCAAAGTATGCATCAAACTCAAATACACACAAACCTACCACACATACATACCCACCATTACATGTTTGCAAAGACACAAAACCGACCAATATTTCACCATGACTCATCTAACAAGCCACGTCCTATATTTATACCTAATGTATTAACATTTATTTAGTTTACTACACTGACTGTTCTTTCCTTTTGTCTTTAAAAAACGTTGGAGAGAACACTACAAAGAGACCCCACTAGGATGGGCTGGAGTGGGTGGGGCCTACAGTCGTCTTATCCTAACACGGCCCCCTGAAGAACTCTGTCACACCACCCTACCCCTCCACCAGCCAATCAGAACACAACTCTATGTTGCTCCAAGAGACTCGCTCTGCGGCCCCTTAATATGCCGTGACATAAGAAAGCGAGCGCCGCGGCGACAGTGTAACCATGGAGACCGGCGGCGTGGTCGCACGCAACTAAAGCCAAAATATTCATAAACACACACAGAAAAAATAAAATAACGCTGATTCATTTACACACATCTAAAAGTTAATTTTACTTATATAAGACTAACAAAAGCTGTGCACTTAGACCAGTTTTGTTTTCATCAGATCCACAAATATAACCTTGGTGCATGTGAACAAATTCTCATTTTTTATTCATTTTACACTTTTGTATTACATTTTTGATGCACAATTAAATGCAAATCATAAAATGGACTTAACTAACACTTATTTTAAACTTGATGGTAAAGCGTTTGTAACATTATGCAAAAAATAAAGAAATCCTGGGTATGTGCAAGTGTGTGTGTGAAAGAGAGAGAGAGTGAGACAGGGAAAAAGGACGCTTGAAATGGGTGAGGCTTTTACTCGTCCCACCCTGACCTGGCCCACCAAAGAACTCTTTCACCCTGGAGAGAGCACGAGAGAGACGTTCAGCTGCATGAGAACCACATCATGTTCAGTGTGGCCATGTAACAAACACCTCTCAGCTCCTGTCACTTCTGTGGCCTCTTAGAGGCAGGGGGCCCGTAAAGGGTTCACACTCACAGGGCTTTCACATACACACACACACAGGGCTTCACAGGGTCGGAAACCCCATAGGCTATGCAATACTGAAACCCCTGTGCCCACTCATTTCCTAAAGTTCAAAACACATGTGTAGGAAAACACGCACACATTGCTCATCATTAGTTTCTACCACAAACATAGTAGTAGTTTGTGCCTGGATTGCGACTGTCTTAATTTGTAGTCATTCTGCCTCCTGCTTATTGTTTGCATACTATTAAGAACTCAAGGCAATTTTTGGGAATAAATAGTAAAATCATCTCCAGAACATTGAGTGCAATGATTCTGGAAGAAACTCTCTAACAGATGTGAGAACAGCTTTAACCTGTTCCCTTATTATGCTTATGACTATTTTTTGGGTTGAGGAAAATCCTCACTGATCAATGTGTTCGGTCCAGACTTACTTTTCAGGAAAGGAAAGATTGTAATTCTGCCTTTGAATTTTATAACATCAAGTTTAACAATGACCTGGGGGAATAAAGGAGCATAAACTATCAAACTATGTAAATACTATATTAAAAAAATGACTCAATGCAATGCACATCCTACAGAAGCACATCCTTACTGAGCTACACAGAGATGTAGGTTGTGTTGAACCAAAGTACTGCAAGTATTAGCACCCACTGTGTTCAACCAGTGAGTCAAACCTAATTTGACTCACTGGGTGATTATCAAGGCATTCATTAGATAAACCAGGTGGTTTAAGGAAACAAAACACTAATCTATCTGATGTTTCCCAGCGCTGGAGAACATTATTAAAGCTCATATCAGAGGCCATGGTATACCCACTGTAAACATAAAGAAAAGTGGAATATAAGCTAAATTTGGAAAATCCTAAGCAGACTTGTTAAGAAATTGATTATTAATTGACACATAAGTGGAGTGTGACCACTCAGAGAATGCTTCCAGGCAAAGATCACACACACACAGGGTTTCTTGACAGCTCATCCTCAACTCAGTTCATTGAGAAAAACGCATATTAATCAATTGCTGTACAAGCACAACTGTGTCAACACTGGAATAACTCACTGACTAAACCGCGCCCTTGAATGCCATTCATGAGCAAAACTCAGAGACAAGAAAGCACAATCTGAACTTGAGACGCTTAGTGACTCAGAAGCGCTTAATGTTGCTGTTTTCTTTGCAGCAGTATGAACAAGTGTAGGCAGGCCAAGCCTACTGCACCCCATTTTCACACATGTTCATTTATCAGTCAACCCCGCCACCCCACCGCACACACAGCTATGTGCTGCAGTTTCAGCAAATATATTGTCTGCTGAAAGCTGAAACTGCACATGAGGGAGAGCTGTTTTATGAACATCATAACAGGCACATTCCTTAATGAATGTTTTGACAAGATGTCTTGCACCAACTCTCTCTCACACACACCTTAGATGATGACTGGTCACACAAGCTCACACAAATTCAGTGTAACTGCCAAATATGTGAATACAAGAGTCTACAAAAGTGACAAACATACATACAGGTATACAGAGCATATACACCGCCCGAAGCTTACCTTCTCTGTAAATGAGGTTTCCTATGGTCTCATCTGCTTTCTGAAAGTTTATACTGGCATAGGCACGCAGTTCCTCCGCCCCCCCTGTTGCCCCCAGCGCTACCTGGCGGACCTGGAACAAGCTCCAATCCTGAACAAGCTGCTCTCGGTTCTGAGCCAGATCCAGATCAATGTAGTTTAGCCCATTTTGGTTCTGAGTGGCCAAGCTGGATGCAGTCACCTTTTCTTTCCATCCGCTGGATGTTCCAGCAGCAGGAAGAGCAGCAGCAGCAGCCTCAGCAGGCTTCAGCCAAACATTATCAAAGGAGGCAGAGCTGTGGCGTTTGACCTCTTCTAACTGAAAGCCTGTGGCTGTGCTTACAGCCCCTTTGGTTGTTGTGGAGGCAAAAGTCTCAGAGCTGTGCCGTCTCCTGCCTTGTGGGTCTGCCCGGATCACTTTGGCACCCTGGTTTCTCATGGGAGTTGAGTTTACTCGGGTGAAGGCACCAAGATCTGACAGAGGACCAATAAGAGGAGACCTACCTGGGGCAGCACCTAATGTTGGGATGTCATCACTGGGTGACTCTGAGCAGAGTGGGACTTCAGGGTCTGGTAACAAAGTGTTCATAAGCATCATCTGGGAATTAGGATAGGCTGTACAGTAAGACCCCAGTTGCATGCTCATGTAGTCACGTTCACGAATACTTTCACCAGGCAGGGGAGGGGAGGAGGCCAAGTTGTCTGAGGGACTAACAATGGCAGAGTCTGGGAAATTTAAAGTTGGCATTCTAGATTTTGAGAGCAAGCTCTGTGAACCCATCTGCATATTCATGTAGTCAGAGGAAGTTGTCTCTGACTGGACATTAACTCCACTACCAGTAAACACCGGTGAAAATAGTGATGCTAAGCTCGCTGAAAATGCTTTGTCATTAAACTCAATGTTGACATACTCTCCAGGACTTTTAGGCTCAGGTGGGAATGGGCTTTCACGCATTCGGGGAAGAGTGCTAGCTTTGTTAGCATCCAATGATAGCCTTGTTGGTCGTGCCAGCCTAGAGTTGACCTCTAACCTTTTGGGCCTAACAGAAGGTGGGTGTGAGCTGCACTGACCACCCAAACTGTCACTGCTAGCCGAGGATGAGGAGGAGTCGGCACAAACCAGGTGACCGGCGCCGAGTGACATACATAAGGGGCTTTGGTCCTGCTTCCTGTTAGCATGTTTGAAGGAACGGGGCAGAGAGAAGTAGGCGTACGTTGGCCTGTTTGGCTCGTCTACAGGGTTGAAGTAGCAGTCCGGTGGGGTTCCGGTGGTTGAGCAGCTAGCAGGTGACATGTTTATATAGTCTCCACATGAGGACACTTTCCCCTCTGTGCTCTCAACTGACAGTGTAGGGTTCATGCCATTGGTCCAGATCTTTCTGTAGTTTGTAGAAACATCTGGTGAACAGCTACCACTCGGTGTCATCATCATGTAGCCATTGGAGTCTACTCGTGAGTGCTTCCGTGGGTTAATGATCTGCTGTGGGGCTGAAACGCTTTTCGAACTCATAGGCATGTAGTCTCCGCTCTTTCCTGTTACCACAGCAGGGGCTAAACCAGGGGCTACACCTGGTGACATTGGCATGTAGCCGTCGTCCTTGTAACTAGACATGCTGCTGCCTTCTGCAGTTGACATATCCGAGCATTCCTCTGGATACGAATTTGTGGGCATGAGCGAGTTCCGATATGTTGATGATGATGATGATGCAGATCGGCTGCGAGGATATGCTGGTGTCATGACTGTGTATTCATCCAGAGACGCAGCAGATGACTGTGAAGGTGTTTTCTGGTGGCATGTAGTTGGGGGTGACGTGCCAGAAGAATGAGTCCTTTTCCTGAAACATTTCTCCAAGTCTGGCTCATCCAGGCGAGATGGCGTACCTCTGGATTGACTCTGTGACTGGCTTCCAGTACTAGTTAGTGAACCAGGCTTGGCCATGCAGATGTAGTTATTCAATTCCTCCTCCTTAGCTGGAGGAGTATGTCCAAGTGAGTCAGGGGTTACACTGCGGAAGGAGCTCCGGAAATCACATGGACTGGATCCATATTCATCAGAAGAGATGAAGCCCCCATCACTGGGTGACCCCGAGATAGAGGCACTGGAGCGTCGGGGGAAAAGACAATCAGAAGTGGACCCATGACCGCTGGTGCTGCTGGAGGATAGACTGACTGGGCTGGTGGCTGACGGGGAGCATCGTGATGAGGGCATGGGGATGGACCTGCTATGGTTCAACGGTGGGTGCAGCCTGGATCCACCCCTGTGCCTTTGAGACTGAGGCCTAGAGGACCTAGGGCTAATGGGGCTCCCATCTACGGATGTTGGCCTAGACATGGTTCCCTCACCATCGCTGGATGCCCTAACTCTGAACGAGTGGCTGTGTTTGCCTCGGCCAGCAGGAGAGGTGGCAATCACACTTTCAGCCCTCGAGCGCCTTCCCAACCCGACCTGGCTTGGGGGAGGGTTGTTGTGATGATGCCTCGTCCTCACTGGCACCGAAATGGGGTTGGAGCAGTTGGAAGAAGACTGGCTTTTGCTACGGGGTCGAAACTCTTCACTCATGGCTTTCATTGCTTCTAAAATAGTTTCATGCATGTTCTGAGCTACGACAGAGTCGTCAACCTGCATCCAGAACTCACCAGGCCCTGTCACTGCAGACCTCCCAACTTCTATGAAAAAGAAATTTTCTGAGTGGCCACACCTTCGGATATTCATTAACTGCAGAACTACCGCTGCCGCATCAGAATTCAGTTTCACAAAACCCAACGTCTTATTTGTCAGACACAGTCTATAAACCCCAATTAGGTTTTTTGTCTGTCCAAGTCCCTTTGGTTTCAATATAACTTGCCATACTTCTTTGAAAGCAGGCCCAGGTGTTGTCTCGCCATAATCATCATCCCCAATGCCGCTGCTCCTGGCGCTTTCGTGTACCTTTCCTTTATTGTGAAGGTCTACAAGGGATTGATACCACACGTCCTGCTCCAGCTCGTTGTCTGCGGCGACTGCAAAGTATTCGTCCTTGGTGTAAAGGGCGACAAGGAATTTGTTTTTGGAATCCGCCCTTTTGTTAATATTGAAGCAACTCTCGAGTGAAATTGACCTTTTAGGAGCCCCAGACTTGTGTCTCCATTTTTTCTCGTTCTCGTAGTACTCCAGCCTAGAAGGTCCAGTAGCGCTTGCAGCCCGCAGAACAAAAAACCTTTTGTGCATGCTTTTGGGTTTCCTTAAATATCCCACCTTGCTCACGTCCGAAAAACATCCCTTCTCTGTGGATGGACTTGCCATTTTAGAAGAAAAAAAAAAATGCACACTCTAATGTTGACTTGTTTGCCCGAATTTCTTGCACCAAAAACGGGAAAGAACTAGTTTAACGAAATGAAACTTCTCTCCATTGCGAAAACGCACTTCGCTCTCACCGCTCGCGCTTTCGAAAAAAAAAGTTTGTGTGTGTTTGTTGTTGTTGTTGTTGTTGTTGTTGTTGCTAGTTAGCAAGCTTAGTAGCCCATGCCAAAACAAAAACAGGTTGATTCAAAAGACCGTAGTACATTTCTATTCTTTAGCAGCGTGGTGTATATATATATAAATATATATAAACATATATATATACACTTTTTTTTTTTTTTGAAGTAAGTTTAAATAATTCATTACTTAATTTTACGATACCTAAGAAAAGTAGCGGAAAGTAATTTGAGAGAAGAAAGAAGTCTCCTTTCCGTCCGGAGTTCTGAACGCACTATCAGAACAAGCAGCGTGCGCGTGCGACCCCATGTAGCCCACAGAGCGACTATCCCGTCCGGATTCAAGTAACGCCTGCACAAGTCCGACGGAGAACGCCAGTTTAAAAGCACCGACACGTTTGAATCCACTTTAAGTCCCAGTCAGCAGCCCCAACACGGTTCACTTTGCAAAATGCCGCTCCAGCGTGTGTTCGTATCCCCGAAGCCCTGCTCCGAAGAGCCTGAGCACGTGACGCTCCAGTGTGTGGCCCGGTCGAAGCGGGAGTCTCAGCCTAGTCTGGTTACAACACGATCAAAACCCCGCCCATTCAGCGACGACCGTCCCGATATTGCGTTCCCATTGGACGAGAGCCTTGTCGATCAGTCAGAGCGCCGAGAGAGAGGGAGAGTTTGCTGTAGCCGTAGGCGTAGTAAAAAAGCAAACGCTTCATACAACTAACAATGTACCGATGTTGTTTATAACAGCGCGGCTGTAAATCCGTCTTGCGTCTGGTTTATTTAAAGCAATTGGAAAACGGGTACTAGAGCGATGTTGGGCTAATTTAAACATGATGTGTGCTTTTGCACAGCAGCAGAATCCGTTTACGCAATGTCTTTTGGGACAACGCTGCCGCCTGCAGTTTGCGCTCTGCATACGATTTGCACACCTCTGGGTCGCGTTGCTTTGCTTTTTGGGCTTGCTCAAAGGACTATAGTCTATGAAAAGTGCTTGTTTTGATTGTAGAGTCGTTGGTGCTCCCTTCCTCAGGGGTTAAATTGGGGTTTAGGAGGTGGGAGAGTTCTACTTCTTTCGTGGGTACCAACAATGTGGGAATACTGTTCGATTAATGTGTTATTCAATTCAATTTTTATTGTAGAGCGCTTTTAACAATGGACATTGCCGGATGTAGATCTAGATCTCTAATGAGCAAGAACCAGAGGCGACAGTGGTGAAGGAAAGACTCCCTGAGATGACATGAGGAAGAAACCTCGAGAGGGAACCCATCCTCTTCTGGGTGACACCCGATAGTGAGATTA